>UESW01003950.1:737580-843525 GCA_900491605.1 Calamus simplicifolius
CTTACATCCAGCATAATCAGAATCAGAATATGCAATTAAGTTCAATGTTGAGTCTCTAGAATACCATAAGCCTACATTTTTTGTTCCATTAAGTATCTTAGTATTCTTTTAACAGCAATTAAGTGAGATTCTTTAGGTTCTGATTGAAATCTAGCACATAGACAAACAGAGAACATTATATCAGGTCTACTTGCAGTTAAGTAGAGTAGAGATCCGATTATACCTCGATAGTACTTCTGATCAACTTTCTTACCTTCCTCATCTTTGTCTAATTTGCATGAAGGACTCATTGGAGTTCCAAGGGGTTTCATTGAATCCATACCAAACTTTTTGAGTAGTTCCTTTGTGTACTTGGTTTGGTTGATGAAAATCCCTTCCTTTTCTTGTTTGATTTGGAGTCCAAGGAAGAAGTTGAGTTCTCCCATCATGCTCATTTCAAACTCACCCTGCATTAACTTAGCAAATTCTTGGCATAGAAGATTGTTAGTAGCACCAAAAATAATATCATCAACATATATTTGAACTACTAATAAATCTTTACTTTTTCTTTTCAAAAATAATGTTTTATCTACATTTCCTCTTATAAAATCATTTTCAATTAAGAATTTACTTAATCTATCATACCATGCTCTAGGTGCTTGTTTCAAACCATATAATGCTTTGTGCAATTTAAAAACGTGATTTGAAAATTCATGATCTTCAAAACCTGGTGGTTGTTCTACATACACTTCTTCATTTATAAATCCATTTAGAAAAGCACTTTTTACATCCATTTGAAATAAGTTGAAATTCATGTGACATGCAAATGCAAGTAATAGTCTAATGGCTTCTAATCTAGCTACTGGTGCAAAGGTTTCATCAAAATCAATACCTTCTTCTTGATTATATCCTTTTGCAACTAATCTAGCTTTGTTTCTAATTACTATGCCATTTTCATCTAGTTTATTTCTAAATACCCATTTTGATCCTATAACAGAATGATCTTTAGGTCTTTCTACTAATGTCCATACATTATTTCTAGTAAATTGATTTAATTCTTCTTGCATAGCTAACATCCAATTATTATCTTTTTCAGCTTCTTCAATAGTTTTAGGTTCAATTTGTGATACAAATGCAAGATGATTACTAATATTTCTCATAGATGATCTAGTTCTTATTCCTTGAGATGGATCACCTATAATCAATTCCTTAGGGTGACTATAAGCGTATCTCCAATCTCTAGGAAGATCCATATCATTATGATTAGTGTTAGTATCATCATCCTTAGGTGAATCATTATCTTTAGCTTCTTGCTCATGATCTGAAGATACATCAATATTTAATTTTTCAAGATCTTTCTCAATTATGTTTGTATCTTCCTCATCATCAAACTTTTCGGAACGAGTTGCTAAAGATTCATCAAAAACTACATGAATGGATTCTTCAACAACTAAAGTTTTCTTGTTAAATACTCTATATGCTTTACTAGTTGTTGAATATCCTAAGAATATTCCTTCATCAGATTTAGCATCAAATTTGCCTAAATTATTTTTACCATTATTGAACAAAGCATTTACAACCAAATGCATGAAAATATCTAATATTAGGTTTTCTGTTTTGCCATAGTTCATAAGGTGTTTTCTTAAGTATTGGTCTTATTAGGGCTCTATTTAAAATGTAACATGCCGTGTTTATAGCTTCCGCCCAAAAATACTTTGGTAGGTTGCTTTCACATAGCATGGTACGGGCCATGTCTTCTAAAGTCCTATTTTTCCTTTCTACAACACCATTTTGTTGTGGGGTCCTAGGTGCAGAAAAATTATGATTAATACCATTTTCAGCACAAAAATTTTCAAATAGGTGATTTTCAAATTCAGTTCCATGATCACTTCTTAGAGACACTATGGTAGTGTTTTTCTCATTTGTGACTTTCTTAAAGAATTTCAGGAATATCGAGAAAGTCTCATCTTTGTGAGCTAAAAATAATACCCAAGTGTATCTAGAGTAATCATCTACAATCACAAGACCATATTTCTTTCCTCCTAGACTTGTGGTTCTAGTTGGTCCAAAAAGGTCCATGTGAAGTAGCTCTAATGGCCTAGAAGTTGAAACAACATTTTTAGATTTGAAAGAACTTCTTGTTTGTTTTCCAAATTGACATGCATCACATATTTTGTTGTTTTCAAAATCTATTTTAGGTAGCCCTTTAACTAAGTCCATTTTAATTAGTTTTGAAATTAGGTGTGTGCTTGCATGACCTAATCTACGATGCCATAACCATCCAATTTCATTCATATTAGCATTATCAGCAATTAAGCAATGATCACTCATAGATAATTTATCTAGATCAACCAAGTAAACATTGCCATGTCTATAACCAGTAAATACAATGCTATTATCAATGGAATTAGATACTGTGCAGAGAGAGGTTTCAAATGATACTTTAAAATCTTTATCGCACAATTGGCTTATACTAATTAAGTTATGCTTCAAACCATCAACATAAAGTACATTATCTATGAAAGTGGATGGAGTTATACGGATTTTACCAAGGCCCATAATCTGACCTTTACCATTATCACCGAACGTAACAACTCCTCCTTTCTTTTCTTCAAGGGTGATGAATTCTTCTTTGTCACCCGTCATATGTCTTGAGCAGCCACTATCAAGATACCACTTTCTCTTTGATCTCTTGGCCACAAGACATTCCTGCAATGAAATCAAACTTTATGTTTAGGTACCCAAGCTTTCTTGGGTCCTTCATGGTTAGTAGCAACAAATATTGTTCCTTTCGGAACCCATATTTTCTTCCCTTTAAAATTTAAATACTTATTTGGTTTTTGTAAATTACATTCAAATGATTTATGCCCTTTTAAATTGCATTTAAAACAAGTGATGTTACTATGACTATCGCGTACAAAAATGTTTTTCAAAGATTTTTGTTTTCTAAATGTATTATATCCTAATCCAGCCTTATCAAAAACTGCTTTTTGACTATCTAAAATCATGTTTAGTTTAGTAAACTTAAGGTGAATTTATCAACAATATCTTTGTATTTTTTAACTTCTTTCTTTAGAGATTCATTTTCTACAATATGCTGTTCATTTTCCAAAGATAGAGTTTGCATTTGCTTTTTCAAATCTTTTGTCAGATTTTTGTTTTCAGATTTTAGTATATTAATTTCATGAGTAAAATCATTCTTTTCTTTAAGAATTTTCCTTTTTATCTTTTGAATCTTTAATTGCAAGCATCACTTCATTTTTCTCTTTAATTAAGTTTATGTTTTCAGTTTTCAGAGATTTATATTTCTTTTTCAAAATCTTAAAATCATCTACAAGTTCATTGAAGGCTTCAAATAATTCATCGAAAGCAAAATCATCACAGGGGTTTTCAGTACTTACCTCGTCGTCATTCGCCATAAAACAAATGTTGGCAACCTCTTTTTGTTCTTCTTCTTCGAAAGAAGATTCATCACTGTCGCTCCAAGTTGCAACATACGCTTTCTTCTTTTTCTTGAAAGTCTTTTTCAATTGCGGACAGTCATATCTATAATGCCCCGGTTTCTTACATTCATAACAGATCAAGGGGTCTTTCTCTTTGTCCTTGTCCCTATCTTTTTCTTTTTCTCCTTCCATCTTATTTCCAAATTTCTTTTTGTAGAAGGGTTTCTTTCCTCATAAATTTCTTAAACTTTCTTGCTAGAAGAGCTGTGTCTTCATCATCATCATCCTCATCATCGCTGCTGCTATCTTCAACTTTTGCAGCCTTGAGGGCAATTGTCTTCTTCTTTTTGTTATCCTCCTCCACATGTTGCTTCATTGTCAATTCATGGGTCATAAGAGATCCAAGAAGCTCTTCCAAAGGTAGAGTGTTTAGGTCTTTGGCTTCTTGAATGGCTGTCATTTTGGCTTCCCATGATCTTGGTAATGACCTAAGAATTTTGCGAACCAATTCAGCATTAGTATAGGTTTTTCCAAGACTCTTCAAACCATTAACAATATCAGTAAATCTAGTATACATGCATGTTATGGTTTCAGATTGTTCCATGCTAAACAATTCATATTTATGCACAAGTATATTAATCTTAGATTCTTTAACTTGGTTGGTTCCCTCATGGGTAACCTCTAATCTATCCCATATCTCTTTAGCGGAATTACATAGAGATACGATTAAATTCATTAGCATCAAGAGAACAATATAAAACATTCATGGCTTTTGCATTAAGCTGAGCCATCTTCCTATCATTTTCATTCCAATCCCTTTCGGGCTTAGGAACTATAGAACCATCAACTAAGTGTGTGGGTGTACTAGGTCCATTAATTATGACACTCCATAATTCATAATCTGAAGCTTGAATGAATATCCTCATTCTTGCTTTCCAATATGAATAGTTGGAACCATTAAATAAGGGTGGTCTATTTGTGGAATGGCCCTCAGCAAAACTTGAGCTGGCTTGTGTTGCCATTTGGATCTTTCGCTCTTGATCGTGTGATCAATCAAAAACAAATGAGCACAAGCTCTGATACCAATTGTTGGCCCAGATGGCAACCCAAGAGGGGGGGGGGTGAATTGGGTTCTTTAAAAATTAAGCCTTTTAAAGTAATTTAAACTATTGATGAGAGGATGTAAACAATTAATTCAAGTTAAAGCACGATAGCAAGAGAGAGAGATAAATAAGCACGGCAAACACAGAGATTTTATAGTGGTTCGGTGTATCCAACACCTACGTCCACTCCCAAGCTCCACTTGGGTCCACACTATAATCTCCTCGATTACAGTCGAGTTGTTTTACAAGCTTACAACCCAAACTTATTGTTTTTTTGGGATCACAACGAACCCAACCGGTTTTACACGGGCTCACCAGCACAAAACCCAACACACAAGCTAACCTTAGCTTGTGACGAGGTACACTACCTCCACTAATTCAACCCTCTGATTGAATTAGTAAACCATAAGATAAAATATGAGTTTAATACAAAACAGCTCCTTAGAGCAGATATTTTAAAATAAAAGCAAGGTTTAGAAGGGCCTGTTTAGATTTGATTTGAGTGCAGCTTTTCTTCTTTTCTTCTTTTCCTCGACTCCTTTGAAGTGTGGAATCGGGCCTTAGCTCAGATTCTTCACGGATTGAATGTTGGAGTTGATTTAAGCTTTTTCTTCCTTTCTTTGAATGTTGAAAATCTCTTGATTTGATCTTGAATGGCTCTTGGATTTTCTTCTAGACTTTCTTGGATTGATGAACTTGAGCACAGATGAAGTCTCCTTTGATTTCACACCTTTTCTTTCACTCTATTTTTGAATCTCGGATTTTTCAAATGATGCTCTGTTTTTCCTCTTTTTCTGAAAATTTTTTTTTTTTCTCTCTTGATTTGTATATCTTTTTTGATTTGAACACGGCCTCTCTATTTATAGACTCTGCGAAAATATAGTCGTTAGACACAAAGAAATCTAGCCGTTATTGAAAAATCTTACCGTTGACGCTGAGTTGGCATTCAGAAAAAATCACGCCCAGATTTGTTGGAGTCGGCTCCAGCTTTAGGCGAGTCGGCTCGAAGACGCGATGCCAAAAATAGAAACAATCAGAAAGTTAAGAGGTCGACTCAATGAAAATAAGGTGTCGACTCCTGACAGTCGGGGGTCGACTCATGAAAAGCAAGGGGTCGACTCGAGAAGTGCTCAGAAAAAAATTCTCTGGTGTCTGAGTGGAGTCGACTCACACAGTCATGGAGTCGGCTCGACAAAATCGGGGGTCGACTCGAGAAATCACAGGGGTCGATCGAGACAAATAGACATCTCTGTATACTGAGTGGAGTCGACTCTGAAACTCTAGAGTCGGCTCCGGAACGTATCAAAAATCAAAGAATTTTCTGATTGACTTTGAAATTCGTTCCAGACTAATTTTAAATCAATTTTTGACTTGAATACAATAAAATTGTCATTAGGAATCAATTCAAGAAATGTTCCAAAAACTCATTGATTGAGATATGAGTATAAAAATTTCTTTTTGAAAGCTTAAACATGGAGCTTGAAGTTACTTTCAAATTGATTAAAGTCATACTTAACATACTCATTGATTATTATAAATAAATTCATTGCTCATGTAAATAAATTCATTGCATCTTTTAATATACTCATGGCTTTTGGTAATCATCAAAATCAATAAGATTGGGGCAACAATTTCTCAACAATCTCCCCAACACCCAGAGTGAAAATGCCAAGGCCGACATCCTTTCTCGTCTGGCCAATTCCGCCGATGGTTTGGCAAGGGATGCTTATATTGAGTATTTAGAAAAGCCTAGTATCAAGGACAGCGAGGAAGTTCTCCCACTCACTCAGGAGCCCACATGGATGGACGCCTACGTCCGTTATCTCACTGATGGCACTCTCCTTGATGACCGCAACGAAGCCAGGCTGCTCAAGTGGAGAGCCTCCAAGTTCATCCTCCTTGACAGGCATCTATACAGAAGGTCATTCTCCTACCCTCTACTCAAGTGTGTAGGACCCACGACGCCGACTACATCCTCAGGGAGATCCACGAAGGCATCTGTGGAAATCATCTGGGGGCAGGTATCTAGCTCAAAAGGCTCTCCGCCAGGGATATTTCTGGTTCACTATAAAAGCGGATGCAGCTAAATTAGTTCAGAAATGCGATGGTTGCCAACGTCATGCGCACATCCAACATCAACCGTCTGCCCCAATGAGTCTGCTCTCGGCTTCGTGGCCTTTCGCCCAATGGGGAATGGACATCCTCGGGCCATTCCCCTAGCTTCAGGGCAGCGGAGGTTCTTACTAGTCGCCATCGATTACTTCACCAAATGGGTGGAGGTCGAGGCACTGGCCAAGATCACTGAGAGTAAAGTTAAAGCTTTCTTCTCGAAGTTGATCATATGCCGTTTTGGCCTGCCTCACACCCTTGTCACGGACAACGGCCGCCAATTCAATAATGAAGCATTCAAAGCCTTTTGCGGCGAGCTAGGCATTCATCACAGATTCACCTCTGTTGGCCACCCTCAAACCAACGGAGAGGCTGAAGTCATGAATCGCACCATCCTCAGAGGACTCAGAACTTGGCTAGACGGGTCCAAAGGTCGATGGGTGGAGGAACTCCCCAGTGTGATCTGGGCCTACCACACGACCCCTAGAGCCCCGACGGGCGAGACTCCCTTCAGTCTTACCTTCGGATCCGAAGCCGTCATCCCCGTCGAGATCGGCCTGCCCAGTCCACATGTGAAGTCCTTCAATGAGGAAAACAACTCCACGCTGATATGGGCTAATCTGGACTTCATTGATGAGGCGCATGATCGGGCGAGGCTGCACATGGCAACCTTTTGTCAGTGAGCGGCCAAGTACTATAACGCTCGAGTTCGTCTCAAGGTTGTTCGCTGCGGAGACCTAGTTTTGAGAAAAGCTAAGGTTTCAAAGCCTACCGAGGGGGGCAAGCTATCCCCAACTGGGAGGGTCCTTATCTGTTGACCCAATTATTGATTTTGATGATTAATAAAGGAATTGAGTATATTTATTTAATTACTAATAGATTTGACAAGTTTTTCAGGGCTTAAAAATATTTGATCGATTTAAAGGTATTAAGAAACATATTTTGAATCAATTGCAAATCATAAGTTTCAAAGTTTCAGAGCCTGGAGTCGACACCTAGGAATTCTGGAGCTGATCCCATGGCCAGTCAAATATTCTTCTAATTTTTGATACGGTCCGAAGCCAACACCTAGAGTTTCGGAGCCGATACCCAGAGTTTCGGAGTCGACACTTACAGTGTCTGGAGCCAACTCCGACACGGAGACAGAACGCTTGATTTTTGACTACCTTGGAGCCGATGCTTACAGTATTTTAGAGCCGACACCTGATGATGGCGAGCCGACACCTAACTTTTTCGGAGCCGACTCCTCGACGAAATCAAAACTTTCTATTTTTGGATAAACGGCTTAGAGCCGACACCTGAAAAGTTGGAGCCGACTCCAACCTGTCTGGAATGAAATTTTAAAAATGCCAGATCAGCTCTAACGCTAATATTTCTTTTTATCTAACTTCTAACGGATATATTTTGTTTGGAAAAACTTTCCAGGTACATTCCAATGGATAGTTTCACACCCAAAAATGTGGATTGAAAAATTCTATAAAAGGGGGAGAACGACCGTTTGAAATAAGAATGAAAATAATGAAAAAAAATTAGAGAGTATTCAAATCAAAAATCTGAGAAGTCTTGAGCCTGAAATCAAAGAGAAAAGAGTTCAAACTCAAATCCTTCCACTCCACAAAGCTCAAAGAGGAATCCAAGGCGTTCATTTTGAAAAAATCGGAGGATTCCCAAAAAGAAGATAAGGCTCTGTTTTGAAGATTTTTCAACTTCTCAACTGCAACTTTTGCAACGAATCAAAGCTGAGGCCTGATTCAACATCTCCAAAGAGCAAAGGAAAAGAAGAAAAGAAGAAAAGCTCAAATCCAATCTACTTCAAACAGGCTTTTCTAACCTTATTCTTTTATTTTGAATATTTTCTCATTTAAGGAGCTTTATATTATTGAAAATATTATTCTTCTTGTTTGTGCTAGTTCTATCAAGGGGATTGAACTAGTGGAGGTTGTAAACCTCGGGTCAAGCTAGATTAGCTTGAGTTTAGGGTTTTGTGCTGGTGAGCCCGGAAAACCGGCTGGGTTCGTTGTGATCCCGGGGGAAACAACAAGTTTTGAGTTGTGATCTTGTAAAACAACTCGACTGTAATCAAGAGGATTATAGTGTGGACCCAAGTGAATCTTGGGAGTGGACGTAGGTGTTGAATACACCGAACCACTATAAAATCTTGTGTTTGTCGTGCCTTGATTATCTCTATCTCTATCTCCTTGTTTGTGTTTAATATTCACATTGCATTTAATTTCATCTATCTCCAAGCAAATAGTTTTAAAAGGTTAAATTTTTTTTAAAGAACCCAATTCACCCCCCCTCCCTCTTAGGTTGTTATCTGGGCCAACAATTGGTATCAGAGCAAGTGCTCATTGTTTATTTGATCACACGATCAAGAGCTAAAGATCCAAATGGCAGCTCAAGTTGGATCTTCATTTGCTGAAGGTCATTCAACGAATAGACCTCCCTTGTTTAATGGTTCCAACTATTCATATTGGAAAGCTAGAATGAGGATATTCATTCAAGCTTCTGATTATGAATTATGGAGTGTTATAATTAATGGACCTAGCACACCCACACACATTGTTGATGGCACTATTGTTCCTAAGCCCGAAAGGGATTGGAATGATAATGATAGAAAAATGGCTCAGCTCAATGCTAAGGCCATGAATGTTTTATATTGTTCCTTAGATGCAAACGAATTTAATCGTATATCTACATGTAATTCTGCAAAAGAGATATGAGATAGATTAGAGGTTACCCATGAGGGTACAAATCAAGTTAAAGAATCTAAGATAAATATTCTTGTTATAAATATGAATTATTTAGCATGAAACAAACTGAAACTATAGCATGCATGTATACTAGATTCACCGATATTGTAAATGGTTTGAAAAGTCTAGGTAAGACCTATACTAATTCTGAACTTGTTCGCAAAATTCTTAGGTCACTACCAAGAAGTTGGAAAGCAAAGGTGACAGCAATCCAAGAAGCCAAGGACCTCAACACTTTACCCTTGGAGGAGCTACTTGGATCTCTAATGACCCATGAGTTAACCATGAAGCAGCACATAGAGGAAGATGTTAAAAAGAAAAAGACTATAGCTCTTAAGGTTGCAGAAAGTGAGGAGAGCTGCAGTGATAATGATGATGATGATGATGAGACATCTATTCTAGCTAGAAAGTTCAAAAAATTCATGAGAAGAAAGAGACCCTTCCACAAGAAGAAATCTAGATTCAAAATGGAAGGAGAAAAAGAAAAAGAAAAGGACAAGGACAAAGAGAAAGACCCCTTAATTTGCTATGAGTGTAAGAAACCGGGGCACTTTAGATATGATTGTCCTCAATTGAAGAAGACTTACAAGAAAAAGAAGAAAGCCTATGTTGCAACTCGGAGTGATAGCGATGAGTCCTCTTCAGAGGAAGAACAAAAAGAGGTTGCAAACATTTGCTTTATGGCAAACGACGACAATGAGGTAGTTCCGAAAACCCTTGTGATGATTTTGCATTTGATGAATTGTTTGAAGCTTTCAATGAACTAGTTGATGATTTTAAAGCTTTGAAAAAGAAATACAAATCTTCAAAAAATGATAATTCAATTCTTATTAAAGAAAAAGATGATCTTACTAATGAGATTAAGATGCTGAAATCTGAAAATGAAAAATTATCTAAAGAAAAAGAATCAATTTCCAATGAAAATGATAAATTAAAGAAGAAAGTTGATAAATATAAGAATATTGTTGATAAATTTACTTATAGTTCTAAAAAACTTAATTTATTATTAGGTAATCAAAGAGCTATATTTGATAAGGCTGGATTAGGATATAGACCTAACATAAAACAAAAATTTGTGAAAAACTTTTTTAGAAAAGAACAAAATAGAGATAATGTTACATGTCATTATTGTAACAAGAAAGGCCATAAATCCTATGAATGTGATGCAAGAAACAGTAACAAAAATTTAAGTAGTAAAGGCAAGAAAATATGGGTTCCCAAAGGAATGATCTTTTATGCTACTAACCATGAAGGACCCAAGAAGGCTTGGGTACCTAAATATAAGACTTAATTATTTTTGCAGGAGTGTCTTGCAGCCAAAAGATCAAAGCAAAAGTGGTATCTCGATAGTGGCTGCTCAAGACACATGACGGGTGACAAGGATCAATTCATCACCTTGAGAGCAAAAGAGGAGAGTTGTTACATTTGGTGATAATGGCAAAGGCCAAATCATGGGGTTTGGTAATATTCAAATAACTCCCTCCACATATATTGAAAATGTTTTATATGTCAATGGTTTAAAACATAATCTAATAAGTATTAGCCAATTATGCAATAAAGGTTTTAAAGTATCATTTGAAGCTCTATCTGCACCGTTTCTAATCCCATTGATAATAGCATTGTTTTTATTGGAAATAGAAATGGCAATGTATACTTGATTGATTTAGACAATTTGTCTACTAGTAATCATTGCTTAGTTGCTAATAATGCTAATATGAATGAGATTGGTTGGTTATGGCATCGTAGATTAGGTCATGCAAGCACACACCTAATTTCAAAATTAATAAGAACAGATTTAGTAAAAGGACTTCCATAACTAGATTTTGAAAATAACAAAATTTGCGATGCATGTCAATTTGAAAACAAACTAGAAATTCTTTCAAAACTAAAAATATTGTTTCCACTTCTAGGCCACTTGAACTACTTCACATGGATCTTTTTGGACCTACTAGAACCACAAGTCTAGGAGGAAAGAAATATGATCTTGTGATTGTAGATGATTACTCTAGATACACTTGGGTATTGTTTTTAGCTCATAAGGATAAGACCTTTCCATTGTTTTTGAAATTCTTCAAGAAGGTCACTAATGAGAAAAACAACACCATAGTGTCTCTAAGAAGTGATTATGGCACTGAATTTGAAAATCATATATTTGAAAACTTTTGCATATAAAATGGCATCCATCATAACTTTTCAGCACCTAGAACACCACAACAAAATGAAGTAGTTGAAAGAAAAAATAGAACTTTAGAAGACATGGCCCGTACCATGCTATGTGAAAGCAACCTACCAAAATACTTTTGGGCAGAAGCTATAAATACGGCATGTTACATTCTTAATAGAGCTTTAATTAGGTCAATCATTAAGAAAACTCCTTATGAACTATGGAACAATAGAAAACCAAACATAAGCTACTTTCATGCATTTGGTTGTAAATGTTTCATTCATAATAATGGTAAAGATAATTTAGAAAAATTTGATGCAAAATCTGATGAAGGCATTTTCTTAGGATATTCAACATCTAGTAAAGCCTATAGAGTATTTAACAAGAGAAACTTAATTGTAGAAGAATCTATTCATGTAATTTTGATGAATCTTTAGCATCGAGTTCTGGAAAGATTGATGATGAGGAAGATACAAACATTCTAGAAAGAGACATTAAAAATTAAATATAGATGTATCTTCAGATCATGAACAAGAAGCTAAAGATAATGATTCTCCTAGTGTTGATGTTGTTGATGCAAATCATAATGATGTAGATCTTCCTAGAGATTGGAGATATGCCTATGGTCATCCAAAAGAATTAATTATAGGTGATCCATCTCAAGGAGTAAGAACTAGATCATCAATGAGAAACATCAATAATCATCTTGAATTTGTATCTCAAATTGAACCTAAAACTATTGAAGAAGCAAAAAAAGATAATAATTGGATGTTAGCCTGCAAGAAGAATTAAATCAATTTACTAGAAATAATGTTTGGAATCTTGTAGATAGACCTAAAGATCATTCTGTTATAGGATCAAAATGGGTATTTAGAAATAAATTAGATGAAAATGGCATAGTAATAAGAAACAAAGCTAGATTAGTCGCAAAAGGATATAATCAAGAAGAAGAAATTGATTTTGATGAAACTTTTGCACCTGTAGCTAGATTAGAAGCAATTAGATTATTACTTGCATTTGCATGTCATATGCATATCAATTTATTTCAAATGAATGTTAAAAGTGTATTTTTAAATGGATTTATAAATGAAGAAGTTTTTGTTGAACAACCTCCTGGTTTTGAAGATCATGAATTTCCAAATCATGTTTTTAAATTGCACAAAGCACTATATGGTTTAAAACAAGCACCTGGAGCTTGGTATGAAAGATTAAGTAAATTTCTGATTGAAAATGATTTTACAAGAGGAAATGTTGATAAAATACTATTTTTGAAAAGAAAAGACAAGGATTTATTAGTAGTACAAATATATGTTGATGATATTGTATTTGGTGCTACTAACAATCTATTATGTCAAGAATTTGCTAAGTTAATGCAGGGTGAGTTTGAGATGAGCATGATGAAAGAACTCAATTTCTTCCTAGGACTTCAAATCAAGCAGAGCAAGGAAGGAATTTTCATCAATCAAGCCAAATACACAAAAGAACTTCTCAAGAAGTTTGGAATGGAGTCAATCAAACCACTTGGATCACCTATGAGTCCTTCATGCAAATTGGACAAAGATAAAGATGGTAAGAAAGTAGATCAAAAATATTACAGAGGTATGATTGGATCTCTTCTTTGCTTAACAGCCAGTAGACCAGATATCATGTTTGTTGTTTGTTTATATCTGAACCTAAAGAATCACACTTAATTGCTGTAAAAAGAATCTTAAGATATTTAAGTGGAACTAAAAATGTAGGTTTATGGTATTCTAGAGACTCAACATTAAACTTGATTGCATATTCTTATTCTGACTATGCTGGATGTAAATTAGATAGAAAAAGCACAAGTGGAGCATGTCAATTTTTAGGAAGTAACTTAATCTCTTGGTTTAGCAAAAAGCAAAATTCGGTTGCATTATCAACTGCTGAAGCAGAATATGTTGCAGCTGAAAGTTGCTGTGCTCAAATCCTTTGGATTAAGAGACAACTTGAAGATTATGGCATAACACTTGATAAAACTCCAATTAGATGTGATAACACAAGTACAATAAATTTGACTAAAAATCCAATTCAACATTCAAGAACAAAACACATTGAAATCAGATATCACTTTATAAGAGAACATGTAGCTAATAATAAAATTTGCCTTGATTATGTTAATACTGAAGAACAATTAGCTGACATATTCACAAAACCTTTAAGTGAATAGAGATTTTGTTATCTTAGAGGTGAATTAGGGATATGTGACCCTTTGGGTTGATTTTGAAACTCTAAGGAATTACTATCTAGAATTCTATTAATTTCTTGATGTTCCTTTCATAATTTTAAGGAAAAATTATCTAGTCATCTGAGCAATTTGATTCTTCATACTCCAAAGATTTTTCCAAAATTTTATAGAATTTATTGTGATAAGTTTCAGTTGTTTGAATATTAATTATTTTTCTCTGAAACTGTCAGTGGAGTCGACACCTCATTTTGAGGAGTCGACACCTTTGTCTATGTCGCTCTCGATCCCTGACCTCGGAGCCGACACCCGTATAAGTGGAGCCGACTCTAGTTCGAGCGCTGACTGTGTTAGCGATTTGGAGTCGACACCCGACTTTGCGGGAGTTGACACCTGGGGGTCCCAAATCGACTTATTAGGGCAGAGTCGACACCTCGTCATTTCATATCTTTTCAAATCCTCTACCAAACTCTTCCAAAACTCTCTCAAAGCCTCCCCATCTTTAATTCCACTCTACTCAAGCTTTTCTAAGGATCTAATGGCACCTAAGAGGAGAGGATCAGTGCTTGGAGTGCCCGTAGCAACTGGAAAACGATCGGCGAGACGACCCGTGCACGAGCCATCTCCGAGTGATTCCTCTTCAACTGCTTTGGACAATCCAGACCCTTCATCTCCTCAGGTAGATACCCTAGCTGGGAGGGTAATAACTATGGGTAGAAAAGTTGATTTCGAGTTCTTTCAATCCGAGGGTTTCTCTATTGGGAATCAACTCAAGGAATTAGGCTGGGATAAAGTATGTTCTCTAGATGTTCCTACATACCCAGCCTTGGTAAAAGAATTCTACTTCAATCTATCGAGAGGTGATGGTGGAATCGTGAGCTCAGTCAGAGGTAAACGGATTCATCTCACATTTCAGAAGTTAGGAAACCTTCTAAGCATCCCCAATACTGGATTAGTTGCCGACATCCATAGTGAGAGGTTAGCCGCTCTATCGAGGATGTTAGGGAGAGAAGTTATGGAATTTGAGGAGATTAGGGCTAACCAATTGCCCTTGGAATTAAGATTGCTTCATAACATTTGCAGCAGGATATTATTTCCAAAAACTGGTCGTTTTGAGTATGTCTCTGAACAAGACATTGTTGTGATGGACAGTGTATTGACCAGTCAACCTATAAATTTAGCTGCTATGATGATTTTTTATATGGCCGAGGCCGGAGGGAAAAGAAGATCGTCCTTACCCTACGGCATGATTCTTACTATGGTATTCAGGAGCCAAGGTGTAGTGATTCTAGAAATGAACCTTCCAAGAATCTCAGGCACACTGATTACTACAGTCTGGCCACTTTGCATAGGATGGGATTTGTTAAGGTCAACGGGCAATGGGAAAGGAAAGGTAACTTGGATGAGAGAGCCCCTAAGCCTAGACATTCTGCACCTTGTGAGGCTAGTCCATCTGTGAGGGTTCCCTCTTTGTAGCCTAGTAGTCCTGTTCCTGCCCCTGCACCTGCTCAAATAATGTTCAACCATCCACTTCTTCAATTGGTTTTTCAGACCTTCAATTGGAGCAACTCAAATGCTTGCTTGCTGCTCAAAAGGATGAAATGAAGACTGTGTTTGACAATCAATTTATGAATCTTAAAGAAACTCTTTATTCCCTAGATGATCGCATTGACAAAATTGAATCTACTCTCAACTCTTCTGCTGAATCTTTAAGGAGTGATCTGAAGAATATATTTGAAGAACTTAAAGATATCTGTGGAGATTCTGAGACCTATTCAAAGAGCAATGCCAAGCTTCAAGATAAAATCATGACTGCATGTACTTTTGTTGATGAGAAACTAAAGGGCTTTGTCAGAACTCAAAGTGATGGAATGCAAAGATTTTAGATCATTTGACAAGGATCATTAGAACAAATTTCTGATTTTCATATAATGATGTAAAAGTTTTTTTTTACTTAATGAGATATGATGGAGCCAGTTGACCCCATGGAGAATAAAAAAAATTTTGGACGGCCCCAAAGGCCGACGGCTCAAAGACCGACGGCTCCAAAGGCCGACACCCGACACCCGACGGCCCCAAAGACCGACGGTCCCAAGACAGTCGGCCCCAAAGTCCGACACCTCCAAGACCGGCACCTCCAAGGCCCGCATCTCCAAGACAGTCGGCCCCAAAGGCCGACACCTCCAAGACCGGCACCTCCAAGGCCGACACCTCCAAGACAGTCGGCCCCAAAGGCCGACACCCGACGACCGACGGCCCCAAAGGCCGACACCTCCAAGGCGTCCAAGACCGTCGGCCCCAAAGGCTGACACCCGACGACCGATGGCCCCAAAGTACAGCACCTCCAAGACAGTCGGCCCCAAAGGCCGACACCTCCAAGACAGGCACCTCCAAGGCCGGCACCTCCAAGACAGTCGGCCCTAAAGGCCGACGCCTCCAAGGCCGGCATCTCCAAGACAGTCAGCCCTAAAGGCCGACACCTCCAAGATCGGCACCTCCAAGGCCGGCACATCAAGACAGTCAGCCCCAAAGGCTGACATCCGACGACCGACGGCCCCAAAGGCCGACACCTCCAAGGCGTCCAAGACCGTCGGCCCCAAAGGCCGACACCCGACGACCGACGGCCCCAAAGGCCGACATCTCCAAGACTGACAGCCTCAAAGGCCAACGGCTCCAAGACCGGCACCTCCAAGGCCGGCACTTCCAAGACAGTCGATCCCGAAGGCCGACATCTTCAAGACCGACGGCCCCAAAGGCCGACGACTCCAAGACAGTCGGCCCCAAAGGCCGACACCCCCAAAGGCCGACACCCGACACCCGACGGCTCCAAGACCGACGGCCCCAAAGGCCAACGGCCCCAAGACAGTCAGCCCCAAAGGCCGACACCTCCAAGACCGGCACCTCCAAGGCCGGCACCTTGAAGATAGTCGGCCCCAAAGGATGGCACCTCCAAGATAGTCGGTCCCAAAGGCTGACACCTCCAAGACTGGCACCTCCAAGGCCGGCACCTCCAAGACAGTCAGCCCCAAAGGCCGAAGCCTCCAAGACCGGCACCCCCAAGATAGTCGGCCACAAAGGCCGACACCTCCAAGACCGGCACCTCCAAGGTCGGCACCTCGAAGATAGTCGGCCTCAAGGGCCGACACCTCTAAGGCCGACACCTCCAAGATTGGCACCTCCAAGGACGGCACCTCCAAGACACTCGGCCCCAAAGGCCGACACCTCCAAGACCGGCACCTCCAAGCCAAGCGGCCTCGGCGCTTCCAAGTCGGCCCCGGCATTTCCCAGGCAGCCTCAGCACTTCCAAGCTAGGCGGCCCCGGCGTGCCCAAGCTAGGCGGCATGGCACCTCCCAGGCGGCCCCAGCACTTCCCAGGCGTCCCCAGTACTTCCAAGCTAGGCGGCCCCGGCACTTCCCAGCCGGCCCCTACTTCTCCAAGCAAGTCGGCCCCGACACTTCCAAGCTAGGCGGCCCCGGCACTTCCAGCCGGCCCCGACGTGTCCAAGCTAAGCGGCCCGACAACTTCCTAGCCGGCGCCCTACATCTCCAAGCAGGTCAACCCCGACACTTCCTCCACGTCTCCAGTCCCACCGAGTCGGCCAAGGCCATCCCCGACCGGCCCGACTCGGCCCCGGCGTCTCCAGTCCCGCCGAGTCGGCCAAGGCCATCCCCGGTCGGCCCGACTCGGCCCCGACGTCTCCAGTCCCGCCGAGTTGGCCAAGGCCATCCCAGGCCGGCCCGACTCGGCCTCGGCATCTCCAGTCCCACCGAGTCGGCCAAGGCCATCCCAGGCCAGCCCGACTTGGCCCTGGCATCTTCAGTCCCGTCGAGTCGGCCAAGGCCATCCTCGGCCGGCCCCGGCGTCTCCAGTCCTGCCGAGTTGGCCAAGGCCATCCCCGGCCGGCCCGACTCGGCCCCGGCATCTCCAAGTCCACTGATTCGGCCCCGCCCCGGCACTGCCTTGCCAGCGGGATGGGCCTCAGCCATCTCGGGTCGACCCAGCTCGGCTCTGATAAGACGGGACTCAACAGTTTCCGCCAGATCAGCCCCAGCGGCTCAAGAAACCACCTCTCTGACGTGCGCCGCCTGACAATGCTAGATGCGCGCCGCCCAAAAGCCCCGTTGCTGATGGGCGATAACCCCTAAAATCGCCATCTCAACTCTCAAAGGAATTCCTCCTCCCTGAGAGCCCTCTTTTCCACACAAAACAGGGCTCACTCGAGCCCTTCTTCAGCTGGGAACTCAGTCACAAACTTGGCCGTCGGAGGGTCCCACCGGAGCCCCCTCCGGCCCCGGGACTTCCTTGCAGGCAACCCGGCGAGGCGAGGATCCGAGAAGCGCCTCTGTTCCCAACGTCCAGGAGAGGTGATCGAGCGTCATCAGATTGGCAGGAAGGGGGGACGCACTGAAGGAAAGAAAGCTGTCTCCTTGAGCTATAAGCCTCCGTCCCCTCTAAGATTGCTATGGTGGTGATGCGCATGCCAGAGGTTCTTACCAATCATGCTGGGGGGCATCCACATCGCACTAGGCGGCGAAAGGCCACCCCCTCTGCTCCTTCACCACCAACTTCAACTGCTCTAATCAACCAGCTGGCCGTCCTAAATCGGCTAGATCAAGCTTTGAAAGTAGCAGTTCATGAACTGCAGAAACAGCGCTCGGGGCCACTCAGCAGCACCCCAAGCCTCTCGGCAACGCCCTCGATGGACTTTCCCAGCCATTCATCTTCAATGACCACTAACTATCAAAGCTTTCCTCAACGGATTCCAGCTTTGTCCCGATTTCCAGCTTCTTCCCGGCCACAGGCATCTCGTCCTGGCCTCCAATGTGAGTGAAGGCCCAAGTAAGGGCAACGACACATCCAATCCGACTAACATGACTCCCTGGGGGGAAAGTCACCAGCGGACGAAAGTGCTCAAATCCACAAAAGGAAAGACATGGGTGCTACAAGAGCTAAGTACACCGCACTTAAGATGGTTTTCTTGCATTAATACTTAAAAATGTCGTGCAGGGAAGACCTACCTTGCATCAACATCCAAGGCCAACCTCGCTTTGGCATCAAAAGCCCTGGGCTAGCCAGGCACAAAGACCGACTCCGCGTCGGCACCAAAGACCGGCTCCATGTCGGCACCCTCAAGCTCAAGACATGCGGATTCCAATCAACAGAGTTTTCTGGGGGGCAGATCAACCCTGCAGAAGGAGACCAGTTTCTTTAAAGAAAAAGGCACCTGAGCCTGGCTCAAGCACCCTCTGGTCACCCTCTGGGGTTCAAAAGGTTCTCGACGGCCTCAACCTTGCCTCATCGGCTTCATCTTGGCCTCAACGGCTAACTAACGAGCGTCCCCCCAAAAAGTTAGCGTACGTTGCTTTCAGTGGCGGGCGTGAGGTAATCAATTTGCCTCCAAAAAATTTCTTGAAGTCCTACACTCCTTTCACTTAGCTGATGCAGGGCACGCAAGCTCAAGGAGTGTGGGGGGCATTTGATGGAGCCAGTTGACCCATGGAGAATAAAAAAAATTTTGGACGGCCCCAAAGACCAACACTCGACACCCGACGGCCCCAAAGATCGACGGCTCCATGACCGACGGCCCCAAGACAGTCGGCCCCAAAGGCCAACACCTCCAAGATAGTCGGCCCCAAAGTCCGACACCTCCAAGACCGGCACCTCCAAGGCCGGCATCTCCAAGACAGTCGGCCCCAAAGGCTGACACCTCCAAGATCGGCACCTCCAAGGCCGGCACCTCCAAGACAGTCGGCCCCAAAGGCCGACACCCGACGACCGACGGCCCCAAAGGCCGACACCTCCAAGGCGTCCAAGACCGTCGGCCCCAAAGGCCGACACCCGATGACCGACGGCCCCAAAGTACGGCACCTCCAAACAGTCGGCCCCAAAGGCCGACACCTCCAAGACCGGCACATCCAAGGCCGGCACCTCCAAGACAGTCAGCCCCAAAGGCCGATGCCTCCAAGGCCGGCATCTCCAAGACAGTCGGCCCCAAAGGCCAACACCTCCAAGACCGGCACCTCCAAGGCCGACACCCAACGACCGATGGCCCCAAAGGCCGACACCTCCAAGGCGTCCAAGACCGTCGGCCCCAAAGGCCGACACCTGACGACCGATGGCCCCAAAGGTCAACATCTCCAATACCGACGGCCCCAAAGGCCGATGGCTCCAAGACCGGCACCTCCAAGGCCGGCACTTCCAAGACAGTCGATCCCAAAGGCTGACATCTCCAAGACCGACGGCCCCAAAGGCCGACAGCTCTAAGACAGTCGGCCCCAAAGGCCGACACCTTCAAGACCGGTACCTCCAAGCCAAGCGGCCCCGGCGCTTCCAAGTCGGCCCCAGCATTTCCCATGCGGCCCGGTACTTCCAAGCTAGGCGGCCCCGGCACTTCCCAGCCGGCCCCATCGTGCCCAAGCTAGGTGGCCCGGCACCTCCCAGGCGTCCTCGACACTTCCCAGGCGGCTCCGATACTTTCAAGCTAGGTGGCCCCGGCACTTCCCAGCCGACCCCGGCATGTCCAAGCTAAGCGGCCCGGCAACTTTCTAGCCGGCCCCCTACATCTCCAAGCAGGTCGGCCCCGACACTTCCTCCACGTATCCAGTCCCACCGAGTCGGCCAAGGCCATCCCCGACCGGCCCGACTTGGCCCCGGCATCTCCAGTCCCGCCGAGTCGGCAAAGTCCATCCCCGGCCGGCCCGACTCGGCCCCGGCATCTCCAGTCCCGCCGAGTTGGCCAAGGCCATCCCTGGCCGGCCTGACTCGGCCCCGGTGTCTTCAAGTCTGCCAATTCGGCCCCGCCCTGGCACTGCCTTGCCAGTGGGATGGGCCCTAGCCATCTCGGGTTGACCTAGCTAGGCCCTGATAAGACGGGACTCCCTAGTTCCCGCCAGATCATCCCCAGCGGCTCAAGAAACCGCCTCTCTGACTCGTGCCGCCTGACAACGCCAGACACGCGCCGCCCAACAGCCCCACTGCTGATGGGCGATAACCCCTAAAATCGCCATCTCAACTCTCAAAAGAATGCCTTCTCCCTGAGAGCCCTCTTTTTCACACAAAACATGGCTCACTCGAGCCCTTCTTCAACTGTAACCTCAGTCACTAACTTGGCCATCGGAGGGTCCCGTCGGAGCCCCCTCCGGTCCTGGGACTTCCTTGCAGGCAACCCGGCGAGGCGAGGATCCAAGAAGCGCATCCGTTCCTGACGTCCAGGAGAGGTGATCGAGCATCATCAAGATATGTTGTTTGATGTTTGAAATGAAAGTTTAGTTTTTGATGTAATAAAAGTTTCTTTTTGTAATACTTGACCTTTAATGAAATGAAATTATCTTTTGATCTATCAATTTTATCTATCAATTTGACTTAACTCTTCTTTATCTTTTGTTGATTACAAAAAAGGGGGAGAAGGAAAGTTTTGTCGTATATGCATATTTGCATTGATTAATATTTTGAATGGTATCAATTGGCATTTAATTGATTAGTATTTGAATGATATCAATTGGCATTTAAATTGATTGGTATTTGATTAGTATCAAATTAGTTTGATATGCATAAATAAGAATAAGCTTAAGTTGAACTTCATAGGGGGAGCTACCTTATTCAGGGGGAGCTTACTTGTGAGGATCACTTCCTTGAATATTTTGAATTAAGAATCCTATGCATATACTCAATGTTTTATAATCATCAAAAAGGGGGAGATTGTTGACCCAATTATTGATTTTGATGATTAATAAAAGAATTAAGTATATTTATTTGATTACTAATAGATTTGACAAGTGTTTCAGGGCTTAAAAATATTTGATCGATTTAAAGGTATTAAGAAACGTGTTTTGAATCAATTGCAAATCATAAGTTTCAAAGTTTCAGAGCCTGGAGTCGACACCTAGGAATTCTGGAGCCGACCCCATGGCCAGTCAAATATTCTTCTGATTTTTGATACAGTCCGGAGCCGACACCTAGAGTTTCGGAGCCGACACCCAGAGTTTTGGAGTCGATACTTATAGTGTCTTGAGCCGACTCCGACATGGGGACAGAACGCTTGATTTTTGACTACCTTGGAGCCGACGCTTACAGTATTTTGGAGCCGACACCTGACGATGGTGAGTCGACACCTAACTTTTTTGGAGCCGACTCCTTGATGAAATCAAAACTTTCTGTTTTTGGATAAACAACTTAGAGCCGACACCTAAAAAGTTGGAGCCGACTCCAACCTGTCTGGGACGAAATTTTAAAAATGCCATATCAGCTCTAATGGTAATATTTTCTTTTTATCTAACTTCTAACGGATATATTTTGTTTGGAAAAACTTTCCAGGTACATTCCAACGGATAATTTCACACCCAGAAATATGGATTGAAAAATTCTATAAAAGGGGGAGAACGACCGTTTGAAAATAAGAAAGAAAATAACGAAAAAAATAGAGAGTATTCAAAACAAAAATCCGAGAAGTCTTGAGCCTGAAATCAAAGAGAAAAGAGTTCAAACTCAAATCCTTCCACTCCAAAAAGCTCAAAGAGGAATCCAAGGCGTTCATTTTGAAAAAATTGAAGGATTCCCAAAAAGAAGATAAGGCTCTGTTTTTGAAGATTTTCCAACTTTTCAACTGCAACATTTGCAACGAATCAAAGCTGAGGCCTGATTCAACATCTCCAAAGAGAAGAGGAAAAGAAGAAAAGAAGAAAAGCTCAATCCAATCTACTTCAAACAGGCTTTTCTAACCTTATTCTTTTATTTTGAATATTTGCTCATTCGAGGAGCTTTGTATTATTGAAAAATATTATTCTATCTTGTTTGTGCTAGTTCTATCAAGGGGATTGAACTAGTGGAGGTTGTAAACCTCGGGTCAAGATAGATTAGCTTGAGTTTAGGGTTTTGTGCTGGTGAGCCCAGAAAACCGGCTGGGTTCATTGTGATCCCGGGGAAAACAACAAGTTTTGAGTTGTGATCTTTTAAACAACTCGACTGTAATCAAGAGGATTATAGTGTGGACCCAAGTAAATCTTGGGAGTGGACATAGGTGTTGAATACACCGAACCACTATAAAATCTTTGTGTTTGCCGTGCCTTGATTATCTCTATCTCTATCCCCTTGTTTGTGTTTAATATTCACATTGCATTTAATTTCATCTATCTCCAAGCAAATAGTTTTAAAAGGTTAAATTTTTTTTAAAGAACCCATTCACCCCCCCCCCCCCCCCTCTTGGGTTGCCATCTGGGCCAACATTATCGTGTCGCCGAAACACTTCACCAGGGGGCATACAAACTAGAGGAGCTTGATGGGAAACCCATTCCACGTACCTAGAATGCAGATAACCTCAACCAATATTATCAATGATGTATTCCTCTGGAGCGTGAAGTAATAAAGGAGGCCCCTTCTGACGTAACAGCTTGTTCTCCCTTACATCCAAGGACCAGGTCCCTCAAAAGGAGCTCGTTGGCATTGCGGCTAACGGGACACCACTCGGCCCCGGCACGGCGGTGCCCCTGAGTCGGTTAAGACCCTAACAGCTCCGTACCCGATCGAGTCGCCCTTCAGGCAGCACACAAACCCTGAAGTGGTTCGAAAGAAGCTCGCTGGCATCGCGGCTAACGGAACACCACTCGGCCCCGGCATGATGGTACCCCCAAGTCGGTTAAGATCCTAACAGCTCCGTACCCGGTCGAGTGGCCCTTCAGGCGGCACACAAACCCCTGAAGTGGTTCAAAAGGAGCTCGCTGGCATCGCGGATAATGGGACACCACTCGGCCCCGGCACGGCGGTGCCTCCGAGTCGGTTAAGACCCTAACAGCTCTGTACCCAGTCGAGTCGTCCTTCAGGCAGCACACAAACCCCTGAAGTGGCGAAAGGAGCTCGCTGGCATCGCTGCTAATGGGACACCACTCGGCCCCGGCACGGCGGTGCCCCCGAGTCAGTTAAGACCCTAACAGCTCTGTACCCGGTCGAGTAGCCCTTCAGGTGGCACACAAACTCCTGAAGTGGTTCGAAATGAGCTCACTAGCATCATGGCTAACGGGATACCACTCGGCCCCGGCACGGCGATGCCCCTGAGTCGGTTAAGACCGTAACAGCTCCGTACCCTATCGAGTCGCCCTTCAGGCGGCACACAACCCCTGAAGTGGTTCAAAAGGAGCCCGCTGGCATCGCAGCTAATGGGACATCACTCGACCCTGGCACGGCAGTGCCCCCGAGTTGGTTATGACCCTAACAGCTCTGTACCCGATCGAGTCGCCCTTTAGGCGGCACACAAACCCCTGAAGTGGTTCGAAAGGAGCTCGCTGGCATTGCGGCTAACGGGACACCACTCGGTCCCGGCATGGCGGTGCCCCCGAGTCGGTTAAGACCCTGACAGCTCCATACCCGGTCGAGTCGCCCTTCAGGTGGCACACAAACCCCTGAAGTGGTTCGAAAGGAGCTCACTGGTATCGCGGCTAATGGGACCCCACTCGGCCCCAGCACGGTGGTGCCCCGAGTTGGTTAAGACCCTAACAGCTCCGTACCCGATCAAGTCGCCCTTCAGATGGCACACAAACCCCTGAAGTGGTTCAAAAGGAGCTTGCTGGCATCGCGGCTAACGGAACACCCCTCGGCCCCGGCACGGCGGTGCTCCTGAGTCGGTTAAGACCCTAACAGCTCCGTACCCAGTCGAGTCACCCTTCAGGCAGCACACAAACCCCTGAAGTGGTTCAAAAGGAGCTCGCTGGCATTCCGGCTAACGGGACACCACTCAGCCCAGGCACGGCGATGCCTCCGAGTCGGTTAAGACCCTAACAGCTCTGTACCTGGTCGAGTCACCTTTCAGGCGACACATAAACCCCTGAAGTGGTTCAAAAGGAGCTCGCTGGCATCACGGCTAACGGGACACCACTAAGCCCCAGCAGGGTGGCCTCCGAGTCGGTTAAGACCCTAACAGCTCTGTACCCAGTCGAGTCGCCCTTCAGGCAGCACACAAAGCCCTGAAGTGGTTCAAAAGGAGCTCGCTGGCATCACGGCTAACGGGACACCACTCGGCTCCGGCACAGCGGTGCCCCCGAGTCAGTTAAGACCCTAACGGCTCCGTACTCGGTCGAGTCGCCCTTCATGCAGTGCGCATACCCCTGAAGTGGTTTAAGGCGATCGTCGGCACCACACCTCTCAGCCCCGGCACGGTGGTGCCCTTCCTAATAGCTCTGTGTGCGTTCAAGTCGCCCTTCATACAAAACCCATGCCGTTAAGACAGTTCTAAAGGGCCCTGATTGACCTTCGTGGACCCCAAACCAGACGGCACAGATGTGACCTTTCCTGGTCGGCCCTAACCAGTCCAGGAATTTTTAGCTCTAAACAAGTCGGCATAGACTTCCCCTGGTCAACTCCACTTTCCCTTGATGCCCTCACAACGGCTAAATCAGTTCTGACCATCTCTGGTCAGCCTTGATGTCTCCAAAATTAATCCTGGCATCAGCTCACGTGCTGGTTTTTCCAAGCCTTCAGAAAGTCTACACCTCATAGGTACATTTAAGTACTGGCCAAGCCCAAGGTCGTGGTTTGGTTACGGCACGTTCAACACATGCAACGTTCAAGGTCCAAAAGAACATTTCGAAAGATGCAACATTCAGCTACTATGTTGCTGGCATGTCTGATTTGGCACAGTGAGGCGTTTTTCTCAAAGGAAAAGAAGCAAGTGGATCAAAGCACAAAGAGATTGAAAGAAAAAGACTTTTTCATTAATAGTTAAAGGTAGATACAAAATTGGGCCCAAGGCTAGTTACACAAGAAAAAGAAAAGCAGCTCAAGGCTCGCCAGGGCCAGGCTTCTCCTCATCCTTTTTCTCCACCGGCACCTCCTTAGAATCCCCAGGCCGGATATCTTCAAGTTTAGCGATGTCGATCCCAAGGGCCGCGGAGACTCTGACTTTGCACATCTCAAAGCCCTGGAGATAGGCATCGAGGCTAGCTTCGAGGACTTCCTGCCTAAACTCCAGCGATGCCTTGAAATTGGAGATGGCCTACCCCGCCTCGGCTTCGGCCCGCTGCACCCTGGTCTCAGCCTCCTAGGCCTTGGCCTCAGCTACTTCGGCACGGGCGCTGGCCTTGTCAGCGCAGGCCACCAAGCCGGCCTTCTCCGAAGCCGCTTCCACTGCCGCTTTCTCTGCGGTAGCGGCCTTCTCCCCTGCGGCTTGGGCCTCCTCCTTGGCGCTTTGGAGCCGCTTGGTCATCTCCACATTCTGCGCTGCGGCGGCCTTCAACCTTTCGGAGGCCAGCTCCATTTTGGCCTCGGCTGCAGTGGCCCAGCTCTCCCTCTCCTTTAGGTGGCCGATGAAGCTCTCCTCATGGGCCGCTGTCTCCTGGCGAAGTTGAGCAAGGCTGTCGGCGTGCGCCATGCTCTCCTTCCTATATTTATCGACCCGCACCAGGGCCTTGGCCATTGTGTTTGAAGATTGGGCCAATGCCTCACGAAGCCCAATGGTGCCGTTGGTCATCTGTAGTAGGAGAATCATGTTAGCTGCAAGGAGAAAAACATTGAGAAAAGAAAGAAGGTTCAAAAGCTACCTGGACGATGGAGACCATGATCATATCCATGAGTGTGGAGTGGCCCATTCCCCGCATCTCCTCTTCGAAATCGGCGGTCCGGACTCCCGATAAGAGGCAGGAGGCTCATGTAGCATCCGCCATTCTGCCGATGGTAGGGACCAGGCGCGTCTGTCCCTCCTGCAGACCTTCCACCTGGGGGCGGTCCGAGCGCCAGGCCGGTTAGCGGGATGAGCTCCTCGGCTCATCCCTCTACTTCTCAGTCGCCTTCGCCCCGTCCTAGGCCTCCCTAGCGATCTGCTCCCCCTCACCTACGGTTGGGGGAGCACTCTCCCTCCCCGGCTCTGCAGCAGCCGGGGGGCCGATGGCAACGGTGACCTACCCTGCCTCGGGCGCATCGGCGGCGGCAGGGGCTTCCTCCTCGTCTAAGATCACCACCGACATTTCGGCAGTGACTGGGATCTCTCCCTCTTCAATTTCGGCCCCAGCTGGCCTCTGGGCCACCCTTACTGCCGGCTTCCTCTCAGCCGGTTCCTCCACGGGCATTGGGGCTGTGGAGCTGCAGCCGGCCTGGCCGGCTCCCTCCTCCGGAGCTTCTTTGCCGGCCTGGACGACTCTCCAGTCGCCTATCTTTTCTGCCTCATGATGGCCTCAAATTCACTGGCGGAGAACTTCATGGCTGCACAAAAAAGATAATCGACATTAGCGATGACACACAGTGAACAGAAGGATGGGACAAAGGAATTCAGGCTCACCGGTTGCCGAGGCTAACTCGGCTTCTATCAGGTTCTCCTCGGATAGGAGTTCCTTATAACCGAGGATTGGGCAGTTGGATAATTGGGTGCATAGGTCCTTGTCTCTATCCCTTACGGAGGAGTCATCGTTGGAGCTAGTATCTGGCTCCCTCCAAACAGCTCTCACCCCCTCGACATGGGCAAAAAGAAACCTAGACTTCCATCCTCTAATTTTGGACGGGAGGCCTAGGGGAAAGGCTTTACCCGGCCTGGCTGTTGACCCAATTAAGGATTTTGATGATTAACAAAACTATTTGAGTATAACATTTGATGTTACTAATGATTTTGATTAAGTTTTTTAGATTATAAGTCTATTTAATGATCAAAATCAAGAAGGAAAATCAAGTTCTGGTTTGAATCTAATGTCAAGGTAAGACTGCAGACATTAAAGTCGACACATGGAATCGCAGAGCCGACTCCGAAAAATGGCACAGACTTAGAGTCGACTCTGGGACTGTGAGAGCCGACTCTATTAGAAACAACAGAACGTTAGATTTTTAGGCCACGACTTAGAGTCGACTCCCAGACTTTAGAGTCGACTCCAGAAGAATTTTGTGTCGACCCCAGAAAAGTCAGAGACGACTCCAGATCGAGCGGATTAAATTATTTCGAGTTAGAGCCGACTCCAAAAAAGCCAGAGCTGACTAGAGAATGTCAGACACGGCTCCAGAACTGTCAGAATAACTCTAAACTTTATCTTTATCTATTTTAATCCCAACGGCTATTGTTATTTATGGATCTAATCCTTTTTCACTTGCTCTAACGGATAGTTTCACACTATTTGTGGATTAATCGGATCTATAAGAAGAGGGTCGATTGCATCCCAAATCAAGACAGGAAAATAGAGAAAATCCTTGAGATCCATCAGAAAAGAAAAGAGGGAAAACCTGTAAGGAAAGATCATACTCATTCCCCAAAAGAAGAGAAAGAGATTCCAAGCCTTCACTGTTCTATTTAGAAGAAATCTCAAAAGAAGGAAGAAGCCCTAGTTTTTCCAATCTTCTGAGCCTCAAGAGCATATTCAAAGGAAGATCCATTCAAAGGAAGAGAAGGAAGAAACCACCAAGATCTTCGAATCAGGCTTTGGTTCCTAATCTCTATTTATTGTTTCATTATTGTATATTTGCTCATTGAAGGAGCAGTTTGCTTTTGTAAAATCAAAATACTGTTTGCTGGGTCAATCTGGTGTTTGATTCAGTTGAGGCTGTTAGCCTTGAGCAAGCATTAGCTTGTGGTTTTAGGTTTTGTGCTGGTGAGCCTTGAAAACCAGCTGGGTTCGTTGTGCACCCAGGAAAACAACAAGTTTGAGTTGTGAGCTTGCAAAACAACTCTGCTGTAATCAGTTTAATTATAGTGTGGACCCAAGAGGTACTTGGGAGTGAACGTAGGTGTAGGTACACCGAACCACTATAAAATCTATTCTGTTTGCCGTGATTGTCTCTTTATCTTCAACTCTCTATTTATAGTTGCTTAGTTTTAAATCTGTGAATCTAAGTTTTTATTTCCGCTGGGGGTTATCTTTCAAAAGAGTTTAATTTTTGAAAAACCCAATTCACCCCCCCTCTTGGGTTGCTATCTGGACCAACACTGGCGGTAAAGGCCCACCAGGCCCCCTCACCTTGATGATGGAGTTTGTAGAAGGCCCGGAACAGAGATAGCTCTGGGTGGGCCCTCTCAAAATGGCAAAGGATGACAAGGCGCAAATAATCCGAATCGAATTCAGAGTCAATTGTGTCGGGACTAACTTGTATCTATCTAGAAGGTTAAGAAAGAATGGATGAAAGGGAAGGCACAGCCCACACCGGAAGAACTCCTCATATAGAGCGATCCGACCTCGATAGTCAGAGATCACCCTATCTTCGGGCCCCGGCGTGGATAGACCAATGAAATCAGGGACCAGGAACTTAGCCCTAATGGCCTCTACGTCCTTAGAGGTCATGGTCAAGGCTACCCCCGATGGACCCGCTGGATCAGAACTCACCGCCGGAGGAAGAGCTGGATGGCGAAAAGATAAGGGGACGGCCCTGATAGGAGAGCCGGAGGTAGGTGGAGGTCCTATCACCATTGACGGGTCGCGGATGACGGTGCTACCCACTGGTCGTGGCATCTGGCTACTAGTTACAGGGGGATGGTTTTCACTACTGGATTGGGAAGACTCCTCTATGGGCCTCTTACTCTCCCTAACGGCGCTACGGTCCATAGGTAAAGAAAGGGACGAAACTAACCTGGGAGTTGAAAGGGCTCAGGTCGTAGAAGAAGAACTCAAAGAAGAAGAGAATGGAGAAAGCAATGGCAGCATAAAGGTTTCCATAAGCTCTCGGAAGGCTTTTATAGCCTCCGTCTCCAGCTAACACCGCCTGAAATCCCGCCACCTGGCGCGCATCCATTGCGTCGCAGGCTGTCGGCAGGAAATCGCACCTGTGTCCGAGGCATGCTGCCTCGATTCGCTCCAGAGACGTGATCCCTGGCCAATTGCGGGGCATAGAAATAGAGCAGCAATAATATCCTTGCCTTTTTCCACCCCCCAACGAGCTCCTTCTCCGGAGCATCCGGCGCCAACGTCAATCTCACCTAACGCATGATTGCGGGAGATCTTCGAAGAGACACCGCCTCAGGACAAAGCACCAGCTTATCAGTTTATTTAAAGCGCACTAAAAAGAGAGCAATCGTTCTTTTTGAATTTTCATGCCCCTTTCGCCCAAAGAGCGGCAGGCGCGTGGCCCTTAGCGCTCAGGGGTTGGGGGGCATCTGATGTGTCTGGTGTAGCCATAGGGTAATTTCGACAAAATCAAGGCATTAGCTGCCTCGGCATCTCCAAGCCTGCCGAGTCGGCCCAGGCCATTCCTGGTTGGCCCCGATATCTCCAAGCCTGCCGAGTCAGCCCAGGCCATTGCTGGTCGGCCCCTCTCGGCCCCGGCGTCTCCAAGCCCGCTGAGTCGGCCCAAGCCATTCTTGGCTGGCCCCTCTCGGCCCCGGCGTCTCCAAGCCAACCGAGTCGGCCCAGGCCATTCCTGGCCGACCCATCTCGGCCCCGGCATCTCCAAGCCTGCTGAGTCGGCCCAGGCCATTCCTGGCCGGCCCCTCTCAGCCCCGGCATCTCCAAGCCTGCCAAGTCGACCAGGCCATTCCTGGCCAGCCCAGGCCATTCCTGGCCAGCCCCTCTCGGCCCCGGCATCTCCAAGCCTGCCGAGTCAGCCTAGGCCATTCCTAGCCGGCCCCTCTCGGCCCTGGCAACTCCAAGCCTGCCGAGTTGGCCTAGGCCATTCCAGGCCAGCCCCTCTCGGACTCGGCGTCTCCAAGCCTGCCGAGTCAACCCAGGCTATTCCAGGCCAGCCCCTCTCGGCTCCGGCATCTCCAAGCCCACCTAGTCAGCCCAGGCCATCCCTAGCCGGCCCTTCTCGACCCCGACGCCTCCAGGTCTGTCGAGTCGGCCCCGGCTGTTCCGTCTAGCCCTGCCCCGGCGCTTCCTGGCCTTCAGGGTTGGCCCCGATCACCCCTGGCCGACCCGCCTCGGCCTCGGCTCCTTCGAGGGGTCGAGACGTCCCAGTTTCCTCCACATCAACCCCAGCATGGCCCTGGCAGATAGGATGCCGCTTCTCTGACCCGCACTGTTGGCCCAGATGACAACCCAAGAGGGGGGGGTGAATTGGGTTCTTTAAAAAATTTAGCCTCTTGAAAAATTGTTTGCTTAAGATGAATGAAAATAAATGCAGTGTAAATATAAAGTACAACGAATAAAACAGAGATAAAGATAGAGACAATGGAAGCACGGCAAACACAAAGATTTTATAGTGGTTCGATGTATTCAACACCTACGTCCACTCCCAAGATCCTACTTGGGTCCACACTATAATCTTCTCGATTACAGCCGAGTTGTTTTACAAGTTCACAACTCAAACTTGTTGTTTTACCCGGGATCACAACGAACCCAGCCGGTTTTTTGGGCTCACCAGCACACAACCCAAAACTCAAGCTAAACTAGCTTGACCCGAGGTTAACAACCTCCACTAGTTCAATCCCCTTTGATTGAACTAGGCACAAACAAGTATAAGAATGTTTTACAAATTTTCACAGCTCCTTAATGAGCAAATATTCAAAGAAAAGTAAATAGGTTTAGAAAAGCCTGGTTTGAAGTTGTTTGGCTTTGAGCTTTTCTTCTTTTCTTCTTTTCCTCTTCTCCTTGCTCGGTTGAATCAAGCCTCAGCTCCGATTCCTCACAGTAGATGCAGTTGAGAGGATTAAAAAGTTGGTCTCTTTCTTCTAGTTGAGAATCCTCCAATTTTTCACTATTTGAACGGCTTGGATTCTTCTTTGAGCTTTGTGGAGTGGAAGGTTTTGAATTTGAAAGCTCCTCTCTTGGATGTAAGGCTCAAGACTTCTCGGATTTTGATTTTTGATCTTTGTCTATCCATTTCTATTTTTTTTTCTCTTGTCAAACGGTTGTTTTTCCCCTTTTTATAGATTTTTTTTGATTCATTTTTGGGTGGAAATCTAGCCGTTGGAGTGTACCTGGAAGGATTTTTCATTAATAAAAAATAGCTGTTAGATGTCAGAAATCAAAAATATTACCGTTAGAGCTTATCTTGCGTTTTTGATTTTTTGTCCAGGTGGGTTGGAGTCGGCTCCAGCTTTTCAGGTGTCAGCTCCGAATCATTTTTCCATAAATAGTAAATCTGAGTTCGTCGGGAGTCGGCTCTGCAAAAGTAAGTGTCGGCTCGCCGTCGTCAGGTATCGGCTCTCGAATACTGTAGGTGTCGGCTTCAGGATGCTCAAAAAATCAACGTTCTGTCCCCGCATCGGAGTCGGCTCCAGACACTGTAAGTGTCGACTCCGAAACCTTAGGTGTCAGCTCCGAACTCTAGGTGTCGGCTCCAGGTTGTATCAAAAATCAGATTAAAATTGAATTAGCCATGGGGTCGGCTCCAGACTTTCTAGGTGTCGACTCCAAGCTCTGAAACTTTGAAATCTCTGATTTGTATTTGATTCAAATTTATTTCTTAATTCCTTTAAATTGATCAAATAAATTTAAGTCCTGAAACACTTATAAAATCCATTAGTAATCAAATAAATATACTCAATTCCTTTATTAATCATTAAAATCAATGAATGGATCAACACGCGCCACCTGACAGCGCCAGATCCAGCTACCCACCGTCCACATTGCTGATGGGACTGGACCAGCTACCCAACAACCCCACTGGTTGATGGGACTTAGCCCACCAACCGCCATCTTCTTCCTTTCCGATGGGACAGAACCCACAAACTAGCCCAGACCCGCACAACTCTCAAGAACCCACGGACATTCCTTCTTCATGGAATCCCACGTGATCATGCCAGTGTCAACCCCCTATAAAAGGGTAAGTCCACTCAAGGAAAAGGTAATGCAAACTTACGAACTTGATACCTTAACACTCAAAGAGGGATTCCTACTTTTCTGAGGCCTCACCTTTTGGAAGGGCTTGTTCAAGCTCTCTCTTTAGCTATGACCTCAATTGCTAACTTGAGCATCAAAGGGTCCCACCGGAGAATCCTCTCCGGTCCTGGGACTTCTTTGCAGGCAAACTGGTCAAGCGGAGGTTCGAGAATCAGTCTGTTCCCGACATTCAGGATCAGTGATTGGGCGTTATCAGAAAGCATGTTGAAAAGCCAATTTTAATATAAAATTTAAAACAAAACCAAGGCAGTCAACTAATAGTGTCAAGACATGAAATTATTATTTGTATAAAAATAACACACTAGGTTGACAAACAATTAGAATTACTTTAAATTGTCTATCTTCAATGCTAAGTAATACGTGAGGAAGAAGTTAGAATAACCTCTATTCAGCACACCGTATTTTTTGATCAAAGAAAAATTGAAAGCATGTTGAAAAGCCAATTTTAATATAAAATTTAAAACAAAACCAAGGCAGTCAACTAATAGTGTCAAGACATGAAATTATTATTTGTATAAAAATAACACACTAGGTTGACAAACAATTAGAATTACTTTAAATTGTCTATCTTCAATGCTAAGCAATATGTGAGGAAGAAGTTAGAATAACCTCTATTCAGAATGAAATATAAATATTTTTTTTAAAAAAAAGGAGAAAAGCATAATTAAACATAGTTGATATAGAGCAAATTAATACTATTGCATAATTAATACTATTGCATGATGGATGTTAGTTCAGTCAAAGCATTCTTGATTTACTTTAAATTAGGTATCTTCAATGCTAAGCAATTGTTAGAATTACCTTGATTCAGAACAAATCAGAGTGAATAGAAATGATTTGTTTTAAAAAAGAAAAAGCATAATTCTATAAATTGGCTATATTGAATGTAGGCAGTTAATGGGCTGGGTAAGGCCCAAGTAATCCTCGTCAGCAAGGAAGTTTCTTTTAATTACGCTTTAAAGAAAGAAAAATTACGTTTTTAACTCATAAACTTAAACTTTAAGCATATCTCATTTTAATTTTTATGCTTTAAAAATTATTAAATTAATTTTATTTTTTATTTTTTATTTTTATTTAATACTTAGCATATTCTATAAAAAATCACAAACAACAACTCCCTCTCCCCGCTCTCCCTCTCCCGCATACCCCGCATTTCTCTTACAAACCAAAACCAAACAAAAAAACTCACGCTCTCTCTCGCTTTGATCCAATGTCTTCCGACAACAAAACCCTCCACTCCTCCACGTCCTCCATCGTCTCCGCCACCGCTAACTTGAATGAACCGCTACTCTCTCCCACGTCATCCACCACCACCGCTACCGCTAAAATGGATAAGCGGCTCCCCTCCACCTCCTCCTCCGATGCTGCCATTGAGAAGGAGAAGCTCCCCTACTTACAGTGCCATCGAGAGCTTTGCCGCCGCCACCACTGAAATAGAGGAGGAACTAGTCTCCTCCACCCCCTCCGCCGCCATTAAGAAGGAGAAGCTCCCCTTCACTTACACTGCCATCGAGAGCTCTTACACTGCCATAGAGAGCTCTACCGCCGCCACCACTGAAATAGAGGAGGAACTGGTCTCCTCCACCCCCTCCACTGCCGTTAAGAAGGAGAAGCTCCCCTCCACTTACACTGCCGTCGAGAGCTCTGCCGCCGCCACCACTGAAATAGAAGAGGAACTGGTCTCCTCCACCCCCTCCGCCGATGACAAGATCGAGGAAGTGTCATTCGGCAACCTTCCCTCTTCCTCCTCTTTCGGCTCCAGTTTGAAGAATTTTTCCTTATTTTGATCGTCTTGATAATCTACATATTGGTTGGGATATCATTTTACTGCATCCACACCTTCGGTACCAAGTTGTTCCGTTGTATTTTTTGTTCTAGTCGGCGCTGGCCCCATCAACACCATCATTTTCAACGCGATGGAGGTTGCCATTTCTCACAGCATCTCCTAGATAGAGCGCTTAAAAGTCCCATGCGCCACCGCGATCCTCCTATTTTTGATTGGGGTGGGCACGCTGGCATTGCACTTTATAGAGCATCTCGACTGGATCAACTCAGCATATATGGTGGTCATATCGGTGATGACAGTCAGATACGGCGATAAGGTCTTCAAGACTATGCTAGGGAGGTTGTTCGCTTCGTTATGGCTGTTATTGTTGTTGTTGCCAAATCACTTTCGAAGAGCGTCAAGCGACAGAAATGCTTCGTTGGCCTTCAGAGGAATGATAGGGACTGCCTCCTTCAGCCAGAAACCTACAAGAAAAGTTTCGGACTGGTGGTTCCGGCGGGGACCCTCCGACGCTCAAGTCAGCGATCTGGAGAACATGGATTTTTTAATGAAAGAGTAGAGATTGAGTCCCCCTCCCTCGTTGGGGTCGGGCTCTTTATATACCTGTTCGGGGTCCCTCTTACCCTTCGTTGATAACAGCCGAATCATATCTTCCGTTAAGATCGGCTTCATAGGTAGGCGCATAGCTGCTAAACGTGTGCCATAAGTATTGGCAATGACTCATAATATTTTGGTAACCACCCGTGATCTTCGCAAAAGAGAAACGGGTTGGCAAGCCACGTGGAATTCCTTATAGCAAGTGGATGCATATCGGCCTCTGCCGCTGAGGCTGATGCCGAGGCCAACGCCAACGCCGTTGCAAAGGTGGGTCGTCGCCGATGCCAAGACCAATGCCGTGGTCGAAGTGGGTCATCGCCGACGCCGAGACCGATGCCATGGTCGAAGTGGGCCGCGGCCGATGCCAAGATCGAGGTGGGCCGCGAAGGAGATGGGCCGAGGCTGACGCCAAAGCCAACGCCATTGCCAAGATGGGCCATCGCCGATGCCAAGACCGATGCCGAGATCGAAGCCGTGGTCAAAGTGGGCCGCCGTCGATGCCAAGACCGACACCAAGGTTGAGGTGGGCCGCTGCTAAGATGAGCCCAAGGCCGAGAAGAGCGAAGTGCGCTGGACCATGTGACATTGAGTTCGTGATCCCTCCATCTCGTGGGTCATGTGGTTGATCAGCCGCATCAGCGAAGGGACATCAGAGGCCAAAGCAGGGCTCCGTCAGTTTCCTTCACGGTTCTCTAACGGCGTTGGATCAGCCACATCAGATGCCCCCTCGCCCCTAAGACAAAGCGGGCCCACCCCAGCAAGGCGAAAGGGGCGTTACCTCCCAAGTGGCTGATCCCCACCTGACTTTGGGTCTTCAACTTTTGACATGATGTTTGGATGTAGGTCCCCATCCACATGCCATGGAGGCAGAGAGCCAGTGAGGCCGCAATGATGCTCCTGAGGCAGAGGGAGCCGTTGAGCCTTTTCGTAGATGTTTGCCTTTGCGTCATGTTGATGTCGACATCGATTACAGGCTTGAGAGCTTGGGAGCGGATGCCCGTCAACTATGAGCTGGGGAGTTGGCTTCTCCTAGCTATGAGTTGTCTTGGGGCTTCTTGATGGCTAAAAGTAACCAGTTATATGTTGCAAGTGTGTAATGTAAACAAAGGTATTACCCGATTGGCCGTTGGCCGCTGATACAGAGTTGAGGCCGTTGAGCTGAAATGAAGCCGTTGAGGCTGTAACGAAGCCGCTGAGGCAAAGTTAAGGCCATCGAGAGCCTTTTGAACCCCGGAGGATGACCCGAGAGTCGCTGGGATTCGACCATGCTCTGGAGCTTTTAACCCGGGAGGGTGACCAGAGAGTTGAGAGTCGTCAGGTGCCTTTTAACCCCGGAGGGTGACCTGAGGGTGCTTGGACCAAGCTTAGGTGCCTTTTAACCCCGAAGGGTGGCCTGAGGGTGCTTGGACTAGGCTCAGGTGCCTTTTTCTTTAAAGAAATTGGTCTCTTTCTACAGAGTTGATGACCTGCCCCCCAGGGAACCGTGTTGATTGAAGGCGGGGGGGACCAGTGCTGAAATCCAAGGGCAGCTGGAATGGAATCCGCAGGAGGTCTTGGGCTTGGATTGCTGACACGGAGCCGGGCTTGAGTGTAGAGACTCGGGCTTGAGTGTGCCGACGCGGAGCTGGGCTTGGAGTGCCGATGCGGAGCCAGGCTTGGAGGTGCCGATGCGGAGCTGGGCTTGAGTGTGCCGATGCGGAGCCGGGCTTGAAGGTGCCGACGCAGAGCCGGGCTTGGAGGTGCCGACACGGAGCCAGGCTTGAATGTGCCGATGCAGAGCCGGGCTTGAGTGTGCCGACGCGGAGCCGGGCTTGAAGGTGCCGATGCGGAGTTGGGCTTGAGTGTGCCGACGCGAAGCCGAGCTTGGAGTGCCGACGCGGAGCTGGGCTTGGAGGTGCCGACGCGGAGCTGGGCTTGAGTGTGCCGACGCGGAGCCGGGCTTGAAGGTGCCGATGCGGAGCCGAGCTTGGAGGTGCTGACGCGGAGCCGGGAGCCGGGCTTGAATTTGCCGATGCGGAGCCGGGCTTGAGTGTGCCGACGCGGAGCCGGGCTTGAAGGTGCCGATGCGGAGCTGGGCTTGAGTGTGCCGATGCGGAGCCGGGCTTGAATGTGCCGACGCAGAGCCGGGCTTGGAGGTGCCGATGCGGAGCCGGTCTTAAATTGCCGGTGCGGAGCCAGTCTTTTTGTGCCGATGCGGAGCCGGTCTTAAGTTGCCGGTGCAGAACCGGTCTTTTTGTGCCGACGCAGAGCCGGTCTTAAGTTGCCAGTGCGAAATCGGCCTTTTTGTGCCGACGCGGAGCCGGTCTTAAGTTGCCGGTGCGGAACCAGTCTTTTTGTGCCGACACGGAGCCGGTCTTAAGTTGCCGGTGCGGAACAGGTCTTTTTGTGCCGACATGGAGCCGGTCTTAAATTGCCAGTGCGGAACCGGTCTTTTTGTGCCGGTGCGTAGCCGGTCTTAAGTTGCCGGTGTGGAATCGGTCTTTTTGTGCCGATGCAGAGCCGGTCTTAAATTACCAGTGCAGAACCGGTCTTTTTGTGCCGACGTGGAGCTGGTCTTAAGTTGCCAGTGCGGAACCGGTCTTTTTGTGCCAACGCGGAGCCAGTCTTAAATTGTTGGTGCGGAACCGGTCTTTTTGTGCCGATGCGGAACCGGTCTTAAGTTGCCGGTGCGGAACCAATCTTTTTGTGCCGATGTGGAGCTGGTCTTAAATTGCTGGTGCGGAACTAGCCTTTTTGTGCCGGTGTGGAGCCGGTCTTAAGTTGCCGGTGCAAAACCGGTCTTTTGCCAACGCGGAGCCGGTCTTAAATTGTCGGTATGGAACCGGTCTTTTTGTGCCGATGTGGAGCCAGTCTTAAGTTGCCGGTGCGGAACCGGGCTTTTTCTAAGAAATATACTCATCCTAAGAGCATGATAAAATAAGATATTCTGAATAATACTTTATTAAAGAAACTTAAGCTAATAAAATCAGCAAGCTACTGATAATACCGTCGTAAGTTGTCCGCGTTCCAAGTGCGGGGGAGAAGCTTCCCATCTATCCCTTCCACTTTGTACGCTCCGTGATGGAGCACCTCCGTGACGCGATAAGGTCCTTCCCATTTTGGTCCAGCTTGCCTCCTTCCGTCGGCTTTTCGAGCTGCTGCTCGCCCCCATGAGATCATGCTATTGTTTTTTCTGTTGGGGCATTGTCGATGCCAGTCTGAGGCGCTGGAGGTGCCGACGCACCCGGGGCAGTGGGATTTCTTCGAACGAACTTGCCCAAGTGACCCTGCTGGACAAGCTCTTCAATGGCCCTCTTCAAATGGCGACAGTCTTCAGTGTCATGTCCATAGTCTCGATGATACCGACAGTAAAGCTCTTTGTTGCGGGGGGTTTACTGATTTTAGGGGACGTGGGCGTTGAAAGTAAGGCTCCTCCTCAATCTCTAGTAGGATGTGGGAGATCGGAGCCATGAGAGGAGTAAACTGCTCCTTAGGAACTAGCGCCTGGGGCCGATGGTCAAAGCGACGGGGTGGTTCAGGCTGCCTGGATCGTCCCGCAGCTGGTTTCGTGGGTGTCGGCTTCTTATTGGAACTCTTGTCGGCTTCCCTTCTGGATGAGTCAGCCTCGTCGGCACGGATGTACTTCTGTGCCCGACTTAGCAACTCAGCATATGAGCCGGGAGGCTTTTTGTCTAGAGAATATGCAAATCTGGAGTGGTGGAGTCCTCGCTTCAATGCTAGGGTAGCGACAGAATCTTCCAAGTTATAGACTTCGAGCACGGCCTCCTTAAATCGAGCTACAAAGTCCTTCAAGGTCTCACTACTCCTTTGTTGGACGGCAAACAAGCTATCGGCGACTCGAGGGATCTTCCGGCATGCATCAAAGTGAGCCAGGAAAGACCGCTCAAGTTGCCTAAACGAATTGATACTGCAGGGCGACAGACGAGAATACAATGCACGCGCTGCTTTCCGTAGTATGGCTGGAAAAGCAACACACAGAAGAGAGTCCATCACCCCTTGGACCTGCATGAGGACCTTATAGCTCTTCAAGTGGTCCAGAGGGTCCGTCATACCGTCGTAGGGGTCCAGCTAGGAAAGACGGAACCGAGGCAGAACCGGCTCCTCCATGATGCGACGGGAGAGCGGAGGACGATGGTCGTATATCACCTCGTGAGGATTGGCGATTTGACGGCTAAGCTCTTCCAACCACTGATGATATTCATTGAGCCGCCGCTTAGCCTGACGAGTGGCTCTCCTGTTGATGTCGTCTTTAGAAGAGTCAGAGGATGAAGATGGGGAGGCACGGTGATGTACAGAGTGCACCTGCCGTGGCTCTTTCTCATCGTGTTGCCGGTGAAGATAGTCAGAATGATGGGAGCAGGATCATCGTCGTTTCGAGGTTTCTCGACAGCGCGGCCTCTGGGATGAGTGGTGGGAGGCTTCCGAGGGAGTTCTACCCTGATGAGGCCGGCTAGCATCATGGCCTTCCTCACGGAACGAAGGGGGTTGTGGTGGTTCAGGTACGGCAGCGAAGCAGTGCTTTGTAACCTCTGCACCATGGTTACCATATCTTGTACTTGATGGGCCAGGGCGTCGAGCCGATCGACCTGGCGAACCGAAGGTGGTGCAGGTGAAACATGGAGGTTATCCTCCGATTGTTCAGCCTGTGGGACACGCTCCATGGCATGGCTGGTGGAAGCTTCCTGAGCTCGCGTTGTCACAATCGTCTTCCTTGCAGAATTAACGGAGTCGTAGGGAGAGTGACCGTCTACCGCGTGCGTTGCCTGCCCCCCTACCTGGCGCGCCAATCTGTTGCTGCCAAATCACTTTCGAGGAGCGTCAAGCGATAGAAATGCTTCGTTGGCCTTCAGAGGAATGATAGGGACCGCCTCCTTCAGCCGGAAACCTGCAAGAAAAGTCCCGGACCGGTGGTTCTGGCGGGGACCCTCCGACACTCAAATCAGCGATCTGGAGAACAGGGATTTTTTAATGAAAGAGTAGAGATTGAGTCCCCCTCCCTCGTTGGGGTCGGGCTCTTATATACCTATTCGGGGTCCCTCTTACCCTTCGTTGATAACAGACGAATCATATCTTCTGTTAAGATCGGCTTTGTAGGTAGGCGCACAGCTGCTAAACGTGTGCCATAAGTATCGGAAACGATTCATAATATTTTGGTAACCACCCGTGATCTTGGCAAAAGAGAAATGGGTTGGCAAGCCACGTGGAATTCCTTATAGCAAGTGGATGCATGTCGGCCTCTGCCGCTGAGGCCGAGGCCGTTGCCGAGGCCGACGCCGTTGCCAAGGTGGGCCGTCGCCAACGCCAAGACCGACGCCATGGTCGAAGTGGGCCGTCGCTAACGCCGAGACCGATGCCACGCTGAGACCGACGCTGTGGTCGAAGTGAGCCGCGGCCGACGCCAAGATCGAGGTAGGCCACGGAGGAGATGGGCCGAGGCTGACGCCGAAGCCGACGCCGTTGCCAAGGTGGGCCGTCGCCGACGCCGTTGCCAAGTGGGCCGTCGCCGACGCCGAGACCGACGTCGTGGTCGAAGTGGGCCGCCGTCGACGCCGAGACCAGCACCAAGGTCGAGGTGGGCCGCTGCTAAGATGAGCCCAAGGCCGAGAAGAGCGGAGTGCGCCGGATCGTGTGACATTGAGTTCATGATCCCTCCATCTCGTGGGTCATGTGGTTTGATCAGCCGCATCAGCCGAAGGGACATCAGAGGCCAAAGCAGGGCTCCGTCAGTTTCCTTTACGGTTCTCTAACGGTGTTGAATCAGCCACATCAACTGTCGATTCTGATAGTGACGAGGGTGATTCAATTCCTGAGAAAATATTTGATTGATAAGTGCTCTTCATGGATTTGAATTTGGATTCCGGTAGTGATGAAGGCGATTCAGTTCTTGGTGGAGGCTTTGATTAATAAGTGCTCTACAAGGATTACTTTAAAACGGTTCCTTTGTGATATGTTTTAAAACGGTTCCTTTGCATTTCTAAATATGTTTATAAAGAAATACGAAGAAAAAGATTAGATGTTTTATTTGTAAGTTATATAAGAATTTCAGATGAAAATATTTATTAGAATGGAAAATATGAATTGTTTATCCTAGAATAAGTGGGTTGTTCAACTTGTTCTGCCAAACGAGCTTTTGTAATCCAAATTAAGTTAACTGCCACAGTGCCCGTTGCATAGTTAATTTATGATTTGAGAAGGTGAAAAGACAAGAGGGAGCATTTAATGTCTTCGAAGCGACCACGTATACTCTTCAATAAAAATTGAGTTGGAAGGCTGGCGGATATGTATAATTATCTCTTCCTTCTATAATGATAGGGAACTAAAGCCTTAATGTGTGAAACCATTAATATTCAATTAAATCTTCAGCTCTGTAAATAAAGAACAATGTCAAGGTTAAGTCAATCGATTATATTGGCACAAGAACATGTTACTGAAATTTTCTTCGGTACTTTTCGTTGATCATGGAAAAGTTTATGAGACCGTTGGTTATATAAAAAATCATTGGAGGGGATTGTTTAACAAATGTTAAGAAAATATTTCTTCTGCTCATGTACATGTAATATACTCAAGAAAATAAACACATACGACATCAAATGTACATGTGTACAGTGAATTAGCAAAAATCTGTAGGGGCATTTCGTATCATGATAGAATGTCAAGCATGGATGTCCCCTCCACATAAAACAATTAAACCATAAAAATAACCCCTTCTTGATAAAGTAGTATTTACCTTGCCTAAAACAACAAGGTAATTCTTTCAAGCATTATTGCTGCCAAGTCACTTGTGATGAGCACCGGATGTGCTGAAATCTTCGGGGCCTCCCCGAAGGTGAAAAGGTTGCCTTCTTTCTCCAAGAACCTGCAAGAAGTCCCGGGCCAGTGGTTCCGGCGGGGACCCTCCGACGCTCAAGTTAGTGAGCTTGTAGAACAAGAATGTGTTGTGTAAGTATGCTTTTTTTAGAGAAGAAGAAGAAGCTCCCCCTGAGCTCGAAGTTTTTCCCCTTTTATACCTGTCTGGAGGGGTTCCTTTTACCTCCTTCCGTTGGAACCGTCGAATCTTCTTTGTTAAGATGAGCACCTTTGAACGGCAAGTAGGTAGGCCGTTGCTAGATGGGGGCCGCTTGTGGTGGTAACTGCTGGGCGTGATGGCACCTGCCTACGATTTTGGTGAGTGAGATATATGGTAACAGATCTCGGGATCTGTTACCTGAAGTGGGTTATAGTGTATGCAGGAAAGTAAGGCACCAAGTTAGAGCCAGGGCCGAAGGCAGGGTTCGAAGCCAGATCCAAAGGCCGGAGCCATCGCTGAAGGCCGGAGCCAAAGGCCGGAGCCATCATTGGAGGCTGAAGCCAAAGGCCGGAGCCGTCGCTAGAGGCCGGAGCCTAAGGCCGTCGCTGGAGGCCGGAGCCAGAGGTCGGAGCCAAAGCTGGAGGCCAGAGCTAAAGGCCGTCGCTGGAGGCCGGAGCCAAAGGCCGGAGCCGTCGCTGGAGGTCAGAGCCAAAGGCTGTCGTTGGAGGCCGGAGCCAAAGGCCGTCACTGGAGGCCGGAGCCAAAGGCCGGGGCTAAGATTCCACCATCTCTGGGATTTGCTGTCACATCATTATTTCCGAAAATTACGCAGGATGTTATAATACCACCCAGGGGAGATGGTCAGCCGTATCAGATGCCCCCCCACCCCTGAGATGAGTGAGCACACAATCGCCAGCGAAAGGGGTGTCAATATCTACCAGGCGGCTGACTTCCGTGCCATTATTTCGTCCGTTCAGGCTATTGGGATTGGGAAGATTTTTCTCGAGTAATGAGTCGTAAAAAGGCGAGCGTCATCATTGCGGTAAGGCCACCGCCATCTTTTTATTGGCGATACTTTTCGTGTTATTCGCGTCGATAAGCCGCCGAAGCGGCTTCCATTTAAAGGTAGACACATGGCCAGATTGGACGGGTGCGGGATGATTTGAAATGGGACTATAAAAAGAAAATCGTCCTTATCTTTCCATTCCTACCTTCTCTTACGTTACAACCACCTCTCCTGAGTCTACAAGCGTCAGTCTGCCTCCCGTATCCGTTCCTCTCCTCGTGCTCCCTCGATCTTAGTTCAAGCTTTCCAGGTTAGTTTCCATGGCTTCCTCGTCCTCCCGTTCTAATTCCGATTTCGGGGGTCGTTCCCCATTCCATCTCAACCTTCCGCTTCCCTACCAAGCCAATGGACCACCCCATCCTCTGACCATTCCTCGTCGAAGCGGCGGTCGGTCAAATGCCCTGCAGCCAGGAGGCATCCGACCATCGGACGGACCTCCCCCCAGCGTCGTCTGACAGCTGCTGGTCCTTCCAGCGCTGTCAAGGAGTCCCCCGAGTGGACTGCTTCCACTATGTCTGCTCAAGACATAGTAAACCTAAGAGCCAAATATAGTTTTCCACGAAACCTGCGTCTGTCCTACCCTGCTCCTAATGACAGGGTAACTTCTTTCCATCCTGGGAGAGTTGCCTTGTACGAAGCCTTCTTTATGGCAGAACTTTGATTACCTATCCATCCTTTTGTCCTTAACCTTCTAGACCGATATTCTTTAACACCTTCCCAACTAGTCCCTAACTCAATCCGAACTATCGTTGGTTTCTTGGTTCTCTGTCACCTGCAAGGCATAGAGGCCAGTATCTCCTTATTCCGTAGTTTTTACACCCTTCGCAAGCAGTCAGGTTGGTGGTCCTTTACTCCTAGACCTACTAGGATCCTTAAACTATATCTTCCCACCTTTGTTAAAGGGTGGAAGGATAAGTTTTTTTTTTACCGATGTGGAAGGGGTGAGCGGAAGCTGGGGGACACCTAACACCGACGCCAATAGGGACTCCTCTATCCTTCCAAGGACCGAATGGCATTTGGGCAGCTTCTGACTGCCGATGTCCCTCGATGTAATAAACTTCTGATTGACGAAAACCTTCGTCTCGCCGGCCTAATCCCTTCTGGTGGTGAGTACTTGATTACTCGCCTTTTTCCTTCTCTCTCTTCTTCTCTTTTCTTTCTTTTCTTTTTTTTTAACTCATCTCTCATTTTTAAATAGGGATGACACCATCACTTCGTGAGCTCAGGCAAGTGGTTACTAAGAAGAGGAAGGCAGCGGGGAATGGGCCCCCGTCGAGAGGAGGGCCGTTGCCAAGATTCCAAGGAAGGCCGACGCGGGGAGGACCGACGCTGGAAGGGCTAGTGTCGGGGAGCCCCTGCGTGCTAAGATTTCGAAGAGGGCCGACGCTGGGAAGACCGACACTGAGGGGGCCGACGCTGGAAGGGCCAAAGTTGTGGATCCCCGCGTGGGCACGAGGCGGTCAGAGCCCAAGCCGACGAGCCCGCGAAGAAAGACACGATAAGGGCCGAGGCCAGTGAAGAAGTTGGGCGGAGCCAAGCAAGAGAAAAAGAATCACCTTCAGTACCGGCTCCCCCTCCTATCATCCTGCTCGATCCTTCTCCGGAGAAGGTCGCAAAAGCACCGTCACCCCCGCCCGAAGCCGTCGAGGTGGAACCAGTCCATGCAACTGCAAAGCCGACTCCAGCCGTTATCATGCCCCCCAAAGGGGCAACAACTGAAGCGCCTCCAGCAGCTAAGGTGCCGGTGGAAGTAGAGTCGAAGGCGGAGTCCTCCCACGCGGCCCCCGCATCTGTGAAAGGGAAGGCCGTCGACCCTTCCTTCCAATCACTTTTGGCAAACCACAGCCGCTGGGCCGAGCGAGTAGTGAATGAAATATCTATGGTTGAGGTGCAGGAGTATCTTCGGCATCAAGGGAGGGCTACCTTCTTCCGAGAGGCATCCGTGGCACACCTTTGGGTGAGCTTTTCCCCATTAACCTTTTCACCCTTGTTTTTTTTTTTTTAACATTGACACTCCGTCCAGGCGCTGAACTCTATGATTGCCATGAGGGACCTTTGGGCCCTGGGCGACACTACTCTCGACCACTCGCGGGAGGAGATGGGGGACCTCCAAGCCAGGGCAGAGAGGGCGGAAATGGCATTGGAGGATGTTCGAGCCACATTAAAAAGCCAAGCTGAAGCCCTCCAGCTAAGAGCCAAGAAGGCTGAATATGCGCTGAAAGTTGCCCAGCATCAAGCGGCCAAGGAAAAAAAGAGGATGGATGATGAAAAATTGGGGGTGGCGGAATCAGAAATGGGTATTTTGAAGGATCAACTGCGCTCCGCCACCCTAGAAATAGATGCAGCCAAGAAGGTTGCCTGTCAGTCCGACGCCGAGATTGCTGACTTGAAGGCAGCGGTAATCGAAGCTGAGATGAAGGTCGCCGAGGCCAATAGAAAGGTCATGGAGGCTGAGGAGAGGGTCATGGAGACCGAGCGGAAAACCTCCGAGGCGGAGAAGAGGGCCACAAAGGCCGTAGAGAATTTCAGGAAGTCTAAAGCCTTCAGTAAGGAATTAGCCGAATCAACAACATTTGCTTACGAAGCCGGCTTCCAGGACTGCAAGGAAAAGATCCAGAAACTCTACGATCTCGAGGGGATTGAAGGGTTGGAGCCAGACGAAGTCCCTGAAGACGACGACCCAGTCCCGAGTGACCCTTAGCTTTTTAGCTTTTATTTTTATTGTATTACTTCAAGTCTGACTTTGATCAGCAATTCTGTACACTTTCAGCTATTAATGAATCTTTTGATCCATGATACTTGCCTCTGATTATAGCTGGTTTTGTTAGTATGTGAGTTGCCACGAACCAACAACCAATGGCTAAAAAGTCACAGCATGATTTCTTTTTCTGTTATAACCGAAGTGGGATCAGTCTTGGTTGCAAAAACGGGAGTTGAACTATAGGTAGTATGAGATCCCGCGTGTGCCAATGTGAAGTCGGGGAATACCTACTCGAATGCCAGCGCGAAGCCAAACTTAGTTGCCAAAATGGAGCCACGCTTTGTGGCTGGCACAGAGCCGAGCTTAGATGCTGACGTGGGGTCGTGCTTTGATGCCAACGCGGAGTCGTGCTTTGATGCCAACGCGAAGTCGTGTTTTGATGCCGATGCGAAGTCGTGTTTTGATGCCGACGCAGAGCCGGTCTTTGATGCCGACGCGAAGTCGTGTTTTGATGCCGATGCGGAGTCGGTCTTAATTGCCAACGCGGAGCCAATCTTTGATGCCGACGTGAAGTCGTATTTTGATGCCGACGTGAAGTCGTGTTTTGATGCCGACGCGGAGTCGGTCTTAATTACCGACGCGGAGCCGGTCTTTGATGCCGATGCGGAGCCGAACTTTGGTGTCGATGCGGAGCCGATCTTTGGTGCTGACGTGGAGCCGGTCTTTGGTGCCGATGCGAAGCCGATCTTTGATGCCAACGCGGAGTCGGTCTTTGGTGCCAATGCGGAGCCGGTCTTTGGTGCCGATGCAGAGCCGGTCTCTGGTGCCAACATAGAGCCGGTCTTTGGTTCCAACGCGGAGTCAGTCTTAATTGCCGACGCGGAGCCGGTCTTTGATGCCAACGTGGAGCCGAGCTTTGATGCCGATGCGGAGTCGGACTTTGGTGCCGACGCGGAGCCGGTCTTTGGTGCCAACGCGGAGCCGGTCTTTGATGCCGATGCGGAGCCGGTCTTTGGTGCCGACGCGGAGCCGGTCTTAATTGCCGATGCGGAGCCGGTCTTTGGTGCCGATGCGGAGCCAGTCTTTGATGCCGACGCGAAGTCATGTTTTGATGCCGACGCGGAGTCGGTCTTAATTGCCGACGCGGAGCCGGTCTTTGATGCCGATGCGGAACCGGGCTTTGATGATGATGCGAAGTCGATCTTTGGTGCCGACGCGAAGCCGGTCTTTGGTGCCGACGCGGAGCCGATCTTTGGTGCCAACGTGGAGCCGATCTTTGGTTCCGACGTGGAGTCGGTCTTAATTGCCGACACGGAGCCGGTCTTTGGTGCCGACGCGGAGCCGGTCTTTGATGAAAAGCGTGATCACTTGAAAAGCAATGAAAATATTTTGAACAACAATCTGTCAAGCAGGTTCAAATTAACAAAATTAGCACATTACTAATAATACCGGCGTAAATTGTCGGCGTTCCAAGTGTGAGGGAGCTGTTTTCCGTCTAGCTCTTCAACTTTGTATGCCCCGTGATGAAGCACTTCCTTAACATGGTATGGTCCTTTCCATTTCGGTGCCAGCTTGCTTCCCTCTGTCGGCTTTGATACTTCAGCTCGTCGCAGAATGAGATCTCCAGGGTGAAACGTCTTGGACCGTACTCAAGCATTGTAGTATCTGGCCGCTCGTTGACAGAAAGCCGCCATGCGAAGTTGCGCCTGGTCTCGCAATTCTTCTACCAGATCTAGATCATCCCGCAACTGATTTGGGTTGCTCTCTTCATGGTATAGCTCTGTCCGGGGACTGGGGACCCTATCTCCACCGGAATGATGGCCTCGATCCCAAAGACCAGGCTGAAAGGAGTTTCTCCGGTGGAGGCTCGTGGCGTCGTGTGGTATGGCCACAATACACTAGGGAGCTCCTTCACCCAGCACCCTTTATAGCCATCTAGCCGGGCCCTGAGCCCTTGGAGGATAATGCGGTTGGTCACTTCGGCTGCGCCATTGGTCTAGGGGTGCCCCACAGAGGTGAATCGTTGATGAATGCCCAGGCCGGTGCAGAATTTTTGGAAGGCCGTGTTGTCAAATTGTCGGCCATTATCAGTAATAAGGGTGTGCGGTAGCCCAAACCGGCACACGACAGACTTCCAGAAGAAGGATCTTACTTTGCCTTCGGTGATTTTGGCAAGAGCCTCAGCCTCAATCCACTTGGTGAAATGGTCAACTACTACTACCAGGAACTTGCGTTGTCCAGAGGCTGAAGAGAATGGTCCCAGGATGTCCATACCCCACTGGGCGAAGGGCCAGGGTGCGGCCAGGGGGTCAGCTGGGACGTCGGTTGATGTTGAATATTAGCATGGCGCTAGCAGCTATCACACCTCTTAACAAGTTCGGATGCATCCTTCTTCATTGTCAGCCAGTAATATCCCTGTCGTAGGGCTTTGTATGCGAGAGCTCTGCCCCCCAGATGACTTCCGCATATACCTTCATGTATCTCTCGCAGGATATAATCTGCTTCTATGGGGCCAACATACCTGAGAACTGGGTATGAGAATGACCTGCGATAGAGTTTTCCATCCATTATGAAAAACTTTGGGGTTCGCCTCTTGAGTTTCCTGGCCTCGGCAAGGTCTTCTAGGAGGGTACCGTTGGTAAGATACCGGACATAGGCGTCCATCCAGGAAGGCTTCTATTCAACTGGCAGAGTCTCTCTTGTTACGTCAATACTTGGAGCTTCCAGGTGCTCTACATAAGCTCTTCCCAACATCCCATCAGCTGAGGTGGCAAGATGGGACAAGGCATCGGCTCTAGCATTTTTCCCTCGAGGAATATAGCTAACATTGAAGTAAGCTAAGAGAGAAGCTTGCGACTGCACCATACTTAGATAGCGGGACATGATGGGATCCCTTGCTTCATACTCCCCTGCGATTTGGCCAGTGACCAGCTGGGAGTCAGTGAATGCCCTAAGGCATTTTACCCCAAGCTTTCGGACTAATCTTATCCCAGACAGCAGAGCTTCATATTCCGCCTGATTATTGGTGGCTGAAAAGAGGAAACGGATGCACACTCGGTTACAACTCTGTCCGAGTTGGCCAGGATGAGGCCTGCTCCGCTCCCTTGGGAATTTGATGCCCCATCTACATGAAGAACCATTCATCATCTCTGGTTCTGAGAAGCGAGGGGTTCACAGAGGCCTCTTCGGGTTGCTCCTCATTCCAGGTGCATTCGATCAAAAAATCTGCCAGGACCTGGGATTTCATGGCCGACCGAGGGCGGAAAGATAAATCAAACTCCCCCAACTTGAGCGTCCACTTCACCAATCGACCTGAAGTATCTGGGCGAGCGAGAATTGTCTTTAGAGGTTGGTCTATGATCACCGCAATCGGGTGAGCTTGGAAGTATGGTCGTAGGCGCTGAGCAGACACGATTAACGCGAAGATGATCTTCTCAATCTTTGAGTACCTGGTCTCCGCATCGTGGAGCACCTTGCTTGTGTAATACATCGGCTTTTGCATACCATCGGTGTCCACACGGACCAGCACAGAACTAACGGCTTCGGGAGAAGCCGCAAGGTATAGGAGGAGTTCTTCTCCGCCCGTTGGCTTGGATAGTAGTGGCGGGATAGATAGGAATTCCTTTAGCCCCTCGAACGCCTTCTGACATTCTTCCGTCCATTCGAACCCATTGGCCTTGTGGAGCACCTTGAAGAAAGGCAGGCACCTCTCAGCAGACTTGGATAGAAAATGGCTCAAGGCCGCCACCCTTCCCGTCAGGCACTGTACTTCCTTCTTGTTGGTGGGAGACCTCATGTCCATGATGGCTTGAACTTTGTCCGGGTTTGCCTCGATCCCTCGCCGGGTCACCATGAAACCCAAAAACTTTTTGGCTGTTATCCCAAATGCACACTTGCATGGGTTCAGCCTCATCTGGTATCGATAAGGTTGTTAAAAGTCTCCATTAGGTCGGCGATATGGTCGGTGGCATGGATGCTTTTCGTCAGCATGTCATCTACATACACCTCCATGTTGCGTCCTATCTGGTCCTCGAAGACTTTATTCATTAACCTTTGGTAGGTGGCTCCCACATTTTTTAGTCCAAATGGCATTACCTTGTAGCAGTACAACCCCTTCTCAGTTATGAAGGAGGTAGCTTCCTCATCCACCGGGTTCATCCTGATCTGGTTATACCCAGAGAAGGCATCCATGAAGCTAAGGACCTCATGGCCGGATGTGGCGTCCACCAATTGATCGATCTGGGGCAAGGAAAAACTGTCCTTGGGGCATGCTTTGTTAAGGTCGATGAAGTCTACACACATCCTCTAGCTTCCATTAGTTTTTCGGACCATCACCACATTGGCCAACCATTCGGGGTAATGAACTTCCCGAATATGGCCTGCCGCCGTCAACTTGCGAACTTCCTTGTCGATAGCTCTTTGTTTGTCTGGAGCGAAGCTCTGTTTCTTCTATCGGACCGGCCGACACTCTGGCTTGAGGTTGAGCCATTGAGTGATCACCTCCCTAGGAATGCTTGGCATGTCTAAGGACGACCATGCAGAGACATCGGCATTAGCACGCAGAAAAATGAGAAGTCGATCGCGTGCCTCCTCCGGAAGCAGCACCCCAATCTGGACGGTCCTTGCCGGGTCATCCCCCAAGGGGAGGGTCAGGAGGTGGTCGACTGGTTCTCCCCTCCTTCCCAGCTCTCGGGGGTCAAGCGGCTCAGAGGTTACTGTCGACGCCGCCTCCAGTGGACTGGGAGACAAGTGATAGCAAAGTGGTGGCGGGCTTTGCTCTCCTTTCATTTCTCTGACTCCTTCATCGGTGGGGAATCTTACCAATAATCTCTTGGTGGAGATGATGGCATCTAGTAAATTCAATCCCGGTCTCCCCAATATGGCGTTATAAGCCAGCGGGACCCGGACCATCAGGAAATTTATGACCACCGTGCTTTGACGCGGAGGGGTCCCAACCGTGACAGGGAGGGCAATCTCTCCTTCAACGCTCACATAATCCCCAGTAAAGCCCATTAAAGGCGTGGCGACGGGTCAAAGGGAAGACTTTGACAGGTTCATCCGAACAAAAGCTTCGTAGCTCAAAACATCCACCGAACTTCCACTATCAACTAAGATTCTTTTTACAGGATGTTTGGCTATGGTCATGGACACAACGATACTGTCATCGTGCTTATTAACTACCCCATCTAAATCCTTTCCAAAGAAAGGAATTATAGAGTCTATTCCCTCCCATTATCTTTTTGAACCACCACCTGCCCCCCAGGAAATCATAGCTATGGTCTTCTCCGTAGGAGCATTGTCCAAACCGATCTGAAGTGTAGGAGGCGCCGATGAACCTGGAGTAGGAAGGTTTTCCCTTCGAACGAACTTGCCCAGGTGACCCTGCTGGACAAGCTCTTCAATGGCCTTCTTCAGATGGTGGCAGTCCTCGGTGTCATGACCATAATCTTGGTGGTACCGGCAGTAGAGTTCCTTATTACGGGGGGTCCCAGACTTCATGGGGAGTGGACGCTTGAAGTAAGGTTCTTCCTCGATTTCTAGTAGAATGTGAGATATCGGAGCCATGAGGGGAGTGAATTACTCCTTAGGAACAAGTGTCTGTGGCCGGCGATCTGGGCAGTAAGGAGGCTCAGGCTTCCGGGGTCGTGCTCCGGCATGCTTAGTGGACGCTGGTTTCTTGCTGGGATTCTTATCAGCTTCCCTCCTGGAAGAATCCACCTCGTCAGCATGAATGTATTTCTGTGCTCGGCTCAGAAGCTCGGTATAAGAGCTTGAAAGCTTCTTGTCCAGGGAATAGGCGAACCTAGAAGGACAAAGTCCTCGCTTCAGTGCTGTTGGCCCAGATGACAACCCAAGAGGGGGGGTGAATTGGGTTCTTTAAAAATTAAGCCTTTTAAAAATTCTATTGATGAGAGGATAAAACAATTAATTCAAGTTAAAGCACGAATAGCAGAGATAGAGAGAGTAAATAAGCACGGCAAACACAAAGATTTTATAGTGGTTCGGTGTATCCAACACCTACGTCCACTCCCAAGCTCCACTTGGGTCCACACTATAATCTCCCTCGATTACAGCGAGTTGTTTTACAAGCTCACAACCCAAACTTGTTGTTTTCCCGGGATCACAACGAACCCAGCCGGTTTTACACGGGCTCACCAGCACAAAACCCAACACACAGCTATCCTTAGCTTGTGACCGAGGTAAACTACCTCCACTAATTCAATCCCTCTGATTGAATTAGAAACAAAAGATAAAATATGTTTTTAGTACAAAGCTCCTTTGAGCAGATAAACAATTATAAAAAAGTTTAGAAAAGCCTGTTTAGATTTGGTTTGAGCTTTTCTTCTTTTCTTCTTTTCCTCCCCTTTGAGTTGAATCGGGCCTCAGCTCAGATTCTTCACGGATTGAATGTTGGAGTTTGAGCTTTTTCTTCTTTTCTTTGAATGTTGAAAATCTCTTGATTTGATCTTGAATGCTCTTGGATTTTCTTCTAAGCTTTCTTGGATTGATGAACTTGAACACAGATGAAGCTTCCTTTGATTTCACACCTTTCTTTCACTCTATTTTGAATCTCGGATTTTTCAAATGACGCTCTGTTTTTCTCTTTTTTTTTTTTTTTTTTCTTTGATATCTCTCTATTTGTCTCTTTGATTTGAAAACGGCCTCTCTATTTATAGACTCTGCAAAAATATAGCCGTTAGAAACAAAGAAATCTAGCCGTTATTGAAAAATCTTACCGTTGACGCTGAGTTGGCATTCAGAAAAATCACGCCCAGATTTGTTGGAGTCGGCTCCAACTTTAGGCGAGTCGGCTCGAAGACGCGATGCCAAAAATAGAAATTTCAGAAAGTTAAAGGGTCGACTCAACAAAATAAGGTGTCGACTCCTGACAGTCGGGGGTCGACTCATGAAAAGCAAGGGGTCGACTCGAGAAGTGCTCAGAAAAACAACCTCTGGTGTCTGAGCGGAGTCGACTCACACAGTCATGGAGTCGGCTCGACAAAATCGGGGTCGACTCGAGAAATCACAGGGTCGACTCGAGACAGACAGTACTCTGAGTGGAGTCGACTCTGAAACTCTAGAGTCGGCTCCGGAACGTATCAAAAATCAGAGAATTTTCTGATTGACTTTGAAATTCGTTCCAGATTAATTTTAAATCAATTTTTGACTTGAATATAATAAAATTGACATTAGAATCAATTCAAGATATGTTCCAAAAACTCATTGATTGAGATATGAAGTATAAAAATTTCTTTTTGAAAGCTTAAACATGGAGCTTGAAGTTACTTTCAAATTGATTAAAGTCATACTTAACATACTCATTGATTGTTCTAAATAAATTCATTGCTCATGTAAATAAATTCATTGCATCTTTTAATATACTCATGGCTTTTGGTAATCATCAAAATCAATAAGATTGGGGCAACAATTTCTCAACAATCTCCCCAACAATCTCCCCCTTTTTGATGATGACAAAAACATTGAGTATATGCATGATTAATTAAAGAATTTATTTTATTTTCATAGTTAGGCTCCCCCTGAATGAGGTAGCTCCCCCTATGAAACTCAAATAAATATCCCATTCATCATTCATTCAATTCATTTTAATATTCATTATTAATAATTTCTCCCATGCATATACAGTTATTATAAAACTCTCCCCCTTTTTTGTTATCAACAAAAAGGTAGAGAAGCATCAAACATAATCACATTCATTCATTTAAGATATGCTTTAACAAACTGATTCATTGATAATAGGAGAAGTACATTCAAATTCATTGATTCAAACTAACTTTTCAATCATTGTATCAAAATGTAAAACATAATATAACTTCATTACATTGCAAAGACTAAACATCTATTACATCAAAAATGTGTCCTTACAATCCTTGTTAAGTGATCTATATGTTTTTCATTCCATCAGTTTGAAGCTTACATAATCTTTCAGTCTTTCATCCACAAAAGTACAAGCAGTTAAAATCTTGTCTTGAAGCTCGCATTGCACTTTGCATAAGTCTCACCATCTCCACAAATCTTTAAGTTCTTCAAAAATATTCTTTAGATCACCACTTAAAGACTCAGTAGAAGTGCTAAGAGTAGATTCAATCTTGGTGATCCGATCATCTAATGAGTAGAGAGTTTCTTTAAGATTCATGAATTTATTGTCAAACTCTGTTTTAATTTATTTGATGATCAAGAAGACCTTTGAGCTGCATTAACTGAAGATCTGAAAAACCAACTGATGAAGAAGATGCTGATCAAATGGAGCAGGAGAAGGAGGGAACAGAAATAGGAGGGCTCGGAGGTGAGGTGAATGTCTAACTGAAGGTCCAGGTGCCTCAACATCAGCGGCTCTATCTTCCAACAACCTTTCCTTTCCCATCTACCATCCTTCTTCACAAATCCCATCCTATGAATAGTGGCCAAGCTATAGTAATCAGTGTGTCTCAAATTTCTCATTGGCTCACTATCGGAAATGATTATCCCTTGGCTTTGAAAATCTTAGTTAATATCATGCCATAGGGTAACTAGATTTCTCTTGCTCCACAGTCAGCAATGTACCAAATTATCATATTCGGAAGATTGATGGGTTTCCAGTCACTATAGCATCCATACAAAAATATCTCTCTCAGATACATAATCAAATCTCCCAATCTTAGGGAAATAGATCCTACTACAAATGTTATGGAGAAGTCTTAATTCTAAGGATAGTTGATTTGCAAAACTTCTTCAAAACCAACAATTTCTTTATTAACAATCTTGATAGAGCTGGGCTCCTATCATCAGGTGAAAATGTAGAAGTACCAGACACTGGAAGATCCAAAATCTTGAGAGTAAATCCACTGTCACATTTATTCTATTTCCTCTAATGATGCTGACCAATCCATTATCTCCTCTTGACAGATTTTTATAAAATCTTTAAAGGGCTGGGTAGGTTGGACAATCTAAAGAACATATTTTCTCCCATCCCATTTCAATTAACTGTCTTCCCACAAGAAAACCTCTGCCTCAAATAATTCAAAATCAACCTTTCTCCCGGTTGTAATCACTCTATCGGCTAGACGGTCTACCTGAGATGGGCCGTAGAGGAGAAGCACTCGGAGTTGAAGAGGATGAGGTGGAATCCATGCTCGGAGAGGTTCACGAGCGGACGCCTCACAGTCTTCTTCACCGCCTCTTCCTTTTCCGGCCGCACCAAGGCTAGAACCACGGGTTTTAGGAGCCATTGATTTAGTGGAAAGGTTAATCAGGGATTTCTAAGGATTTGGTAGGTTGGAAAAATTTTGGAGAGAGTATTTGATTGATTTGAGAGATAGAAATGAACGAGGAGTCGACTCTGCCCTAGATAAATCGACCTGGGACCACTTCGAGTCGGCTCCCGCAAAGTGTGGGGTCGACTCCGGGTAGTCACAGAAATCTATCCCGAAGTGGAGTCGACTCGCACAGAGATGGGGTCGGCTCCAGAGTTTCAGCAGAAAACATGGAGTCGACTCCGATACTGACCGAGTCGGCTCCGAGACCATTTCAGAGCAAAAACATAAAGTTTCTGAAATGTGTCCGGATATTGATCATAAAAATTGATAAAAAATCATTGGATTTTAATAGATCAATTAGATATGAATTCTAGATAAGATTTCCTTAAAGATCAAGGATTTGAAAGAATTTTAGATAAAATTTCCTTAGGGGTTTCAAATTCATTCTAATGGATCACAAATCCCTAACTCTCCTCTAAGATAACAGAATCTTTCTTCACTCAAGGGTTTTGTAAATATATCTGCTAATTGATCTTCAGTATTAACATAATCAAGACATATTTCATTATTTAACATGTTCTCTAATAAAATGATATCTAATTTCTATGTGTTTTGTTCTAGAATGTTGAATTGGATTTTTTGTTAGATTAATTGCACTTGTGTTATCACATTTTATAGGTGTTTTATCAAGTGTGATACCATAGTCTTCAAGTTGTCGCTTAATCCATAGGATTTGAGCACAGCAACTTCCAGCTGCAACATATTCAGCTTCAGTAGTTGATAATGCAACTGAATTTTGCTTTTTGCTAAACCATGAGATTAAGTTACTTCCTAAGAATTGGCATGCACCACTTGTGCTTTTTCTATCTAACTTACATCCAGCATAATCAGAATCAGAATATGCAATTAGATTCAATGTTGAGTCTCTAGAATACCATAAACCTACATTTTTTGTTCCACTTAAGTATCTTAGTATTCTTTTAACAGCAATTAAGTGTGATTCTTTAGGTTCAGACTGAAATCTAGCACATAAGCAAACAGCAAACATTATATCTGGTCTACTTGCAGTTAAGTAAAGTAGGGATCCGATTATACCTCGATAATATTTTGATCAACCTTCTTACCTTCTTCATCTTTGTCCAGCTTGCATGAAGGACTCATTGGTGTTCCGAGGGGTTTGATTGATTCCATACCAAACTTCTTTAAAATTTCTCTTGTGTACTTTGTTTGGTTGATAAAGATTCCCTCTTTGCTTTGTTTGATTTGGAGTCCAAGGAAGAAGTTGAGTTCTCCCATCATGCTCATTTCAAATTCACCCTGCATCAACTTAGCAAACTCTTGACATAGAAGATTGTTAGTAGCACCAAAAATGATATCATCAACATATATTTGAACTACTAATAAATCTTTACCTTTTCTTTTCAAAAATATGTTTTATCAACATTTCCTCTTATAAAATCATTTTCAATTAAGAATTTACTTAATCTATCATACCAAGCTCTAGGTGCTTGTTTCAAACCATATAATGCTTTGTGCAATTTAAAAACGTGATTTGAAAATTCATGATCTTCAAAACCTGGTGGTTGTTCTACATACTTCTTCATTTATAAATCCATTTAGAAAAGCACTTTTTACATCCATTTGAAATAAGTTAAAATTCATGTGACATGCAAATGCAAGTAATAGTCTAATGGCTTCTAATCTAGCTACTGGTGCAAAGGTTTCATCAAAATCAATACCTTCTTCTTGATTATATCCTTTTGCAACTAATCTAGCTTTGTTTCTAATTACTATGCCATTTTCATCTAGTTTATTTCTAAATATCCATTTTGATCCTATAACAGAATGATTTTTAGGTCTTTCAACTAATGTCCATACATTATTTCTAGTAAATTGATTTAATTCTTCTTGCATTGCTAACATCCAATTATTATCTTTTTCAGCTTCTTCAATAGTTTTAGGTTCAATTTGTGATACAAATGCAAGATGATTACTAATATTTCTCATAGATGATCTAGTTCTTATTCCTTGAGATGGATCACCTATAATCAATTCCTTAGGGTGACTATAAGCATATCTCCAATCCCTAGGTAGATCTACATCATTATGATTAGTGTTAGTATCATCATCCTTAGGTGAATCATTATCTTTAGCTCTTGTTCTTGATCTAAAGATACATCAATATTTAATTTTTCAAGATCTTTCTCAATTAAGTTTGTATCTTCTTCATCATCAAATTTTTCAGAACGAGTTGCTAAAGATTCATCAAAACTACATGAATGGATTCTTCAACAACTAAGTTTTCTTGTTAAATACTCTATATGCTTTACTAGTTGTTGAGTATCCTAAGAATATTCCTTCATCAGATTTAGCATCAAATTTGCCTAAATTATTTTTACCATTATTGTGAACAAAACATTTACAACCAAATGCATAAAAATTTAATGTTGGTTTTCTATCATGCCATAATTCATAAGGTGTTTTCTTTAAAATAGGTCTTATTAAAGCTCTATTTAAAATGTAACATGCTGTGTTAATAGCTTCCGCCCAAAAGTATTTCGGGAGTTTACTTTCACATAGCATGGTACGGGCCATGTCTTCTAGAGTCCTATTTTTCTTTCAACTACACCATTTTGTTGTGGGGTCCTAGGTGCAGAAAAGTTATGATTAATACCATTTTCATTGCAAAAACTTTCAAATAAGTGATTTTCAAATTCAGTTCCATGATCACTTCTTAGAGACACTATGGTAGTGTTTTTCTCATTTGTTACTTTCTTGAAGAATTTCATGAATATCGAGAAAGTCTCATCTTTGTGAGCTAAAAACATTACCCAAGTGAATCTAGAGTAATCATCTACTATCACAAGACCATATTTCTTTCCTCCTAGACTTGTGGTTCTAGTTGGTCCAAAAAGGTCCATGTGAAGTAGCTCTAATGGCCTAGAAGTTGAAACAATATTTTTAGATTTGAAAGAACTTCTCGTTTGTTTTCCAAACTGACATGCATCACATATTTTGTTATTTTCAAAATCTAATTTAGGTAAACCTTTTACTAAATCCATTCTTAATTAGTTTTGAAATCAGGTGTGTGCTTGCGTGACCTAATCTTCGATGCCACAACCAACCAATCTCATTCATATTAGCATTATTAGCAACTAAGCAATGATTATTAGTAGACAATTTGTCTAAATCAATCATGTATACATTGCCATTTCTATTTCCAATAAAACAATGCTATTATCAATGGGATTAGCTACAGTGCATAAGAAGATTCAAATGATACTTTAAAACCTTTGTCATACAATTGACTTATACTTATTAAGTTATGCTTCAAACCATCAACATAAAGTACATTTTCAATAAATGTGAGGGAGTTATTTGAATGTTACCAAACCCCAAGATTTGGCCTTTGCCATTGTCGCCAAATGTAACAACTCCTCCTTTCTTTTCTTCAAGGGTGATGAATTCTTCTTTGTCACCCGTCATATGTCTTGAGCAGCCACTATCAAGATACCACTTTCTCTTTGATCTCTTGGCCATAAGACATTCCTGCAATGATATCAAACTTTATGTTTAGGTACCCAAGCTTTCTTGGGTCCTTCATGGTTAGTACCAACAAATATTGTTCCTTTTGGAACCCATTTTCTTTCCCTTTAATATTTAGGTTTTTATTAGGTTTTAGAATTTTACATTCATAAGTTTTATGTCCTTTTTGATTACATTTAAAGCATGTAAAGTTACTTTGGCCAGCACGCACAAAAATATTTTTTAATAATTTTTGTTTCCTTAAAGTATTATACCCTAATCCGGCTTTGTCAAAAACTGCTTTTTGACTATTTAATAACATGTCTAGTTTAGTTGAGCTTAAAGTAAACTTATCAACTATGTTCTTATGTTTTTCAACCTCTTTCCTTAGTTTTTCATTTTCATTAGAGATTGATTCTTTTTCTTTTATTAAAATTTTATTTTCAGATTTAAGTTTCTTAACTTCATTATTAAGATTTTCCTTTTCTTGAATGAAAGTTAAGTTTTCATTTTTCAAAATCTTATATTTCTTTTTTAAAATCTTGAAATCCCCGACAAGTTCATTAAAAGCATCAAAAAGTTCATCAAAAGCAAATTCATCGCAAGGGTTGTCGGAACTTACCTCATCATTATCGTCCGCCATGAAACATACGTTTGCGACTTCCTTTTGTTCTTCTTCTTCGGAAGAAGATTCCTCGCTGTCACTCCATGTTGCTACATAAGCCTTCTTTTTCTTTTTGTAGGCTTTCTTCAATTTTGGACATTCATTCCTAAAGTGCCCCGGTTTATTACACTCATAGCAAGTCAAGGGGTCTTTCTCTTTTTCTTTATCCTTGTCCTTGTTTTTATCCTTTTCTCCTTCCCACTTAGCTCCAAATTTTTTCTTGTGGAAGGGTTTCTTTCTCCTCATGAATCTTTTAAATTTCTTTGCTAAGAGAGCAGTCTCTTCATCATTATCATCATCATCATCACTGCTGCTCTCTTCTTCTTTTGCAGCTTTGAGGGCAATTACTTTCTTTTTCTTTGTGCCCTCCTCTACATGCTGCCTCATAGTCAGCTCATGGGTCATAAGAGATCCTAGAAGCTCCTCTAAGGGTAAAGTGTTGAGATCCTTAGCTTCTTGGATTGCTGTCATTTTTGCTTCCCATGATCTTGGTAATGACCTAAGAATTTTCGAACAAGTTCAGAGTTAGTATATGTCTTACCAAGACTTTTCAAACCATTTACAATATTTGTGAATCTAGTGTACATGCATGCAATGGTTTCAGATTGTTCCATGCTAAATAATTCATATTTATGAACAAGAATATTAATTTTAGATTCTTTTACTTGATTGGTACCCTCATGGGTAACCTCTAATCTATCCCAAATCTCCTTTGCGGAATTACATATGGAGATTCTATTAAACTCATTAGCATCTAAGGAGCAATATAAGACATTTATGGCTTTAGCGTTAAGCTGTGCCATTTTCCTATCATTATCATTCCAGTCCCTTTCGGGCTTAGGAACAATAGTGCCATCTATAACATGTGTGGGTGTACTAGGTCCATTGATTATAACACCCCATAGCTCATAATCAGAAGCTTGAATGAATATCCTCATTCTAGCTTTCCAATATGAATAATTTGAACTATTAAACAGTGGAGGTCTATTCGTAGAATGACCTTCAGCAAATGATCCAACTTGTGTTGCCATTTGGAACTTTAGCTCTTGATCGTGTGATCAAAATCTAATGAGCACTAGCTCTGATACCAATTGTTGGCCTAGATGACAACCCAAGAGGGGGGGGTGAATTGGGTTCTTTAAAAATTAGCCTTTTAAAATGTTTGCTTAAGAAGAATGAAGACAATAGCAATGCAAATACAAAGTGCAGTGAATAAAACAGAGATAGAGAAAGAGTCAATGAAAGCACGGCAAACACAAAGATTTTATAGTGGTTCGGTGTATCCAACACCTACGTCCACTCCCAAGATTCACTTGGGTCCACACTATAATCACCCTAGATTACAGCAGAGTTGTTTTACAAGCTCACAACTCAAACTTGTTGTTTTCCGGGCGCACAATGAACCCAGCTGGTTTTCAAGGGCTCACCAGCACAAAAACCCTAACACAAGCTTAACCAAGCTTGAACCGAGGTAAGACTACCTCCTCTAGTTCAATCCCTCAGATTGAACTAGACACAAAGAATAGAAGTATTGTTTTTCAGTTACAAAGCTCCTCAATGAGCAGATAAACAATTATAAGAATAAAGTTTAAAAAAGCCTGATTTGCAGATGGTTGGCTTATGAGCTTTTCTTCTTTTCTTCTTTCCCTCTTTCCCTTGCTAGATTGAATCAAGCCTTAGCTCCAATTCTTCACAGTTGAAACAGTTGAGAAGGTTTTGAGCTTTTTCTTCTTTTCTTTGAAAGTTGAAAATCTTTTGATTTGCTCTTAAATAGCTCTTGGATTTTTTTCTGAAGCTTCCTTGGATTGTTGAGCTTGAACACAGAAGGAGCTTTCTTTGATTTCACACTCTTTCTTTCACTCTATTTTGAATCACGGATTTTTTCAAATGAAGCTTTGTTTTTCCAATTTTTTTTTTTGAAATGAATATCTCTCTATTTGTCTCTGTTTGATTTGAAAACGGCTTCTCTATTTATAGATTCTGCAAAAATATAGCCGTTAGAAACAAAGAAAAATAGCCGTTAATCAAAAATCTTACCGTTGACGCTGAGTTGGCATTCGGAAAAATTTTGCCCAGATTTGCTGGAGTCGATTCATGCTTTCCGCGAGTCGGCTCGAGGTCGTGATACTAAAAATAGAAATGTTCAGAAAGTCAAAGGGTCGACTCATCAAAAGTAAAGTGTCGACTCCTGACAGTCGGGGGTCGACTCATGAAAAGTTGGGGGTTGACTCGCGAAGTGCTCAGAAAAATATACCTCTGGTGCCTGAGCGGAGTCGACTCGCACAGTCATGGAGTCGGCTCGATAGAATCGGGGGTCGACTCAAGAAATTGCATGGGTCGACTCGAGATAGACAGTCATTTCTGTACTTTGAGTGGAGTCGACTCTGAAACTCAAGAGTCGGCTCCGGAACGTATCAAAAATCAGAAAGTTTTCTGATTGACTTTAAATTTGTTCCAGATTCATTTTAAATCATTATTTTGACTTGAATATAATAAAATTGGCATTAAGAATCAATTCAAGAAATGTTCCAAAAACTCATTGATTATTATGAAGTATAAAATTTCTTTTTGAAAGCTTAAACAAGGAGCTTGAAGTTACTTTCAAATTGATTAAAGTTATACTTTAACATTCTCATACATTGTTCTAAATAAATTTATTGCTCATATAAATAAACTCATTACATCTTTTAATATACTCATGACTTTTGGTAATCATCAAAATCAATAAGATTGGGGCATATAATTTTTCAACAAACTCCCCAACAAGTGCCAAAGTAGCTACAGAGTCATCCAAGTTATATACCTCCAATGTTGTCTCCTTGAACCGAGCGACAAAGTCCTTCAGGGTCTCGCCACTTCTTTGCTGGATAGCGAATAAGCTATCAGCTACTCGTGGGATCTTCTGGCATGCATCAAAGTAAGCCAGGAAAGATCGTTCGAGCTGTCGGAATGAATTGATGCTGCGCGGTGGCAGGCGGGAATACCATGCACGCGCCGCCTTGCGAAGGGTGGCCGGAAAGGCGACACACAGGAGGGAGTCCGTCGCTCCCTGGACCTGCATGAGGACCTTGTAGCTCTCCAGATGGTCCAGTGGGTCCATCGTGCCATCGTATGGGTCCAGCTAGGGGAGACGAAAATGGGGCGGGACCGGTTCCTCCATGATGCACCGGAAAAGCGGAGGGCGGTGATCGTAGTCTATCCCATAAGGGTTAGCGATCCGGCGACTAAGCTCCTCCAGCCATCGATGATACTCATCGAGCTGTTGCTCGGCCCGACGGGTAGTCTTCCTATGTGCGCCGTCTTTAGATGAGTCAGAAGATGAAGCCGAAGAAGACCGGCGGTGTAAGGAGTGCACCCGTCTAGATTCTTTCTCATCCAGCCGTCGGTGGGAGCGACCAGAATGATGGGAAAGGGACCGCCGTCGCTTTGAGGCCTCTCGGCAACGAGGTTCAGGGGGTGAGTGACGGGAGGCCTCGGGTGGGGTCCCGCCTTAAGGAGATTGAGTTGTCCCCCGCACCCTTTCATCAGGCGGAGGGGGTTGTGGTGCGGCAGCAAAGCAGTGTTCCTGCAGTCCCCGTACCACCGTCATCAGGTCTTGGACCTTGTGGGCTAGAACCTTAAGCCGGTCAGGCTGGCTCATTTATGCAGGGGGTGGAACACGGAGGTTGGCCTCCGATTGCTTAGCCCACGGAATGCGCTCAGCGGCCTAGCTGGTGGAAGCCTCCTGTGCTCGTGTTGTCACCATCATCTTCCTTGCAGAATTGGTGGAGTCACAGGGAGAACTTTTGCCTTCCCCGCATGTGAGCCCCCCTTCCTGGCACACCAATCTGTTGCTGCCAAGTCACTTGTGATAAGCGCCGAGTGTGCTGAAATCTTCGGGGGCCTCCCCGGAGGTGAAAAGGTTGCCTTCTTCCTCTAAGAACCTGCAAAAAGTCTCAGGCCGGTGGTTCCGGCGGGGACCATCCGATGCTCAAGTTAGTGAGCTTGTAGAATAGGAATGTGTTGTGTGAGTATGCTTTTTTTAGAGAAGAAGAAGAAGCTCCCCCCTGAGCTCGAAGTTTTTCCCCTTTTATACCTGTCTGGAGGGGTTCCTTTTACCTCCTTCCGTTGGAACCGTCGAATCTTCTTTGTTAAGATGAGCCCCTTTGAACGGCAAGTGGGTAGGCCGTTGCTAGATGGGGGCTGCTTGTGGTGGTAACTGCTGGGCGTGCTGGCACCAACCCGTGATTTCGGTGAGCGAGATATATGGTAACAGATCTCGAATCTCGGGATCTGTTACCTGAAGTGGGTTATAGTGTATGGAAAAAAGTAAGGCACCAAGTTAGAGCCAGGGCCGAAGGCAGGGTTCGAAGCCGGAGCCAAAGGTCGGAGCCGTTGCTGGAGGCCGGAGCCAAAGGCCGGAGCCATCGCTGGAGGCCGAAGCCAAAGGCCGGAGCAGTCGCTGGAGGCCGGAGCCAAAGGCCGTCGCTGGAGGCCGGAGCCAAAGGCTGGAGCCATCGCTAGAGGCTGGAGCCAAAGGCCGTCGCTGGAGGCCGGAGCCAAAGGCCGGAGCCGTTGCTGGAGGCCGGAACCAAAGGCCGGGGCTAAGATTCCCCCATCTCTGGGATTTGCTGTCACATCATTATTTTCAAAATTGCGCAGGATGTTATAATACCACCCAGGGGAGATAGTCAGCCGTATCAAGCATGAACACTGATACTACCAACACATGCATATCAATAGAAAATCTCTAATTTTTTTTTTAGAAGCAGCATGCAATGATCAAGCAGATTGTCATTACATTTATAGCTTTCAGCACATAGCTCAGTTAGTGATATACATTCATGATGACAGATAACTAACAGAACTGGTCTCAAATAGGGCAAACACAAAATGGCTAACATTCTTGTGAAAAACCATAAATTACCTTAAAGGCTTTATTGCTGGACTCAGTTGATGAATGATATGCAAGGTTAAGGTCATGGTAATAAAATTAACTTACAATTAAACTCTGAAGATGCACTTATATATGAAGCAGGGAACCAATCAAATCTATATTTGTGAGAGAAACATAGTTCTCGGTTCTTACGTTTTTCTCAATGTAACATATGAGTTCAGCTCTTTGATCTGCAATAACACCAGAAATTAATCACATTATGCGGAAGGATGAGAATAAAAGATACAACAAAAACACGAAGCAGAAATCACCAACTGTGGATTACTTTTTTTCACTAAGCTGCTTATTGACTTCAGAAGGATTTCGACTTTCTTCATCTTTAATTTCACGATCAAACTCTTTAATCAACCTGTAAAAGGCAAGAAGCAAATATTTAGAAAAACACATTGCAAAGGCATCACACGACAAAACACATTATGAAAAATTTATACCTGGTAAATCATAAAACAACCGATAATTTGATATGATGAATGTGAAGTGCGAGCTGCATGTTTTTACTTGTTGCTCACCCAAAAATAGAATCTCTTAAATAAATTCTGTTACATAGAAAAATTTGAAAGAAAGTTCAAGATGACCTACCACTTACATTCCTTCATTTTTCCTGTGAGCTCCTCCAACTGCTTAGACTGTCTATTAGAATCTTTAATCTTATCCAATTTCTGGAATCCATTTCTGCAGAGAATCAAGAAAGAAGGCAAGCCTCAATATTATTGAAAACAATAATAATACGAGCTTCCCTTGTGCAGTTTTACATTTAGGACTTTAAATTTGAAGAATGGGGTACAATAATCATGATGGAACATCATTTTCTTTTATATTGAAGTAAAGATCCAAAGAACTACTGCAAAGCAAGTTTAATGACATAAAGAAAATAAAATACAAGTCACATGGACCAATGACTAATTCATTTTTAAATTCACTATACAGAAAATTATATAATATATTTTTAAAACCAATATATAACTGGAATCACAAAATGTGTCATAATTAAAGTGAATAAGTGCAGAAGAAACCAAAACACAATACAACCCATGAGAGCTTGAGAAATTTATGAATGCATGGCAAAGTTACATCAAGTATATTTTGTACAGATCATACTTCAAAAATAACTGCTCCATGGCATAAAATTATGTTCAATTGCCTAAGTACCAGTTGTTGCTATTATTATTATTATTATTATTATTATTTTAAAGACCTTTACTGTTAAAAATGACTATCTGCCCTCCATGAAGAAATTTGGTGTCCCATATAAGCTTCCTCAAACATCCATCCTCTGTATGAGAGAGAGAGAGAATAAAGCCTCATATTAACATTTATTCAACACAGAAAACAAGATAAACCTCTCCCTTTTTCTCCTAAATGTAAAAAATAAATCAAGTTCCCTGCTATCAACAAAGTATTTTGTAGAAAAAAGAACACTACTAATGGCATCTTTTATTTCACCTCTACAACCAATTTTACGTGATGAACAACAAGAAAATACTGAAATAGCGATGTAAATTTAGCGACGCTTCTTTGCGTCGCTAAATTACAACCAAATTGCGACGCCTCAGTGACAACAAAAAATAGCGACGTAATTAGCGACCTCAGAAATTGCATCGCTATTTAGCGACTCAATAGCGAAGAAAAAAACTAAAAAATTAAAAAAAAATTATTAATTTACCGACGCAACTGTTGCGTCGCTAAATAATAACGCATAGCTCAAAAATTAAAAAATATTAAATTTTAATTTAGCAACGCAAATATTTGCATCGCTATTTAGCAACGTATTAGCGACGCAATAAACCAGATAATTAAAAAAATTAATTTTTAATTTAGCGACACAAGTAATGCATCGCAAATTTTGTTTAAAAAAATTTAAATTTTATAAAATATGATGAAAATATAAAAAAATAAAAAATTGCGACGCCACTAGATGCGTCGCAATTTAGCGACGCATAAAAAATGAGTCGCTACATTGCGACGCAACTAGGTGCGTCGCAATTATTTCAAGAAAAATTAATTTTTATAAAATATAATTATGAAATAAAAATATTACGATGCAATTCAGTGCGTCGTAATTTTTTTAAAAAAAATTAATTTTTAATTTAGCGACGAAAGTAATGCGTCGCAAATTTTTAAAAAAAAATTAAATTTTATAAAATATAATTAAAATATAAAAAAATAAAAAATTGCGACACCACTAGATGCATCGCAATTTAGCGATGCATAAAAAATGAGTCGCTACATTGCGACGCAACTAAGTGCATCGCAATTATTTAAGAAAAATTAATTTTTATAAAATATAATTCTAAAATAAAAATATTACGACGCAATTCAGTGCGTCGCAATTTTTTAAAAAAAATCTTGTCTCCCGTGGGCTCGGATGCGGTGCTACGGGCCTCATAACCGACGACAGCCTTCTGCCTCTTATCAATCGATGCCCCTTTGCTGGCTTGAGGCTCTTCCCTTAGGGCCGGCCCGGTGGTCAGCGGATCAGGGCGTTCGGTCGGATGGCTGATGTGAGCCCTTGACTCCTCGGGTGGTGTACCCACGATCTGGTCGACGAGCTCTGACGGTGGTAGCGTTGTGGGAGATCGCCGCAGCGGCAGCAGAGTAGGCGACCATCATGGAGGCAACGACGGTGATTGCACAGGGGATCGATGGGGAGGGGGCGGTGGAGTAGGAAGCTTGGGGATGTTTCGGGATGCAGGTGGCGATTGGGACCGAGGCCTTTGCCTCGACCCCTCGGCTCCATCGCTCTCCCCTTTTCTCTTCTTGAGAGCTGCCTTGTGGAAAGCTCCAGCCGGGATGGTGATCTTCATAGCTGCACAAGAGCCGATATTAAAAAAAAAAAAAAAAAGAAGAGAAAAAGAAAGAGAAGTGGGAGCAAAGGGAAAATGCTATCTTCGAAGAGAGCGATGCCGGCGTATCGGAGGTTGTCCTCCGACAACAGCTCTCGATATGATGGGATTTCAATTGCCAGGAGCAGATTAAAGGCTTCTTGATCTTTCGGTACTACCGAGATGTTCTTGTTAGCCTCGGTATTGGGCGTGCCCCATTCCCTTCTCACCCCATCAACCTCGGCGAAGAAGAATTGGGATTTCCACCCCTTTATGGAGGAAGGAAGACCTAGCCTAAGGGCCATGCCCGGCCGGGGAGCAAACAAGCACCAGCCGGATTGAGTCCGAATTGTATAGAGACTGCGGAAAAGGGGGACATTGCTCGGGAAGCCTTGAAGGCGGGTCAGCACTAAGAAGGCGCAAATGGCCCTGATTGAGTTGGGAACTAATTGAGCCGGGACCAAATCATACCTATCAAGGAGGTTGATGATTAAAGGATGAAGAGGAAAACGAAGACCGGCTTTTAAAAACTCCTCATAAAAGGCGACCCCCCGAGGTGGAGAGGTCACCCTGTCATTAGGACCTGGTGCGATCAGTCGCACCCCTTCAGGTATCTTATAGGCTTCCCTAAAGGTCGCAAGGTCAACGGGGTAACAGTGGAGGCAGTCCCCTCAGGGGAACCATTGCTCACCCTAGAAGACGGAGCTACCCTAGGAGGTGGGGTTACAGCTATCGACGGACTCCTAACAGCCGGCTCCTTGGTCAAGGCCCTACGGGTCAGAGAAATCTGGTTTGAGGAAGACCGAGAGGATGAATTAGAAGAAGACGACTACGAAGGCATGGGGAACTAACCTGGACAAAGGAGGAAGAAGAAATTGTAGGAGCTCTCAAGCTGGAAGAAGAAGAAACTCTGTGCAGTAGGTGAAATCGAAGCTAGGGCATGTCCTCATTTATAAATTTTTTATCGGCATCTTCAAATCGTCCCGCCCGATGCACCTGCCATGCGGACGCTATCCATTGAGGAAGACTCTATGGCGACGCTCTGGGCACGCGATAGATGAGACCCTCGGCTAATGAGAATGCATCAATGCCAGTGATTTGATGGCTTAATGATGATCGCCGATATCTTGGGGATCCCAGACCGCTTCCAAGCCTCGAGGCGAATCTGACAGTCAGGAGGAGGAGATGGTGATGCCCCACGATCCCATCGCCTTAAGGGAGCTTCCTTATCAAGGACACGTGTATGGACACCTTTTAATGTGATGTGGGGATCAGCCGCTAGCAATTCGATGCCCTTTTCACTTAAGCGGTGGCACCAGCACAAGGGCGGGAGGGTATCTGGTGTGGCTGATCAAACCAAAGGGCCAGCAAGATATTGGGATCGCGAGCCCTGCGTCATGTGGTCTGGCGACAATCCAATCCTTTGGCATTGGGCTTGCTGCGGCCCATCTCGACCTCTGTGTCGGTCACGGCCCATTCCGGTCTCGGCGTTGGTCTTGGCATCGGCCTCGGCGTCAGTCACGGCCCATCTCGACCTCCATGCGGTCACGGCCAATTCCGGTCTCGGCGTCGGTCTCGGCGTCGGCCTCGGCCCTTTCCAACCTCCTTGTCGGCCATGACTCATCTCGGCCTTGATGACGGACTTAGCATCGGCCTCGGCATCGGCTTCGGCAACGGCCATCCACGTTCAAGCTACGTGGCCCACTTCTCTCGAGAGTGGCGGATAACTTCGCTATGAACGTGTTCGGAGACATGGACAACGAACGTGCCTTCCCTTGGCGCCACTAACGGCAGGCATGACCCCCCATGTTTAACCCCATTACCCATCTTTTGTGGTACATTGAGGACTAGTAATCAATAATTGTCAAAAAGGGATCCCCAAAGGAGGTATAAAAGGGGCCTCCAGCCCTGAAGGTAAGGAAGATCCATCTGATCATTACAGAAATAACATCTCTTGTTCCCCAAATCGCTAACTTGGGCGTCGGAGGGTCCCTGCCGGAACCACTAGTCCGGGACTTTTCTTGCAGGTAGTAGAGTGGAGGAGAAGACCTGTCATTCCCTGAGAGGCCTGCGAAGATTTACTTCCACCTGACGCTCATTCAAAAGTGATCTGGCGGCAACAATCGTCGATCGGGATCATGGCTTTGATCGATCGCAACGGTCCGAGATCGATCATCGCCGATCAGGATCATGGCTTGGATCGATCGCAACCGTCGAATCATCGCCCATCAGATTGATCGCCTATCGGGATCATGGCTTGGATCGATCGCAACCGTCGTATCATCGCCGATCGGATTTATCGAAACGGTCCGAGATTGATCATCACCTATCGGGATCATGAGTTGGATCGATCGCAACCGTCGGATCATCGCCGATCGGATTGATCGCAACGGTCCGAGATCGATCATCACCGATCGCGATCATGGCTTCGATCAATCGCAACCGTCGGATCATCGCCGATCAGATTGATTGCAACAGTCCGAGATCGATCATCGTCGATCGGGATCATGGCTTGGATCGATCGCAACCGTCGGATCATCGCCGATCGGTTTGATCGCCTATCGGGATCAAGGCTTGGATCGATCGCAACCGTCGTATCATCGCCAATCGGATTGATCGCAATGGTCCGAGATCGATCATCGCTGATCGGGATCATGGCTTGCATCGATCGCAACCGTCGTATCGTCGCGGATCGGATTGATCGCAACGGTCCGAGATCGATCATTGCCGATCGAGATCATGGCTTTGATCGATCGCAACCGTCGGATCGTCGCCGATCGGATTGATCGCAATAGTCCAAGATCGATCATCGCCGATCGGGATCATGGGTTGCATCGATTGCAACCGTCGTATCGTCGCCGATCAGATTGATCGCAACGGTCCGAGATCAATCATCGCCGATCGGGATCATTGCTTCGATCGATCGCAACCATCGAATCATCACCGATTGGATTGATCGCAACGGTCCAAGATCGATCATCACCGATCTGGATCATGGCATCGATCGATCGCAACCGTCGGATCGTCGCCGATCGGATTGATTGCAGCGGTCTGAGATTGATCATCGCCGATCGGGATCATGGCTTTGATCGATCGCAACCATCGGATCATCGCCGATCGGATTTATCGCAACGGTCCGAGATCGATCATCGCCGATCAGGATCATGGCTTGGATCGATCGCAACCATCGGATCGTCGCCGATCGGATTGATCGCAACGGTCTGAGATCGATCATCGCCGATCGGGATCATGGCTTCGATCGATCGCAACCGTCGGATCATCATCGATTGGATTGATCGCAACGGTCCGAGATCGATCATCGTCGATCGGGATCATGGCTTCGATCGATCGCAACCATTGGATCGTCGCCGATCGGATTGATCGCAACAGTTTGAGATCAAAAATCGCCGATCACGATCATGGATTGGATCAATCGCAATCGTCAGATCGTCGCCGATCGGATTGATCGCAACGGTCCGAGATCGATCATCGCCGATCAGGACCATGGCTTGATCGATCGCAACCGTCGGATCGTCGCCTATCGGATTGCTCGCAACGGTCCGAGATCGATCATCGCCGATCGGGATCATGGCTTGGATCGATCGCAACCGTCGGATCGTCACCGATCGATTTGATCGCAATGGTCCGAGATCGATCATCGCCGATCGGGATCATGGCTTGGATCGATCGCAACTGTCGGATCGTCACCGAATGGATTGATCGCAACAGTCCAAGATCGATCATCGCCAATTGGGATCATGGTTTCAATCGATCGCAAACGTCGAATCATCGCCGATTGGATTGATTGCAATGGTCCGAGATCGATCATCGCCGATCGGGATCATGGCTTCGATCGATCACAACCGTCAGATTGTCACCGATCAGATCGATCGCAATGGTCCGAGATCGATCATTGCCGATCGGGATCATGGCTTGGATCGATCGCAATCGTCAGATCGTCATCGATCGGATTGATTGCAATGGTCTGAGATTGATCATCACCGATCGGGATCATGGCTTAGATCGATCGCAACCGTTGGATCATCGCCAAATGGATTGATCACAATGGTCCGAGATCGATCATCGCCAATTGGGATCATGGTTTCGATCGATCGCAACCGTCGGATCGTCGCCTATCGGATTGATCGCAATGGTCCAAGATCGATCATCGCTGATCGGGATCATGGCTTCGATCGATCGCAACCGTCAGATCATCGCCGATTGGATCGATCGCAATGGTCCGAGATCGATCATCGCTGATCGGGATCATAGCTTGGATTGATCGCAACCATCGGATCATCGCTGATCGGATTGATCGCAATGGTCCAAGATCGATCATCACCAATCCGGATCATGGCTTCAATCGATCTCAACCGTCAGATCGTCGCCGATTGGATCGATCACAATAGTCCGAGATCGATCATCGCCTATCGGGTTCATGGCTTGGATCGATCGCAATCGTCGGATCATCGCCGATCAGATGATCGCAACGGTCCAAGATCGATCATCGCCGATGGGGATCATGGCTTGGATCGATCGCTACCGTCGGATCGTCGCCGATCGTATTGATCGCAACGGTCTGAGATCAATCATCACCGATCGGAATCATGGTTTGGATCGATCGCAACCATCGGATCATCACCGATCGGATTGATCGCAATGGTCCAAGATCGATCATCACCAATCAGGATTATGGCTTGGATCGATCGCAACAATCGGATCGTCACCGATCGGATTGATCGCAACTGTCCGAGATCGATCATCGATGATCAGGATCGTGGCTTGGATCGATCGCAACCGTCGGATCATCGCCGGTCGGATTGATCGCAACAGTCCGAGATCGATCATCGCTGATCGGGATCATGGCTTCGATCGATCACAACCATCGAATCATCGACGATCGAATTGATCGCAATGGTCCGAGATCGATCATCGCCGATCAGGATCATGGCTTGGATCGATCGCAACCGTCGAATCATCGCCCATTGGATTGATCGCCTATCGGGATCATGGCTTGGATCGATCGCGACTATCGTATCATCGCCGATCGGATTTATCAAAACGGTCCGAGATAGATCATCGCCTATCGGGATCATAACTTGGATCGATCGCAACCATCGGATCGTCGCCGATCGGATTAATCACAACGGTCCGAGATCGATCATCGTCGATTAGGATCATGGCTTCGATCAATCGCAACCGTCGGATCGTCGCCGATCAGATTTATCGCATCGGTCCGAGATCGATAATCATCGATCAGGATCATGGCTTGGATCGATAGCAACCATCGGATCATCGCCGATCGGTTTGGTCGCCTATCGGGATCATAGCTTGGATCGATCGCAACTGTCCGCCAGTCGGATTGATCGCAACAGTTCGAGATCGATCATTTCCGATCGGGATCATGGCTTGCATCGATCGCAACCGCAACAGTCTGATATCGATCATCGCCGATCAAGATCATGGCTTCGATCGATCGCAACCATCGGATCGTCGCCGATTGGATTAATCGCAACGGTTCGAGACTGATCATCACCGATCGAGATCATGGCTTGCATCTATCACAACCGTCGTATCGTCGCCGATCGGATTGATCACAACGGTTCGAGATCAATCATCGCCGATCAGGATCATGGCTTCGATCGATCGCAACCATCGGATCGTCGCCAATCGGATTGATCGCAACGGTGCGAGATCGATCATCGCCGATCGAGATCATGGCTTGGATCGATTGCAACCGTCGAATCATCACCGATCGGATTGATCGCAATGGTCAAGATCGATCATCGCCGATCTGGATCATAGCTTGATCGATCGTAACCGTCGGATCATCGCTGATCAGATTGATTGCAGTGGTCCAAGATTGATCATCGCCGATCAGGATCATGGCTTGGATCGATCACAACCATCGGATCATCGCCAATCGGATTGATCGCAACTGTCCGAGATCGATCATCGCCGATCGGATCATGGCTTGGATAGATCGCAACCGTCGGATCGTTGCCGATCGGATTGATCACAACAGTCCGAGATCGATCATCATCGATCGGGATCATGGCTTCGGTCGATCGCAACATCGAATCGTTGCCGATCGGATGATCGCAATGGTTTGAGATCGATCATCGCCGATCGGGATCATGGCTTGGATAGATCGCAACCATCGAATTGTCGCCGATCGGATTGATTGCAACGGTCCGAGATTGATCATCACCAATCGCAATAATGGCTTGGATCGATCACAACCGTCGGATCATTGCAGATCGGATTAATCGCAATGGTCCGAGATCGATCATACCGATCAAGATCTTGGCTTCGATCGATCGCAACCGTCGGATCGTCGCCGATTGGGTTGATTGCAACGGTCCGAGATCGATAATCGCCGATCGGGATCATGGCTTGGATCGATTGCAACCGTCGGATCATCACCGATCGGATGGATCGCAACCGTCGGAGATCGATCATCTCTGATCGGGATCATGGCTTGGATCGATCGCAACCGTCGGATCATCACCGATCGGATTGATCGCAACGGTTCGAGATCGATCAATGCCGATCGGATCATGGCTTGGATCGATCGTAGCCATCGGATCGTCGCCAATCAGATTGATCGCAACGGTCTGAGATCGATAATCATTGATCGGGATCATGGCTTCGATCGATCACAACCATCGGATCATCGCCGATCGGATTGATCGCAGCGGTCCTAGATCGATCATCACCGATTGGGATCATGGCTTCGATCGATTGCAACCATCCGATTGTTTCCGATCGGATTGATCGCAACTGTCCGAGATCGATCATTGCCAATCCGGATCATAGCTTGGATCGATCGCAACCATCGGATCATCCCCGATCGGATTGATCGCAATGGTCCGAGATCGATCATCGCCGATCGGGATCATGGCTTCGATCGATCGCAACCATCAGATCGTCACCGATCGAATTCATCACAACGGTTCGAGATCGATTATCAAAGATCGGGATTATGGCTTTGATCGATCGCAACCGTCGGATCATCGCTGAACAGATTGATCGCAATAGTCCGAGATCGATCATTGCCAATTGGGATCATGGTTTCGATCGATCGCAACCATCGGATCATCGCCGATCGGATTGATCGCAATGGTCCAACATCGATCAGGATCATGGCTTCGATCGATTGCAACCGTTGGATCATCGCCGATCGGATTGATCGCAACAGTCCAAGATCGATCATCGCCGATCAGGATCATGGCTTGGATCGATCGCAACCATCGGATCATCACCGATCGGATTGTTCGCCACGGTCCGAGATCGATCATCGTCGATATGGATCATGGCTTCGATCGATCGCAACCGTCGGATCATCGCCGATCGGATTGATCGCAGCTGTCCAAGATTGATCATCGCCGATCGGGATCATGGCTTCGATCGATCGCAACCGTCGAATCATCGCCGATCGGATTGATCGCAATGGCCCGAGATTGATCATCGCCGATCTAGATCATGGCTTGATCGATCGCAACCATCGGATCATCGCCGATCGGATTGATCGCAACGGTCCGAGATTGATCATCGCTGATCGAGATCATGGCTTGATTGATCGCAACCGTCGGATCTTCACCGATCAGATTGATCGCAATGGTCCAAGATCAATCATCGCTAATCGGGATCATGGCTTGGATCGATCGCAACGTTGGATCTTCGCCGATTGGATTGATCGCAATGGTCTGAGATCGATCATCGCCGATCGATATCATGGCTTTGATCGATCGCAACCATCGGATCGTAGTCGATCGGATTGATCGCAACGGTCCAAGATCGATCATCGTCGATCGGGATCATGGCTTCGATCGATCGCAACTGTCGAATCGTTACAGATCGGATTCATCGCCATGGTCCGAGATCGATAATCGAAGATCGGGATCATGGCTTGGATCGATCGCAACCGTTGGATCGTCACTGAATGGATTAATTGCAACGGTCTGAGATCGAACATCGCTGATTGGGTTCATGGTTTCGATCGATCGCAACCATCGAATCATCACCGATCGGAGTGATCACAACGGTTCAAGATCGATCATCGCCGATCGGGATCATGGCTTCGATCGATCACAACCGTCGGATCGTTGCCGGTCGGATTGATCACAATGGTTCGATATCGATCATAGTCGATCGGAATCATGGCTTGGATCGATCGCAACCATCGGATCATCACCGATCGGATTGATCGCAACGGTCTGAGATCGATCATCACCGATCGGGATCATGGCTTCGATCGATCGTAACCATCGGATCATCACCGATCAGATCGATCGCAACGGTCTGAGATCGATCATCGCATATCAGGATCATAGCTTGAATCGATTGCAACCATCGGATCATCTCCGATCGAATTGATCGCAATGGTCCGAGATCGATCATCGCCGATCAGGATCATGGCTTGGATCGATCGCAACTATCGGATCGTCACCGATCGAATTGATTGCAATGGTCCGAGATCGATCATCGCGGATCGGGATCATGGTTTGGATCGATCGCAACCGTCGGATCATCGCCGAATGGATTGATCGCAACGGTTCAAGATTGATCATCGCTGATCGGGATCATAGCTTGGATCGATCGCAACCATCGGATATCGTCGATCGAATTGATCGCAATGGTCCGAGATCGATCATCAACGATCGGGATCATGGCTTGGATCGATCGCAACCATCAGATCGTCACCGATCGGATTGATCACAACGGTCCGAGATCGATCATCGCCGATCGGGATCATGGCTTTGATCGATCACAACCCTCCGATCGATCACCGATCGGATTGATCACAACGGTCCGAAATCGATCATCGCCGATCGGATCATGGCTTGGATCGATCGCAACCGTCGGATCACGCCGATCAGATTAATCGCCTATCGGGATTATGGCTTGGATCGATCGCAACCATCGTATCATCGCCGATCGGATTTATCAATGGTCCGAGATCGATCATCGCCTATCAAGATCATGGCTTGGATCGTTCGCAACCATCGAATCGTCACCGATCGGATTGATCGCAACGGTCAAGATCGATCATCGCCGATCGGGATCATGGTTTCGATCGATTGCAACCGTCGGATCATCGCCGATCGGATTGATCTTATCGGTCGGATCGATCATCACCGATCGGATCATGGCTTGGATCGATCGCAACCATCGGATCATCACCGATCGGTTTGATCGCCTATCGGGATCATGGCTTTGATCGATCGCAACCATCATATTGTCGCCGATCGGATTGATCGCAACGATCCAAGATCGATCATCGCCGATCGGGATCATGGTTTGCATCGATCGCAACCGTCGTATAGTCGCCGATCGATTGATCGCAACGGTCCAAGATCGATCATTGCCGATCGGATCATGGCTTCGATCGATCGCAACCGTCGAATCGTCTCCGATCGGATTGATCACAACGTTCCGAGATCGATCATCGCCAATCGGGATCATGGCTTGGATCGATTGCAACCATCAGATCATCGCCGATCGAATTGATCGCAATGGTCCGAGATCGATCATCGCCGTCGGGATCATGGCTTCGATCGATCGCAACCGTCGGATCATCGCAGATCGGATTGATCGCAACGGTCCGAGACCGATCATCGCCCATCGGGATCATGGCTTGGATTGATTGCAACCGTCGGATCACTGTCAATTGGATTGATCGCAACGGTCTGAGATTGATCGTCGCCGATCAGGATCATGGCTTCGATCGATCGCAACCGTCGGATCATCATCGATCGGATTGATCACAATGGTCCGAGATCGATAATCTCCGATCGGTATCATGGCTTGATCAATCGCAACCATCGGATCATTGCCGATCGGATTGATCGCAATGGTCCGAGATCGATAATCACTGATCGGGATCATGGCTTGGATCGATCGCAACCGTCGGATTGTCACCGATCGGATTGATCGCAATGGTCCGAGATCGATCATAGCCGATAGGATCATGGCTTTGATCGATTGCAACCATCGAATCATCGCCGATCGGATTGATCGCAACGGTCTGAGATCGATCATCGCCGATCGGATCATAGCTTCGATCGATCGCAACCGTCGGATCATCGTCGATCAGAATGATCGCAACGGTCCAAGATCGATCATCGCAGATCGGGATCATGGCTTGGATCGATTGCAACCATCGGATTGTCGCCGATCGAATTGATCACAATGGTCCAAGATCGATCATCGCCGATCGGGATCATGGCTTGGATCGATCGCAACCGTCGGATCATCGCCGATCGAATTGATTGCAATGGTCCGAGATCGATCATCGCTGATCAAGATCATGGCTTCGATAGATCGCAATCATCGAATCGTTGCCGATCAGATTGATCGCAACGGTTCAAGATCGATCATCACCAATCGGGATCATGGCTTGGATCGATTGCAATCTCCGAATCATTGCCGATCGGATTGATCGCAACAGTCTGAGATCGATCATCACCGATCGCGATCATGGCTTGGATCGATCGCAACCGTCCGATCATTGCCGATCAGATTGATCGCAACGGTCTAAAATCGATCATCGCCGATCGGGATCATAGCTTGGATCGATCATAACCGTCGTATCATCGCCGATCGAATTGATCGCTACGGTCCGAGATCGATCATCGCCGATCGAGATCTTGACTTCGATCGATCGCAACCGTTGGATCGTCGCTGATCGGATTGATCGCAACGGTACGAGATCGATAATCGCCGATCGGGATCATAGCTTGGATCGATTGCAACCGTCGGATCATCGCCGATCAGATTGATCAGCTCAGGGCCTTATTGACTAAGCATGATTCAGAGATGAGAGATGAGATGAGGCAGCTCTCTGCTAAGCTTGACATGATTGCATCTTCATTGGACAGATTTGTGGATACCCTATCCTCTGAGCTTCATAAGATTTTTGAAAGGCTGGGAGGGATCGCAAATGGATCTAGAGCTTACCTTGATGCCACTGGACAACTAAGAAGGGATATAGATTTTGCTGTCACTCAGATTGAGGAATGTCTTTAGGCTTCAAGTGATCACAGAAAGATGAGATTATGGAATTAATAGGTCATCTGAAGAGAATTCTCTACAAATACTTGATTGACCTTCTACTTCCTATATTGAGCCTATCCAAGCCAACTCAAGTCAACTCCCAATTAGCCTTTAAGATCCTGTCAAATCAAAATTTAGCTTTTATGTTTTTTGATAGCTTGTACTTAGGACATTTACTGTTTTATATCTTGGTACATGATGTAATGCAATGTTTGATGTAATGAAATATTGTTTGAATGAATGATATAATGTTTGATACAATGATGATTGCAATAAATGGTATCTATTCTTAATTTTTCTAAATTAGAATATCACTTTAAAATTCTTTATACAATTGTTTTTCACCTTTTTGTTGATAACAAAAAAAGGGGGAGAAAAGAAGAATTGTATATGCATAAGAGAAAGAAAAAATGGTATCATGCATAAGGGAGAGACAGAATGAGAATTTAAATATATTCAATCTAAAAGAATATGCATAGAGAAAGGGGGAGTTTATTATGCAGGGGGAGCATAATTTTTATTTGATACAGTTCATGTTGATCATTATTGATCAATTTTGCTTATTTTGAAACTGTGGCTTCTTTCTTAAATTGAACAAATTTAAAGTCTTGATAAAATTTACAATGCTTATGAATTCTAATGCATATACTCAAAGTTGTCATCATCAAAAAGGGAGAGATTGTTGACCTAATTATTAATTTTGATGATAAACAAAACTATTTGAGTATAACTCATGAAGTTACTAATGATTTTGATTAAATGTTTCAGTTTATAACTTGTTTAAATGATCAAAATCTCGAGAGAAATCAAGTTCGGAGCTTAATTCTAATGTCAAGGTAAGATTGCAGACATTAGAGTCGATACCTAGAATCACAGAGTCGACTCCGAAAAATGGCACGGACTAGAGTCGACTCCTGGAACCTGCAGAGTCGACTCCAGTAGAAAAATAGAAAGATGGTTTTTTGGATCTCAAATTAGAGTCGACACCGAGGAGTTAGAGTCGACTCCAGAAGAAAAATGTGTCGACCCAGAAAAGTTAGAGCAGACTCCAAATCGGGCTGTTTTGGGGATTTCAAGTTAGAGTCGACCCCAGGAAAGTCAGAGCCGACTCCAGATTGTCAGAAACACTTTCAGATGTGTCAGAACGTCTCTAAACCTTTCTTTTACTTTAAATCTCAACGGCTATTACCCTATTTGTTCCTAACTTTTCTTCCATTTGATTCTAACGGATAGTTTTCATCTATTCTTAGTTTTGGAAGGATCTATAAGAGCATGAGAGATATGACCATTTGAAATAAGAAAAAGAGAAGAAAAAGAAGAAAAAATCCGAGAGAAAATCAGAGGGAAAAATCAAAAGGAAAGATCGTATTGATTCCCTAAAAGAAAAGAGAGAAATCCCTACTCTTCACACTTTCATTTTGAAGAGATTTCTAAGTTTGAAGAAGCAAACAAGCAAGCCCTAGTTCCTGTTCTTCATCTGTTCTTCCGAGCTTCAAGAGAATACTCAAGGAAGATCCATTCAAAAGCAAGAAAGAGGAGAAGAATCAAGCCACAAAGATCTACAAATCAGGCTTACATTTCTATCTCTTTGTTTGAATAGTTAACTTGTCTTATTTGCTCATTTAAGGAGCAGTTGTTGTATCAAACATTCTTGTTTTTCTTGTGAACTGAGTCAATCAGGTGATTGAATCAGTTGAGGCAGATTGCCTTGTGCAAGCAGTTGCTTGTGTGTAAGGTTTTGTGCTGGTGAACCTTGAAAACCAGCTGGGTTCGTTGTGCGCCCGGGAAAACAACAAGTTTGAGTTGTGATCTTGTGAAACAACTCTGCTGTAATCAAGGTTGATTATAGTGTGGACCCAAGAGGTACTTGGGAGTGGACGTAGGTGTAGGTACACCGAACCACTATAAAATCTCTGTGTTTGCAGTGCTTGACTCTTTTATCTCTTCTCTTCATCTCCTCATTGCATATTCTGTCTTAATTGTTGCATATCTGTGATTTATTTTAAGTTGGGGGTTTTACTTCAAAAGAGTTTAAATTTTTTAAAAGACCCAATTCACCCCCCCTCTTGGGTTGCTATCTGGGACAACAATTGGTATCAGAGCTAGTGCTCATTTTTCCTTGATCTAACAATCAAGAGTTAAAGATCCAAATGGCAGCTCAAGTTGGCTCAACCTTTTCTGAAGGACAATCTACAAATCGTCCTCCTTTATTTAATGGTTCTAATTATTCTTATTGGAAAGCTAGAATGAAAATCTTCATTCAAGCACTTGACTATGATCTATGGAGTATTATAGTCAATGGACCTCACACACCCACTACAAGACTTAATGGCATGAAAATTCCTAAACCGGAAACGGAATGGGATGAACATGATAAGAAATTGGCACAACTAAATGCCAAGGCTATGAATGTTTTGTACTATTCTTTAGATGCAAATGAATTTAATCGTATATCTGTTTGCATGTCTGCTAAAGAAATTTGGGATAAATTAGAGGTTACCCATGAGGGAACCAATCAGGTAAAGGAATCCAAGATTAACATGCTTGTTCATAAATATGAATTGTTCAAAATGGATGCATGTGAATCTATTTCTGATATGTTTACAAGATTTACTGACATTGTTAATGGTTTAAAAAGTCTTGGTAAATCTTATGATAACTCTGATCTTGTGAGAAAGGTGTTGCGTTCTTTGCCTAGGACATGGGAAGCTAAAGTCACTGCAATACAAGAGGCAAAAGATCTGAGCACTCTACCTCTAGAAGAACTTTTGGGATCCTTGATGACTCATGAGCTTCAAGTCAAGCAACATGTTAATGAAGATGAGTCAAAGAAGAAAAGGACTATGGCTCTCAAAATTTCAGAATGTAAGGAAGAATCTGATGAATCTGAAGATGACAGTGATGATGAGGACATGGCACTCATCACAAGGAAATTCAAGAGATTCATGAAGAAGAAGAAATTTGAAAAGAAAAAGCCCTTTGTTAGGAAAGATGAGGACAAAGGAAAAGAAAAGGAAATAATCTGTTTTGAATGCAAGAAACCGGGGCATTTCAAATCTGAATGTCCACAACTCAAAAAGGCCCCCGGAGATTCAAAAAGAAGGCAATGATGGCTACCTGGAGTGATTCGGAAAGCTCAAGTTCCGAAGAAGATGAAAAGAAAGAAATAGCCAATCTTTGCTTCATGGCGGACAATGATGAGGTGAGTCCAGTTTTCTAGATGATTTTACATTTGAAGAATTGCATAGTGCTTTTTATGAACTAATTGATGATTATGCAAATCTAGCTCAAAAAATAAAGATTTGAAGAATCAAATGCAAAATCTATCTTTAGAAAATGAAAAGCATATTGTAGAAAATGAATTTCTAAAGAAAGAAAATGAAAATTTGAAAAATGAAGTTGATAGGCTTAAACCCATTGTTGACAAATTTACTTTAAGCTCTATCAAACTAAATATGATTTTGGATAATCAAAAGGCTATTTTTGATAAAGCCGGATTAGGATATAATCCACTTAAAAAGCAAAAATCTTTGAAAAATATTTTTGTACATGCTGAAAAATCATCAAATATTACTTGTTTTAAATGTGAAAACAAAGGACATAAATCTTATATGTGTAAAACTCCACATGATAAAAGAAAGATGATTTGGGTTCCTAAAGGAACAGTATTCATTGCTTCTAACCATGAAGGACCCAAGAAAGCTTGGGTACCTAAAATTAAGAGATGAATATTTTGCAGGAGTGTCTTGCAGCCATCGGATTGAAAAGAAAATGGTATCTTGATAGTGGTTGCTCAAGACATATGACGGGTGACAAAGATCAATTCATCACCCTTGAGACGAAAAGAGGTGGAGTAGTTACTTTTGGTGATAATGGTCAAGGCCATATCATGGGCATTGGTAAGATTCAAATTACTCCATCTACCTATGTTGATAATGTATTATATGTTAATGGATTAAAGCATAACTTGATTAGTATTAGCCAGCTGTGTGATAAAGGTTTCAAAGTTTCTTTTGAAGCTTCTATTTGCACTGTCACTAATCCCATTGATAGTAGCATTATTCTTGTTGGAAAACGTTATGGCAATGTATACTTAATTGATTTGAATAACTTATCCTCAAGTAATCATTGCTTAGTTGCTGATAATGCTAAGATGAATGAGATTGGATGGCTATGGCATCGTAGATTAGGTCATGCTAGCACACACTTAATTTCAAAATTGCTGAAAATGAATTTAGTTAAAGGTATTCCTAGCTTAGATTTTGAAAATAATCGAATCTGTGATGCATGTCAATTTGGTAAACAAACAAGAAGTTCTTTCAAATCTAAGAATGTTGTTTCAACTACTAGGCCCCTGGAGCTACTACACATGGACCTCTTTGGACCTACTAGAACCCACTAGTCTAGGAGGAAAGAAGTATGGTCTTGTGATAGTAGATGATTACTCTAGATTCACTTGGGTAATATTTTTGGCTCATAAAGATGAGACTTTCTCAATATTCCTGAAATTTTTCAAGAAAGTCACAAATGAGAAAAACACTACCATAGTGTCTCTAAGAAGTGATCACGGAACTGAATTTGAAAATCACTTATTTGAAAAATTCTGTTTTGAAAAAGGCATACATCATAATTTTTCTGCACCTAGAACACCTCAGCAAAATGGAGTTGTAGAGAGAAAAAATAGGACTCTAGAAGACATGGCCCGTACCATGCTATGTGAAAGCAAACTCCCTAAATACTTTTGGGCGGAAGCTATTAACACAGCATGTTACATCCTAAATAGAGCCCTAATTAGACCTATCCTTAAGAAAACACCCTATGAACTATGGCATGATAGGAAACCCAATTTAGGCTACTTTCATGCATTTGGTTGTAGATGCTTCATCCATAACAATGGTAAAGATAATCTTGGAAAGTTTGACGCTAAATCTGATGAAGGCATTTTCTTAGGATATTCAACCTCTAGTAAAGCCTATAGAGTATTCAATAAGAAGAGTCTAGTTGTAGAAGAATCCATTCATGTAGTCTTTGATGAGTCTTTAGCATCAAGTTCGGGAAAGATTGATGATGAGGAAGATACAAGTTTACTTGAAAGAGGTATTGAAAAATTAGATGTATCTTCAGATCATGATCAAGAAGCAAAAGATGAGGATTTACCTTTGGCTGATGTTATTGATACTGCTCATAATGATATAGATCTGCCTAGAGATTGGAGATATGCTCATGATCATCCAAGGGATTTGATCATAGGTGATCCATCTCAAGGAGTAAGAACTAGATCATCCATGAGAAATATTAATAATCATCTTGCATTTGTATCTCAAATAGAACCTGAAACCATAGAAGAAGCTGAAAAAGATAGCAATTGTTAGCTATGCAAGAAGAGTTGGAATCCCTCTATGGAACTTTCCTAAAACACTAGGAATAGAAATATGGAGCAGACGATAGGATAGGAGCCCCTGGACGTTTAGTCTAAAAGAAATAAATTAGAAACAAGTCATTAGGAATAAAGCTAGGCTAGTTGCAAAAGGATATAATCAGGAAGAAGGAATAGATTTTGATGAAACTTTGCTCCTGTAGCTAGATTAGAAGCCATTAGACTATTGCTTGCATTTGCATGTCATATGAATTTCAACTTATTTCAAATGGATGTTAAAAGTGCATTTTTAAATGGTTTTATAAATGAGGAAGTTTATGTTGAACAACCTCCTGGTTTTGAAGATCATGAATTTCAAACCATGTTTTTAAATTACACAAAGCACTTTATGGTTTAAAACAAGCACCTAGAGCTTGGTATGATAGATTGAGTAAATTTTTGATTGAAAATGGATTTACAAGAGGAAATGTTGACAAAACCTTGTTTTTAAAAAGAAAAGAAATGGATTTATTGGTTGTACAGATTTACGTTGATGATATTGTCTTCGGTGCTACTAACAATCTTCTTTGCCAAGAATTCGCTAAGTTAATGCAGGGAGAATTCGAGATGAGCATGATGGGAGAACTTAACTTCTTCCTTGGACTTCAAATTAGACAAGAGAAAGCTGGAATTTTCATTAACCAAGCAAAGTACACGAAGGAAATACTTAAGAAGTTTGGTATGGAATCTGCTAAACCTCTTGGCATGCCAATGAGTCCTTCATGCAAGCTGGACAAAGATGAAGATGGTAAGAAAGTAGATCAAAAACATTACCGAGGTATGATCGGATCTCTACTTTACTTAACTGCAAGTAGACCTGATATCATGTTTGCTGTTTGTTTATGTGCAAGATATCAATCTGAACCTAAAGAATCACATTTTATTGCTGTTAAAAGAATCTTTAGATATCTAAATGGAACTAAAAATGTAGGAATATGGTATTCTAGAGACTCAACACTTAATTTGATTGCTTATTCTGACTCTGATTATGCTGGATGTAAATTAGATAGAAAAAGTACAAGTGGTGCATGCCAATTTTTAGAGGGTAACTTAATCTCTTGGTTTAGCAAGAAGCAAAATTCGGTTGCACTATCCACTGCTGAGGCAGAGTATGTTGCGGCTGGAAGTTGCTGTGCTCAAATCCTTTGGATTAAGCGACAACTTGAAGATTATGGCATCACACTTGATAAAATTCCTATTAGATGTGATAATACTAGTGCAATCAATCTAACTAAGAATCCAATTCAACATTCTAGAACTAAACACATAGAAATTAGACATCACTTTATTAGAGAACATGTCGCTAATAATGATATTTATCTTGATTATGTGAACACTAATGATCAATTGGCTGATATTTTTACCAAACCTTTGAGTGAGGAGAGATTTTGTTATCTTAGAGGAGAATTAGGAGTTTGTGATCCTTTAGATTGATTTTCTGAAACTCTCAAGGACAACTATCTAAATTTCGGTAAATTTCTTGAAAATCTTTTACACTTTATAAGGAAATTTATCTAGAAGTTTGATTCATTGATTCCCCAATTATTAAGGAGAATTTATCTAGATTTTGATGATCAATTTGATTAGTTTCAGATCCTTGAAATTCATTTTTTTCACTGAAACTATTGTGGAGTCGACACCTTCAGTCTTTGGAGTCGACACCTTATCTTTAGAGCTTTCTGTCTGCTCATTAGAGCCGACTCCGGCTTTGCATAGCCGACTCTAATCGAGCGCTGACTGATTTTTTGTTCGGAGCCGACACTCCACTTTGCGGGAGTCGACTCTAAGTGAAAAATCATCACTTTATTAGGGCAGAGTCGACACTTTTAATGACTCAATCCTTTTCAAATCTTTTTCAAATCCTTCTCCAAAGCATTCCAAACTTTTCCAAACTCTTCAAAACCCTTGATTCCAACCTCCATTGACCTCCAATGGCTCCCAAGAGATGAGGATCTGTGTTGGTGCGGCCGTTCCCACCAGAAGATGCTCCGTTCGAAGAACCGCAAGGCAATCATCTTCTAGTTCTTCGTCTTCTCTTCTTCTACTCCGGAGGCTTCTCCATCATCCACCCACGTTGACTTGTTGGCCGGAAGGTTATCACTACGGGAAGGAAGGTAGATTTTGATCTATTTGAGTTGGAAGGTTTTTCTATCGGGAGACAAATAAGAGAAATGGGTTGGGAGAAGATTTGCTCACTGGATGTTCCGACCTACCCTGCCCTTGTGAAGGAGTTCTACAGTGATCTATGTAGAGGGGAAGGAGGTCTTGTAAGTTTTGTTCGTGGAACCAAGTGGTGATCACTACAGAGTCACTAGGAAATATTCTGGAGATGCCCACTGTTGGTTTGACTGCCAGTCAGCATGATGACAGAGGTGGAGCCCTGTCAAGGATGCTTGGGAGGGAAGTTTCTGAGTTTGAAGAGGTAATGGCAAATCAACTCAATTGGAACTCAGATTACTTCATAATATTTGTGGTAGAATCTTGTTTCCTAAGATTGGAAGGTTCGAGTATGTCTCGGAGTGAGACATTCTTCTGATGGATTGTATCATTACTGGTCAACCAGTAAATTTGGCCGGGATGATGATTAGTTATATGGCAGAGGCAGCTACAAAGAAAAGATCTACACTGCCATATGGTATGGTTCTCACACTGGTGTTCAGAAGCCAAGGTGTAAAGATAATGGAGAAAGAATCGCAAAGAAATCTCAGATATACTGACTACAACATCTCCACTATTCATAGAATGGGCTTCAGGAAAGTTAATGGCCAGTGGCAAAGGAGAGGACAAGAAGCCAGAGTTGAGGAGGCCAGAGATGAGGATGTCCTGGACCATCTACTGCTGGACCATCAGTTGCGGGACCATCTATTGCTGGACCGAGCACTTCTTCACCCCCTCAGGTGGCATCGGGTTTGTTTGCTGAGTCAGCAGGCTTTTCAGAGAGGCAGCTTGATCAGCTCAGGGCCTTATTGACTGAGCATGATTCAGAGATGAGAGATGAGATGAGGCAGCTCTCTGCTAAGCTTGACATGATTGCATCTTCATTGGACAGATCTATGGATATCCTATCCTTTGAGCTTCACAAGATTTTTGAAAGGCTGGAAGGGATCGCAGATGGATCTAGAGCTTACCTTGATGCCACTGGACAACTAAGAAGGGATATAGATTTTGTTGTCACTCAGATTGAGGAATGTCTTGAAGGCTTCAAGCGATCACAGAAAGATGAGATTATGGAATTAATAGGTCATCTGAAGAGAATTGTCTATAAACATACTTGATTGACCTTCTACTTCCTATATTGATGCCTATCCAAGCCAACTCAAGTCAACTCCCAGTTAGCCTTTAAGATCCTATCAAATCAAAATTTAGCTTTTATGTTATTTTGATAGCTTGTACTTAGGACATTTACTGTTTTGTATCTTGGTACATGATGTAATGCAATGTTTTGATGTAATGAAACATTGTTTGAATGAATGATACAATGTTTGATACAATGATGATTGCAATAAATGATATCTATTCTTTAATTTTTCTGAATTGGAATACCACTTTAAAATTCTTTATACAATTGTTTTTCACCTTTTTGTTGATAACAAAAAAGGGGGAGAAAAGAAGAATTGTATATGCATAAGAGAAAGAAAAAATGGTATCATGCATAAGGGGGAGAGAGAATGAGAATTTAAATATATTCAATCTAAAAGAAATATGCATAGAGAAAGGGGGAGTTATATTATGCAGGGGAGCGTAATTTTTATTTGATACTGTTCATGTTGATCATTATTGATCAATTTTGCTTATTTTGAAACTGTGGCTTATTTCTTAAATTGAACAAATTTAAAGTCTTGATAAAATTTACAATGCTTATGAATTCTAATGCATATACTCAAAGTTTTGTCATCATCAAAAAGGAAGAGATTGTTGACCCAATTATTAATTTTGATGATAAACAAAACTATTTGAGTATAACTCATGAAGTTACTAATGATTTTGATTAAGTGTTTCAGTTTATAACTTGTTTAAATGATCAAAATCTTAAGAGAAATCAAGTTCGAAGCTTAATTCTAATGTCAAGGTAAGATTGCAGACATTAGAGTCGATACCTAGAATCACAGAGTCGACTCCAAAAAACGGCACGGATTAGAGTCAACACCTGGAACCTGCAGAGTCGACCCAAGCAGAAAAATAGAGAGATGGTTTTTCGGGTCTCAAATTAGAGTCGACACCTGAGGAGTTAGAGTCGACTCCAGAAGAAAAATATATCGACCCCAGAAAAGTTAGAGCAGACTCCAAATTGGGCTGTTTTGGGATTTCAAGTTAGAGTCGACCCCAGGAAAGTCAGAGCCAACTTCAGATTGTCAGAAACGACTTTCAGATGTGTCAGAACGTCTCTAAACCTTACTTTTTATTTTAAATCTCAACGACTATTACCTTATTTGTTCCTAACTTTTCTTTCATTTTGATTCTAACGGATAGTTTTCATCTATTCTTAGTTTTGGAAGATCTATAAGAGCATGAGGGATGTGATCATTTGAAATAAGAAAAATAGAGAAGAAAAAGAAGAGAAAAATCTGAGAGAAAATCAGAGGAAAAAAAATCAAAAGGAAAGATCGTATTGATTCCCTAAGAGAAAAGAGAGAAATCCCTAGTCTTCACACTTTCATTTTGAAGAGATTTCTAAGTTTGAAGAAGCAAACAAGCAAGCCTTAGTTCATGTTCTTCATCTGTTCTTCCGAGCTTCAAGAGAATACTCAAGGAAGATCCATTCAAAAGCAAGAAAGAGGAGAAGAATCAAGCCACAAAGATCTACAAATCATGCTTACATTTCTATCTCTTTGTTTGAATAGTTAACTTGTCTTATTTGCTCATTTAAGGAGCAGTTGTTGTATCAAACATTCTTGTTTTTCTTGTGAACTAAGTCAATCAGGTGATTGAACTAGTTGAGGCAGATTGCCTTGTGCAAGCAGTTGCTTGTGTGTAAGGTTTTGTGCTAGTGAACCTTGAAAACCAGCTGGGTTCGTTGTGCGCCCGGAAAAACAACAAGTTTGAGTTGTGATCTTGTGAAACAACTCTGCTGTAATCAAGGTTGATTATAGTGTGGACCCAAGAGGTACTTGGGAGTGGACATAGGTGTAGGTACACCGAACCACTATAAAATCTCTGTGTTTGCAGTACTTGACTCTTTATCTCTTCCTCTTCATCTCCTCATTGCATATTCTATTTTAGTTGTTGCATATCTGTGATTTATTTTAAGTTGGGGGTTTTACTTCAAAAGAGTTTAAATTTTTTAAAAGACCCTATTCATCCCCCCCCCCCCCTCTTGGGTTGCTATCTGGGACAACATAGCAGAAGAGTGGTGAATCTCTGCGGGACTACGTTGCTCGTTTCAAGGAAGCCGCCCTGGAAGTTTATAACCTCGAGGATTCGATGGCCACCTTGACCTTGAAGCGAGGGCTCCATCCATCTCGCTTTACGTACTCCCTCGACAAGAAGCCGCCCAGCTCCTACACTGAGCTTTTGAGCCGGGCCCAGAAGTACATTCATGCCGATGAAGCTGACTCCTCCCAGCGCGAGGCAGGTGGAAGCGCTGCCAAGAAGCCGGCCCGACCAGAGTATGCAGAAGCTCACCCTAGAAGACCTAAACCCCCTCGCCGGCCAGACAACCATGCCCGAGCTCCTGCACCGAGAGATGGGCCTTACACCCCTTGCTCTCCCCGATATCGCATATCCTTCTTGAGATTGAGGGCGAGCCCTATTTCCAGCGTCCTCCCTCGATGAACCCAAAGATTCCCGCAACAAGAACCTCTATTGCCGCTACCACCGGGATCATGGCCATGACACCGACGCTTGTCGTCTGCTGAAGAAGGTGATAGAGGAGCTTATCCAGCATGGCCATCTAGGGAAGTTCATCCAAAGAAGCAACCCGGGAGCTCCTGGTCCATCGGCACCTCCGCCACCGGTGGTGGACAATGCTCTGACTGAGAAGACGGTGGCTATGATTTCCTGGGGGGCAGGTGGCCCGCCCAAGAGGCCAAGGGGGAGGATGAGTTAGATTATGTAATCCCTTTTTCCAAAAGGGACCTAGATGGGGTGGTTAATAAGGATAATGATAGCGTCGTCGTGACAATGACAATAGCTAAGCATCCTGTAAAATGAATTCTAGTTGATAGCAGGAGCTCAGTGGATGTTTTGAATTACGATGCATTTGTTCGTATGAATCTGTCACCTGATTTCTCCGACCTGTCACAACGCCTCTAATGGGGTTCACCGGAGACTCCGTGAAGGTGGAAGGGGAGATCACTCTCCCCATCACAGCTGGCATGGCCCCGCTCCAAAGCATAGTATTGTGAGCTTCCTGGTGGTCCGGATGCCCCTCGCCTACAATGCTATCCTGGAAGGCCTGGACTTAACCTTTTGGATGCTATCATCTCCACCAAGAGACTCCTCATGAAGTTCCCTACCAGCAAAGGGGTCGGGGAGATGCGAGGGGAGCGGACCCCCCACCACTTTGCTGCCACATAGCCCCCAGTCCTCAGGGAGAAGTCTGTGCACCTGCACCGGAAGTGCTGGATCCTCGAGAATCGCAAGGAGAGGAGAACCGACCGAGCGCTTGCTAACCTTTCCCCTGGGAGAGGACCCGAAGCGGACCGTTTGTGTTGGGGCTTTGCTTCCGGAGGAGTCTCGCGATCAGCTCAGCGTTCCTGCAAGCCAACGCTGATATTTTTGCCTGGTCGGCGTCCGATATGCCAGGCATTCCGGAGGAGGTGATTACACACCAACTCAATATCAAGCCGGAGTGTCAACCCGTTCGGCAGAAGAAGAGGAGCTTTGCTCAGACAGATAGAAGGCCATAGACGAGGAGGTGCGTAAGTTGATGGCGGCCGGGCACATTCGGGAAGTTCACTACCTTGACTGGCTGGCGAATGTCGTGATAGTCCGCAAGGCTAGTGGGAGCTGGAGGATGTGCGTGGACTTCACCGACCTTAATAAAGCATGCCCCAAAGACAGCTTCCCGCTGCCCCGAATTGACCAGCTGGTGGATGCTACGTCTGGTCATGAGACTCTCAGTTTCATGGATGCATTCTCAGGGTACAACCAGATCAGGATGAACCCAGCTGATGAAGAGGCGACTTCCTTCGTCATGGAGAAGGGGATATATTGCTATAAGGTGATGCCGTTCGGGTTGAAGAATGCGGGAGCCACCTATCAGAGGTTGATGAATATGGTTTTTGAGGCCCAGATAGGGCGCAACATGGAAGTGTATGTGGACGACATGCTGACCAAGAGCGCCCATGCCGCGGATCATATTGCTGACCTTGCGGAGACCTTTGCTAACCTGCGCTGGTACCGAATGAGGCTAACCCTCCCATAAGTGTGCCTTCGGGGTGGCGGCCAACAAGTTTCTGGGCTTTATGGTGACTTAGTGGGGAATAGAAGCCAATCCTGACAAGATTCGATCCATCTTGGAGATGAGGCCCCCTGCTAACAAGAAGGAGGTGCAGCGTATGACCGAGAGGGTGGCGGCCCTGAGCCGTTTCATGTCAAGATCGGCAGAGCGGTGTCTACCCTTCCTCAAGGTGCTGCACAAAGTTAACATCTTTGAGTGGATGAAGGAATGTCAGGAAGCCTTTGAGGAGTGAAGAACTTCTTATCTACTCTCCATTGCTATCCAAACCGAGAGGTGGGGAGGAGCTCTTCTTGTATCTTGTTGCCTCCCTCGAGGCCGTCAGTTCGGTGCTCATCCGTATGGACGCGGACGGGGTGCAGAGGCCAGTCTACTACACCAGCAAGGTACTTCATGATGTTGAGACCATATACTCCAAGATTGAGAAGATCATTTTCGCATTAGTGGTCTCCGCCCAGCGCTTTCGACCCTACTTTCAAGCTCATCCGATTATGGTACTCACAGACCAACCACTCCGGACTATCCTGTCCCGCCTAGATATTCCGGACGGCTGGCCAAGTGGGCTATCAAGCTGGGGGAATTTGATTTATCTATTCGGCCAAGGCCTGCAATGAAGTCCCAAGTGCTAGCTGACTTTCTGGTCGAATGCACTTGGGCCGAGGAACATCCAAAGGACCTGCCTCTGGGGGCGCATATGGATTCCCCGGAGACCAAGGAGGGGGGGAAGGAAGATTGAATTCTGCATGTGGATGGAGCATCAAATTCTTAGGGGAGTGGGACCGGACTCATTCTTGCGAGTCCCGAGGGGGAAGTGGTGGAGTATGCCCTCCGATTCCTGTTCCCGGCCACCAATAACCAAGCAGAGTATGAAGCCTTGCTGGCGGGGATGAAGCTGGCCAAGGAGCTGGGAGCGGAGCGTCTGAGGCTTTCACAGACTCCCAGCTCATCTCTGGGCAGGTCATTGGGGGGTATGAGGCCAGAGATCCAACCATGTCCTGCTACCTGAGCAAGGTACAATCTCAAGCCTCTCGGTTTGAGTACTTTCGCGTCAGCTATATCCCCCGGGTGGAGAATGCTAGGGCTGACGCCTTGTCTCGCTTGGCCACCTTGGCCGACGGGACCTTGAGAAGGACGTATGTGGAGCATCTGCAAGTCCCAAGCATCGAAGATTGTTGGCCCAGATGGCAACCCAAGAGGGGAGGGGTGAATTGGGTTCTTAAAAAATTCAAGACTTTTTAGAAGATTTAAACTGATTAGCTCAAGATGTGCAAGTGAGTGAAATTAACTAACAAGCAATACACAAGCAATTAAGATAGAGAGATAGAGAGAGAGCAAATAGCACGGCAAACACAAGATAATTTTATAGTGGTTCGGTGCAACCAACACCTACGTCCACTCCCAAGATTCACTTGGGTCCACACTATAATCTCTCTAGATTACAGCCGAGTTGTTTTCCAAGCTCACAACTCAAACTTGTTGTTTTCCCGGGTGAACAACGAACCCAGCTGGTTTTAACTCGGGCTTACCAGCACAAAACCCTACACGTTGTTTTCACGGGCTCACAACTAACCCAACACAAGCACTCTGGCTTGTAACGAGGTATACCAACCTCCACTGATTCAATCCACTGATTGAAACAGCAACCAATTAAAATAAAAGTGTTTGGATAATGAAATGCTCCCCTTGAGCAAATATACAAATGAAGTACAAAAATAAAGAGTTAGAAAAGCCTGATAGTATTGCAGATGGTAGTGGCTTTGGCTTTCTTCTTTCTTCTCTTTAACTCCTCTTGAAACGTTGAATCACGCCTCAGCACGATTCTTGACCGTTGAAGTCTTTGGAGTTGAGATGAAGCTTTTTTCTCTTTTGAAAATCCTTCGATTTGACCTTTGAAATGCTTGTGGATTTTCTTTAAACTCTTGTGGATTGATGAGAAGGAGCGGACGAAACTTCCTCTTGGATTTCACTCCTTTTGAATCACTCTTCTTTGAGCTAAATGATTTTTCCGATATGCTCTGTTTTTCCCTCTTTTCAAAGATGTTCTTTTCTCTCTTTTTTGATTTTCTCTGGAATAATGTTTTGATTTGAAAAGAGCTCCTCTATTTATAGAATCTGCAAAAATATATCCGTTAGAGACAAGGAAAAATAGCCGTTATTTAAAAATCTTACCGTTGGGCTGATGTGTCATCGTTAAAAATCGCGCCCAGATTTGCTGGAGTCGACTCATGCTTTTCCCGAGTCGGCTCGAGCTCGTCTTACCAAAAATAGAAATGTTTAAAAAGGTTAGGGGTCGACTCGCTAAAAGTGAAGTGTCGACTCCTGAAAGTCGGGAGTCGACTCGAGAAAGACTTGGGGTCGACTTGCGAAGTGCTCAGAAAAACTCTTCTGGTGTCTGAGCGGAGTCGACTCGCACAGTCCAGGAGTCGGCTCGACAGAATCAGGGTCGACTCGACACAGATGCACATTTCTGTACACTGAGCGGAGTCGACTCTGAAACTCAGGAGTCGGCTCCGGAACGTATCAAAAATCAAAACTTTTCTGATTGACATTAAAATCGTTCCAGATTCATTTTAATTCAATGTTTTGTCATGGAATCAATAAAATTAACATTTAGAATTGATTCATGAACTAATCCAAAAACTTGTTGATTAAAACATGAATTATAACATTTCTTTTTGAAAGTTTGAATATTAAGCTTAAAGTCACTTTCAAAATTGTTCAAAGTTAAACTTGAGCATTCATATTGATTGTTCAAAATAAATTTTGTTGCTCATTTGCATACACTCATTACATCCTTTAATATACTCAATGGTTTTTAGTAATCATCAAAATCAAAGGATTGAATCATATATTTTCTATAATCTTCCAACAAAGATGTAACAGAGGAAATCATGCCGGTCGAGCAGGAGCCTTCTTGGATGGATGCTTATGTCTGGTATCTTACTGATGGTACCACCCCTGAAGACCCAGCTGAAGCTAGACTGCTTAGGCGACGGGCCCCGAAGTTCCTGCTGATGGAAGGGAAGCTTTATCGAAGATCATTCTCGTACCCGATCCTTAAGTGCGTCGGCCTACCAAAGCTGACTACGTCTTGCGAGAAATCCATGAAGGCATATCGAGAGTCATCTGGGGGGCAGAGCCCTAGCATATAAGGCCTTGCGGCAAGGATATTATTGGCTGACCATGAGGGAGGATGCAGCCGAACTCATCAAGAAGTGTGATAGCTGCCAGCACCATGCCAATATCCAGCGACAGCCGACGTCTCAGCTGACCCTCCTGGCGGCACCATGGCCTTTTGCTCAGTGGGGAATGGACATTTTGGGGCCATTCCCTCTGGCCTCCGGTCAACGTAAGTTCCTGCTAGTGGCCGTCAACCACTTCACCAAATAGATTGAGGCTGAGGCGCTTGCCAAGATCACTGAGAGTAAGGTAAGGTCTTTCTTTTGGAAGTCCATAATATGCCGATTCGGGCTCCCCCATACCCTGGTTACTGACAATGGCCGGCAATTCGACAATGCACCTTCCGAGAATTCTACACCGACCTTGGCATTAATCAACGATTCACCTCCGTAGGCCATCCTCAAACCAATGGTGCGGCAAAGGTGACCAACCGCATTATCCTCCAAGGACTAAGAGCCCGGCTTGATGACTACAAAGGACGTTGGGTGAGGAGCTTCCCAACGTGTTATGGGCTTATCACACAACGCCACGGGCCTCTGCTGGAGAGACCCCCTTCAGCCTCATCTTGGATCTGAGGTAGTCATCCCTGTGGAGATCGGTGCCTGGAGCCCCCGAGTGGAAGCATACAGCGAGGAAGACAACCCAATCAGTTGCGGGCCAACCTCGACCTGATAGAAGAGGCACGAGACCAAGCACGACTCCGGATGGCCGCCTACCGGCAGCGGACGGCCAGGTATTACAATGCCCATGTCCGACCCAGAACCTTCCTACCTGGGGATTTGGTCCTCCAGCGAGCCGAAGTCTCAAAACCGATGGAAGGAGGCAAGCTGGCACCGAATTGGGAAGGGCCGTATCGAATCACCGAAGCGCTCCGCCATGGAGCATATAGAGTGAAAGAGCTGGATGGGAAGCCCCTCCCACGGACGTGGAATGCTGACAACCTCCGTCGGTATTATCAATAGTGTCTTCTGTTTTCATGTCAAATTTTATGTTTGCACTCTTTCGGGCTCTAGACCCTTCATTAATAAAATATGAATTCAAGCATCACAGTTTCTCAACGAAAGTCCAGTACCACTGGCACTCCGATGTACCATCAGACCTCAACGGAAGCCCAATGTACCATTGGCAATGAAGATCCGATGTACCATCGGATTCAAAAAGCTCGAGGCCAAACTCGGCATGGGAAGCCCAGTGTACCACTGGCACTCTGGTGTACCATCGAACCTCAATGGAAGCCCAATGTACCATTGGCAATGAAGACCTAATGTACCATCGGATTCAAAAAGCCCGAGGTCAAACTCAGCATGGAAAGCCCAGTTACCATTGGCACTTCGATGTACCATCGAACCTCAACGGAAGCCCAATGTATCATTGGCAATGAAGACCCGATGTACCATCAGATTCAAAAAGCTCAAGGCCAAACTCGGCATGGGAAGCCCAGTGTACCACTGGCACTCTGGTGTACCATCGAACCTCAACAGAAGCCCAATGTACCATTGGCAATGAAGACCCGATGTACCATCGATTCAAAAAGCCCGAGGCCAAACTCGGCATGGAAAGCCCAGTGTACCACTGGCACTCCGAAGTACCATCGGACCTCAACGAAAGCCCAGTACCACTGGCACTCCAATGTACCATCGGACCTCAACGAAAGCCCAATGTACCATTGGCAATGAAGACCTGATGTACCATCGGATTCAAAAAGCCCGAGGCCAAACTCAGCATGGGAAGCCCAGTGTACCACTAGCACTCCAGTGTACCATCGGACCTCAATGGAAGCCCAATGTACCATCAGATTCAAAAAGCCCGAGGCCAAACTCGGCATGAAAAGCCCAGTGTACCACTGGCACTCCGATGTACCATCCGACCTCAACAAAAGCCCAAGTTTTTACTGGCGCAGAGGTTGATGTCTCATCCGTCCGATGCTGGTGTCCCAGCACTCTCCCAGAAGTCCGAGTTACCATCGGTGCTCCGAGGCTAATGATCCATCTAGTCAACGCTGATGTTCCATTGGTACTCAGATACCCAAGTCATCCTTGGCCAGGGTAAAGTTACAAATAAATAAAAACTGTCCCTCGGTGCTAACGAAGCCCTCGAGGGTCCACTTCAGCGACCCGGGGACTCGAGGAGGAGAATGCAACTAACGCAATCATTAAGGGGAAAAAACTTTCGTCTCATTAATACTAGAGTTTACAAAATGCTGACTGAGTCGGGCTTGGTACAAAAACACGAAGTAAAAAAACAAAATCAAGGCTTGGCCGCAGACTTGCCATCTAAGGCCTCATTGGGCCCCTGGTCCGGCTCGAGGTCCATGACCTGGGGAAGGTTCTAGACCCGAGCTACTTTCTCCTTAACTTCGTTGAACCCCTGGATGTAGAAATCTGCGTTGGCTTCAACTAGCTCACGAGTGAAGTGCTCCGATACCTTAAACTCTTCCACGACCGCGGCAGCTCAACCTCGACGGCTGCCTTCATCTCCATGACTTGGGCCTCCGCCGCCACCCTCTCGGCCTCCTTGACGCTTATTCTTCCTCGTCCCGCTTTGCCCGAGCTTCGGCCGCCTGGATGAGCAAGTTTAAATCAGCTATGTGCAAGTTTTGGGCCTCGACCGCACTCTCGGTCTCCGCAAGTTGGTCCAATGCCGCTCGACGATGGTCAGCTTTGGCTTCGGCTCTGCCTTCGGCTTTCCTTATCTTGTCGGCGCATTCGACCCTCATCGACTTCAGTGTTAGGAAATGTGTCCTACAGCTAATCGTCTAGCTTGTAGACGGTTATGATTGATATGAATATACATGATTTATTCAATAAATAAAAGTATATTTTGGCAGTACAGCATATAGTTTACAACTTCTAGTAGAATTCCAATATGTTGTAGTCCTTAGAGTTACATGTATTCGACAATGGAGGAATTGTTGAGTAACTCTTAAATCTGTTCGTGACCAAATGATACGTTATTACCTAGGACAATAACGTAGTCAAGTATAGGTCATTGTGTGCCATATATGTTGGTTTGTCCTCTTAAACCAAGGAGTGTATGACATTAGTATGGCATGCAGGTGAGTGTAGGAGTATATTCACTGAATAGTGGCTCACCTCTGTTGAGTACTCTACTGTCAAGGGTATCTCACAGAAGGGCAATGGGTATAAGTGTCCCTTTGACCTGAGACTATCATGGTGACTTAGTAAGCAACTCACGTACTTAGGTGCTGAACTACCTGGATTTCTAATCCAGTGACGGAAGGATGCTGGGTACAGTCAAGTACTTATTAAATCAATGATGAGTCAAGATGAAATTGTCCACTCTAAGTATTAGAGTTAATACTCGGTTTGTGTTTTAATTTTGCAAAACCTTGGCCAGGGTAATCCATGTGAGGAGTCACAAGATTGAATATGTTGAAACACACTTAGATGTTTTTAGAAGTTGGCAGTGAACTCTAAATTCATCTTGAGTATTTGGACAAGGGGATGAATTATACGATAACCATAGCCTAGGTTCCTGAATATTGCTTTGCATATATTCGGTCTATTCGGACGTCGGGTACCATTGCTAGATGGTCACATCGATTGGTATAGAAAGTGTTCCTATGCTACCGACTTAAATTCGAACCTATGAAGTCACGCACATAGTCAGGTGACCTGGAGACAAGCTTTATCCATGATCTAAGTGGGACTTGGTCATATGGGTAATACCGAGTTTGTACTAGCAATGTCTAGCTAGCACTGGGCATTAGCAGTAGTATTTATTCTGGGGATGAACTTGAGTTAGTTTGTAACTCAAGTGAATTTTTGGGATTTATTCAAACCCATTGTGGGATAGGACTTGAATCATAGACCAATGGTTGGTTTGACGATAGAGTGGTTTAGATCTGATTTCAAAGTGGTTTGAATCGGATATCCAATATAGCCTCTGATCATTTATTTATTAATTTTAAAATTATAAATTACTTTAAATTAGAAATTAAATGAGTCCAATGTGAAGTATGGTTCGAGATCTTTGCATGGGTTCTTCCGGATTTCAATTTGGACTTCAAACGGATTTAATCTGATTATTTTTGTATTTATAATTATTTTAAATATTTTTTATATTATCGTTGCGGGTAGCCAACGAGATTTTAAAACTTAAGAAATTTACGATTCTGTCATTTCATGTAATTTATGATTCTGCCATTTCGTTTAAATTACGGTCCTACCATTGAAATAACGTGAATTTAAAACTTCGTATAAATTACGATTTTACCATTCCGATAACGTGAATTTAAAACTTTGTTTAAATTATAATCTTGCCATTGAGATGATATGAATCCGTAAATTTATTTTATAAAATTTTCTTAATGCGTGAACACCCGTAACCCATCCATTTTCGAAGATAGGATATATCGTATCATAAAATAAATTCAAAAGGTTGTTTTGGGTTGTTTTACGATGGGTTTATTTAAGAAGCTTTTTAACTTCAAGAAAAAGAGGAGAGAGTAGCAGAGAAGAAGAGTCCAAAAATCAGAGAAGTCCAAACAGAGAGGGACTCCTCTCTTGGAGAAGAGTTCTTCATCCCTTCTAATTTCATATCACATGTCTCAAGGTTTCCTGGCGTGCGTGTGATATAGAGAGCGCGTGTGCGGCTCTTGCAAGGCACAAGGAGGAACTTTTTCCTGCAGATCGGATCTGCTACATTCATCATCTACAGCTTCCGCATCGAGAGGTATTATTTTAAACTTATTTTTATATACTCTTAATTTTTAGATCTGCTAATATGCTTCAATTTATGTTCAATGTGAATATTAAAATTGAATTACATGCTTTCCACCTTGAGATCCTGTGCATAGGAAAAGCAAGTTTTCCCTTCATTCAGGGCCTCCTTGGCGGCCTTGGCCCGAGCTTGGGCATCCTCGGCATCTTGTTGGATTTGACGGGTGATGGCCTCCCCTCATTGAGGGCCTCTCGAGTGAGCACCACGGAGTTGGACACCTGCACCCGAATGTCAGTTATGCAAACTGCTTAAATATTCCAAACTAAGGGTAAGAAGGGAAGCACTTACTCGAACGAGGGCGGAGAAGATCTCCCGGAAGAACCTGTTCGCCCCCAGGGTCCGGAGCTCCTCTTGGATATCCGGCTGAACGGTTTGGGATATGAGCAGTTCAGCCCGACGCCCGTCATTTATTAGTGAGAACTCGCGAGGGGTTGGCTCGGCCCTGCTCCTCTCGGCACCTCCGGTGTGCTCCAGCTCAGCACGCGGGGGGATGCTTGCGGGTATTTGCTCGGGGGGCAGACTTGTCCCCGACGGACCCTCCCCCCAACTCCTATTCACGTCGGCTGGAGGTGATCCGTGGGAAGGTGGGGACTCCCTCATCGCCGGCTTTGCAGCCACCGGCTCTTCCGTGGTTTCCCCGTCGGCCCTCGCCGCCTCTGTGGGGTGTCGGCTGTTAGATCCACCTCTGGGACCGGTGGGGCCCCGCGCTACTCGGTCGGCGAGGGCACCTGCGCAGCACGATGCTTCGAAGCCAGCGCCTGTTGCTCCTCCCTCGGGCCGCTTTGGGCCCTCATCCGCTGATCGCGGCCATCCTGACCTGGGCAGTTGGGGCTTCATTGCTGCACGGCATTAGTCGGAGTCAGTAAAAAAAAAAGAGAGAAGGGAGAGGGAAAAGGAAGAAAGGAGAAGGTGATTTGGCTAAGTATTGGGACTCTTGTTACTCACCGCTCTAAGAGGTGAGGCCTGCCAGCCGGAGATTCTCCTCTGACAGGAGCAACTCGTATCTGGGGATGGCAGTGGTTAATAGTTGCCCATCGCTTCTTGGTCTCTCGGGAGGACGGTGGAGTTCATGTTGGGCCGAAGATCGGGATCCACCCACCGGGACTTGACTGGACCAAGATCAGCGAAAAAGAAGCGGGATTTCCATCCCTTAACCGAAGAGGGAAGAAGAAGTCTGAGGACCCGGCCGGGTCGGGGCTAGAATAGCCACCAACCCATCTGTGGCCTAAGGAAATAGAAGCACCGAAAAAGGGAAAGTCGGGGGGTGATTTGGAAGTGGTTGCAAAGAATGAGAAAGGCGCAAATGGTCCTAAGAGAGTTTGGGACCAGCTGGGCAGGAGTTAGAGAATAGTAGTCTAGCAGGTTGACAAAAAAAGGATGATAGGGAAACCGAAGTCCTAGCCTAAGATAAATTTCGTAGACGGCCACTCTGCCGAGCCGAGAGGAGACTACCCTGTCGTCGGGAGTCGGGAGGAAGAGCCCCATCTCTCGGGGAACATGATAACGGGCCCTAAGTTTGACCAAGTCCTAGCCTGTTATCGTGGAGGCAGTCCTCTCCGGGATTCCGCCCCCACCCTTGCGGAGGAGCAGGCCGCCACCCGGCGCCTCCTCGTTGGAGCCCGGCCGGCCGCCACCGAGCGTCCCCGTGCAGGGACTCTGCCGGCGACTGGCCGCTGGGACAAAGGAAGACGGTCCACCGAATCGGAGGACCGCGAAGAAGAAGAAGAAGGTGAAGAGGCGCAGAGCCTCAAAGGAAAAATACGGTCGTCGGACGGAGCTGAAGAGGTCCAAGACGGTGAGGAGGCCATGGTGAAGGTCTCGGAAAGGAGGAAAGAAGAGAAGGAACAAAGTGCTAACCTGGAGGAAGGAAGGTAGTAGAGGGCGATTCTCGGGTTGCAGGGGAGCAGAAAGCTGGAAGGAGAAGATGGCTGGAGCAGAATGGCGGATTCTCCGCCTTTGCTCAAGTTTTGTCAAGTTTCAAATTGTTCTGCCTCAATTTCCCAGCCACACGGGCTCCCGCCATAGGTTGGGCCGTCTTGACGGGCATCCAGCGCGTGGGGCAAACCGCCTCCGGCCAATAAGGTAACGCCGCTGACGTCAGCGCCATAATGGCAATGATGGCAAACGCCTTTCGCAAGCTTCAAAAGGACAACCCCGTTTCCAGGACGATCGCAGCGAATCAGACGAACAATCGTGACTGCCCCTTCACATCCCGCAAGTCGCCCGCGTAAAGTCATTGCTGTATCCGGAGACACGTCTCTGGAGCAGTTGGCAATGAAAGGGGATCAGCCACTAGGGACGTGACACCCCTTTCGCTTTGCTAGGGTGGCCCCGCTCCGTCTCATGGACGGGGGGCATCTGATATGGCTGATCCCACACCATCAGGATTAACGATAAAGGGAACTGACGACGTTCTGCCCAACCTCCGAGGCCCACCTCCGGAGCCTACCTCCGAGGCCCACCTCCGAGGTCCACCTCCGGAGCCGACCTCCGAGGTCCACCTCCGGAGCCAACCTCCGTAGCCAACCTCCGAGGCCCACCTCCGGAGCCAACCTCCGTAGCCTACCTCCGAGGCCCATCTCCGGAGCCGACCTCCGAGGTCCACCTCCGGAGCCGACCTTCGGAGCCAACCTTCGGAGCCTACCTCCGAGGTCCACCTCCGGAGCCAACCTCCGAGGCCCATCTCCAGAGCCAACCTTCGAGGCCCACCTCCGGAGCCAACCTACCAGGGCCACCTCCGAAGCCAACCTCCGAAGCCCACCTCCGGAGCCAACCTCCGAGGTCTGCCTCCGAGGCCCACTTTTGAGGTCTGCATCCGAGATCCACCTCCAGGGTCGGCCTCCGGAGCCAACCTCCGAGACCAACTTCCGTGGTCCGCTCCAGCTTTCTTTAGCCCTGTGCTTTAACCACGACTTTATACAACCACCACGGTCCCACCATTAGGGCCGAGGGCAGCGGGCCACCTGGCATGCCCCTGTAACCCACTACTCGCCTGTTACGGAGTGTTGCCATGCCTCATTAAGGCGCATGATCTACTATGTGTCCATAACGGTATGTGGCCATACCCCGTTACGGCGTGCAACCCATTACTTGCCCATGACTACGCATAGCTATACCCCGTTACGGCGTGCGACTCGTCATTCGTTGGCGCTGCATGCGGCCATACCTCTTAACGGCGCGTACCTAAATAAGCACGGCTGCCTGACACTCGTAAGGCCATGCTAGCAAGCAACAGGACAGGCGGGACATCTCTGACGCGCAGTACAGAATGACCTGTCATTATCAGCCCTTCCTTTTTGTCAGGGATTTTTGGGAATTAGCAACCTTCTGAAAGCACGGAAAAGGGAGATCTCTAGGTAGGTATAAAAGCCTGTATCGACAAAAAGGAAAGGCCCTGAACTCTAACTCACAAGCTTCTTCTGCAAAGTTAACTCTTGTCTGTTCCCAAGTGACTGACTTGGGCGTCGGAGGGTCCCCACAGGAGTCGTCCGGTCTTCGGGGACTTTTCTTACAGGAATCCAGCGAGGAGGATCCCAGTTTTCTTGGCGTCTGAAGAAAGTGAATTAGCGTCAACAATCGCCGATCGGGATCATGGCTTAGATCGATCGCAACTGTCGGATCGTCGCCGATCGGATTGATCGCAGCGGTCCGAGATCGATCATCGCCGATTGGGATCATGGCTTCGATCGATCACAACCGTCGGATCGTCGCCGATCGGATTGATCGCAACGGTCAGAGATCGATTATCGCCGATCAGGATCATGGCTTTGATTGATTGCAACCATCCGATCGTCGCCGATCGGATTAATCGCAATGGTCCGAGATCGATTATCGCCGATCGAAATCATTGCTTGGATCGATTGCAACCATAGGATCATCGTCGATCTGATTGATCGCAATGGTCCGAGATCAATCATCGCCGATCGGAATCATGGCTTGGATCGATCGCAACCGTCAGATCGTTGCCAATAGGATTGATCGCAACGGTCCGAGATCGATCATCACCGATCGGGATCATGGCTTCGATCTATTGCAACCATCGGATCGTCACCGATCGGATTGATCGCAACGGTCCAAGATCGATCAACGCCGATCGGGATCATGGCTTGGATCGATCGCAACCATCGGATCGTCGCCGATCGGATTGATCGCAACGGTCTGAGATTGATCATCACCGATCGGGATCATGGCTCCAATCGATCGTAACCATCGGATCATCGCCGATTGGATTGATCGCAACGGTCTGAGATCGAACATTGCCGATCGGGATCATGGCTTGGATCGATCGAACCGTCAGATCGTCGCTGATCGGATTGATCGCAATGGTCCGAGATTGATAATCGCTGATCAGGATCATGACTTTGATCGATGGCCACCATTGGATCATCGCCGATCGGATTGATCGCAATGGTCTGAAATCGATAATCGCCGATTAGGATCATGGCTTGGATCGATCGCATCCGTCGGATCGTCACCGATCAGATTAATCGCAGTGGTCCGAGATCAATCATCGCTGATCGGGATCATGGCTTTGATCGATCGCAACCGTCGGATCGTTGCCGATTGGATAGATCGCAACGGCCTGAGATTGATCATCGCCAATCGAGATCATGGCTTAGATCGATCGCAACCATCCGATCGTCGCTGATCAGATTGATCGCAATGGTCTGAGATCGATTATCGCCGATCAGAATCATTGCTTGGATCGATTGCAACCATCGGATCGTCGCCGATCTGATTGATCGCAATGGTCCGAGATCAATCATCGCCGATCGGGATCATAACTTGGATCAATCGCAACCGTCGAATCATTGCCGATCGGATTGATCGCAACGGTCCGAGACCGATAATCGCTGATCGGGATCATGGCTTCGATCGATCGCAACCGTCGGATCATCGCCAATCGGATTGATTGCAACCGTCTAAGATCGATCATCGCCGATTGGGATCATGGCTTCGATCGATCGCATCCGTCGGATCGTCGCCGATCGGATTGTTCGCAACGGTCCAAGATCGATCATCACCGATCGGGATCATGGCTTCGATCGATCGCATCCGTCGGATCATCGCCGATCGGATTGATCGCAACGGTCTGAGATCGAACATCGCCGATTGGGATCATGGCTTGGATCGATCGTACTGTCAGATCGTCGTTGATCGGATTGATCGCAATGGTCAGAGATCGATAATCGCCGATCAGGATCATGACTTCGATCGATCGCCACTGTCGGATCGTCGTCGATCAGATTGATCGCAATGGTCCGAGATCGATAATCGCCAATTAGGATCATGGCTTGGATCGATCACATCCATCGGATCGTCGCCGATCAGATTAATCGCAGCGGTCCGAGATCAATCATCACTGATCGGGATCATGGCTTCGATCGATCGCAACCGTCGGATCATCGCCTATTGGATAGATCGCAACGGCCTGAGATCGATCATCGCCAATCGGGATCATGGCTTAGATTGATCGCAAACCATCGAATCGTCGCCGATCGGATTGATCGCAATGGTCCGAGTTCGATAATCGCCAATCGGGATCATGACTTCGATCGATCACAACCATCGGATCATTGCCGTTCAGATTGATCACAACGGTCCAAGATCGATCATCGCCAAACTGGATTATGGCTTCGATCGATCGCAACCATCGGATCGTCGCCGATTGGATTGATCGCAATGGTCCAAGATCGATCATCGCTTATCGGGATCATGGCTTGGATCGATCCAACCATCAGATCATCGCCAATCGGATTGATCGCAACCGTCCGAGATCGATCATCGCCGATCGGGATCATGGCTTCGATCGATTGCATCCGTCGGATCGTCGCCGATCGGATTGATCGCAACAGTCCGAGATCGATCATCACCGATCGGGATCATGGCTTCGACCGATCGCATCCATCGGATCATCGCCGATCGGATTGATCGTAATGATCTGAGATCGAACATCGCCGATCGGGATCATGGCTTGGATCGATTGCAACCGTCAGATCGTCGCCGATCGGATTGATCGCAATGGTCCGAGATCGATAATCGCCGATCGGGATCATGACTTCGATCGATCGCCACTGTCGGATCGTCGCCAATCGGATTGATCGCAATGGTCCGAGATCGATAATCATCGATCGAGATCATGGCTTGAAACGATCGCAAACGTCGAATCATCGTAGATCGAATTGATCGCAATGGTCCGAGATCGATCATCGCCGATCAGGATCATGGCTTCGATCGATCGCAACCTTCCGATCGTCGCCGATCAGATTGATCGCAATGGTCCGAGATCGATAATCATCGATCGGGATCTTAGTTACGATCGATCGCAACCGTCGGATCATCGCCGATTGGATTGATCGCAACGGTCCGAGATCGATCATCGCCGATAGGGATCATGGCTTCGATCAATCGCAACCGTCGGATCATCCCCGATCGGATTGATCGCAACGGTCCCGAGATCGATCATTATCGATCAGGATCATGGCTTCGATCGAATGCAACCGTTGGATCATCGTCGATCAGATTGATCGCAACGGTCTGCGATCGACTATCGCCAATCTGGATCATGGCTTTGATTGATCGCAACCATTGGATCGTCGCCGATCAGACTGATCGCACTGTTCCAAGATCGATCATCACTGATATGGATCATGGCTTCGATTTATCGCAACCATCGAATCATCGCCGATCGGATTGATCGCAATGGTCCGAGATCGATCATCGCTGATCGGAATCATGGCTTGGATCGATCACAACCGTCAGATCATCGCCGATTGGATTGATCGCAACCGTCCGAGATCGATCATCGCCGATCGGGATCATGGCTTCGATCGATCGCATCCGTTGGATCATCGCCGATCGGATTGATTGCAATGGTCCAAGATCGATCATCACTGATCGTAATCATGGCTTCGATCGATCGCATCCATCGGATCATCGCCGATCGGATTGATCACAATGGTCCGAGATCGAGCATCGCCGATCGGGATCATGACTTGGATCGATCGCAACTGTTGGATCATCGCCGATCGGATTGATCGCAACGGTCCGAGATCGATAATCACCGATCAGGATTAGGGCTTTGATCGATTGCCACCGTCGGATCGTCGCCGATCGGATTGATCACAACGGTCTGAGATCGATAATCACCGATTGGGATCATGGCTTGGATCGATCACAAACATCGAATCATCACCGATCAGATTGACCGCAGCGGTCCGAGATCGATCATCGCCGATCGGGATCATGGCTTCGATCGATCGCAACCATCCGATCGTTGCCGATCGGATTGATCGCCATGGTCCGAGATCGATCATCACTGATCGGGATCATGGCTCCGATCGATCGCAATTGTCAGATCATCACCGATTGGATTGATCGCAATGGTCCGAGATTGATCATCGTCGATCGAGATCATGGCTTCGATCGATTGCAACCATCGGATCGTCGCTGATCGGATTGATCGCAACGGTCCGAGATCGATCATCGCCGATCGGGATCATGGCTTCGATCGATCGCAACC
>UESW01003950.1:843916-938242 GCA_900491605.1 Calamus simplicifolius
TTTAGCATGGAACAATCTGAAACCATTGCATGCATGTATACTAGATTTACTGATATTGTAATGGTTTGAAAAGTCTTGGTAAGACATATACTAACTCTGAACTTGTTCAAAAATTCTTAGGTCATACCAAGATCATGGGAAGCAAAATGACAGCAATCCAAGAAGCAAAGGACCTCAACACTCTACCCTTAGAGGAGCTTCTAGGATCCTTATGACCCATGAGCTGACAATGAAGCAGCATGTAGAGGAGGACACAAAAGAAGAAAACAATTGCCCTCAAGCTGCAAAAGGAAGAGAGCAGCAGTGATGATGATGATGATGATGAAGAGACTGCTCTCTTAGCAAGAAAGTTTAAAATTTATGAGGAGAAAGAAACCCTTCCACAAAAAGAAATTTGGAGCAAGTGGGAAGGAGAAAAGGATAAAAAAGGACAAGGACAAAGAAAAAGAGAAAGACCCCTTGACTTGTTATGAGTGTAAAAACCGGGGCACTTTAGGATGAATGTCCTAAATTGAAAAAAGCCTACAAGAAAAAAAGAAGGCTTATGTGGCAACTTGGAGTGAAGAATCTTCTTCCGAAGAAGAAGAACAAAAGGAAGTTGCAAATTTGTTTATGGCGGACGACAACGATGAGGTAAGTTCCGAAAACCCTGATGATTTTGCTTTGATGAATTATTTGATGCTTTTAATGAACTTGTGATTGATTTTAAGGTTTTGAAAAAGAAATACAAGTTTTTGAAAAATGAAAATTAACTTTATAAAAGAAAAACTTGAAGTTAAGAACTTAAAATGAAAAAGAAAATTTAATTTAATCAAGAAAAAGAATTAAAATCTGAAAAAAGATTTAAAAATCAATAAAAACTCTTTAGATAAAGAACAGCAGGAAATTGAAAGAACAAAAAATAAAAGACATTGTTGATAAATTCACCTTAAGTTCAACTAAACTAACATGATTAATAGTCAAAAAGCAGTTTTTGACAAAGCTGGATTAGGATATAACACATTTAAGAAAACAAAAATCACTAAAAATATTTTTGTGCCCCAAAGTAATTTTACATGTTTTAAATGTAATCAAAAAGGACATAAATCTTTGAATGTAAAATTAAAACCTAATAAAATTAAATATTAAAGGAAGAAAATATGGGTTCCGAAAGGAACAATATTTGTTGCTACTAACCATGAAGGACCCAAGAAAGCTTGGGTACCTAAACATAAAGTTTGATTTCATTGCAGGAATGTCTTGTGGCCAAGAGATCAAAGAGAAAGTGGTATCTTGATAGTGGCTGCTCAAGACATATGACGGGTGACAAAGAAGAATTCATCACCCTTGAAGAAAAGAAAGGAGGAGTTGTTACGTTTGGCGACAATGGTAAAGGTCAAATTATGGGCCTTGGTAAATTCAATAACTCCATCCACATTATTGATAATGTACTTTATGTTGATGGTTTGAAGCATAACTTAATTAGTATAAGCCAATTATGTGATAAAGGTTTTAAAGTATCATTTGAATCTCTTATGCACAGTAGCTAATTCCATTGATAATAGCATTGTATTTACTGGTTATAGACATGGCAATGTTTACTTATTGACTTAGACAAATTATCTATGAGTGATCATTGCTTAATTGCTGAATAATGCTAATATGAATGAAATTGGTTGGTTGTGGCATCGTAGATTAGGTCATGCAAGCACACACCTATTTCAAAACTAATTAAAATGGATTTAGTTAAAGGTTACCTAAAATAGATTTTGAAAACAACAAAATATGTGATGCATGTCAATTTGGAAAACAAACAGAAGTTCTTTTAAATCTAAAAATGTTGTTTCAACTTCTAGGCCATTAGAGCTACTTCACATGGACCTTTTTGGACCAACTAGAACCACAAGTCTAGGAGGAAAGAAATATGGTCTTGTGATTGTAGATGATTACTCTAGATTCACTTGGGTAATGTTTTTAGCTCACAAAGATGAGACTTTCTCGATATTCCTGAAATTCTTCAAGAAAGTCACAAATGAGAAAAACACTACCATAGTGTCTCTAAGAAGTGATCATGGAACTGAATTTGAAAATCACCTTTTTGAAAGTTTTTGCAATGAAAATGGTATTAATCATAATTTTTCTGCACCTAGGACCCCACAACAAAATGGTGTAGTTGAAAGGAAAAATAGGACTCTAGAAGACATGGCCCGTACCATGCTATGTGAAAGCAACTTACCAAAGTATTTTTGGGCGGAAGCTATTAACACAGCATGTTACATTTAAATAGAGCTTTAATAAGACCAATTTAAAGAAAACACCTTATGAATTATGGCATGATAGAAAACCCAAATATAAAATATTTTCATGCATTTGGTGTAAATGTTTCATTATAATAATGGTATCAACTCTAGTATATAGAATATTTAACAAGAAAACTTTAGTTGTTGAAGAATCCATTCATGTAGTTTTTGATGAATCTTTAGCAACTCGTTCCGAAAAGTTTGATGATGAGGAAGATACAAACATAATTGAGAAAGATCTTGAAAAATTAAATATTGATGTATCTTCAGATCATGAGCAAGACGCTAAAGATAATGATTCACCTAAGGATGATGATACTAACACTAATCATAATGATATGATCTTCCTAGAGATTGGAGATATGCTTATAGTCACCCTAAGGAATTGATTATAGGTGATCCATCTCAAGGAATAAGAACTAGATCATCTATGAGAAATATTAGTAATCATCTTGCATTTGTATCACAAATTGAACCTAAAACTATTGAAGAAGCTGAAAAAGATAATAATTGGATGTTAGCAATGCAAGAAGAATTAAATCAATTTACTAGAAATAATGTATGGACATTAGTAGAAAGACCTAAAAATCATTCTGTTATAGGATCAAAATGGATATTTAGAAATAAACTAGATGAAAATGGCATAGTAATTAGAAACAAAGCTAGATTAGTTGCAAAAGGATATAATCAAGAAGAAGGTATTGATTTTGATGAAACCTTTGCACCAGTAGCTAGATTAGAAGCCATTAGACTATTACTTGCATTTGCATGTCACATGAATTTTAACTTATTTCAAATGGATGTAAAAAGTGCTTTTCTAAATGGATTTATAAATGAAGAAGTATATGTAGAACAACCACCAGGTTTTGAAGATCATGAATTTTCAAATCACGTTTTTAAATTGCACAAAGCATTATATGGTTTGAAACAAGCACCTAGAGCTTGGTATGATAGATTAAGTAAATTCTTAATTGAAAATGATTTTATAAGAGGAAATGTAGATAAAACATTATTTTTGAAAAGAAAAGTAAAGATTTATTAGTAGTTCAAATATATGTTGATGATATTATTTTTGGTGCTACTAACAATCTTCTATGTCAAGAATTTGCTAAGTTGATGCAGGGTGAATTTGAAATGAGCATGATGGGAGAACTCAACTTCTTCCTTGGACTCCAAATCAAACAAAGCAAAGAGGGAATCTTTATCAACCAAACAAAGTACACAAGAGAACTACTCAAAAAGTTTGGTATGGAATCAATGAAACCCCTCGGAACTCCAATGAGTCCTTCATGCAAGCTGGACAAAGATGAAGAAGGTAAGAAGGTTGATCAAAAGTATTATCGAGGTATAATCGGATCCCTACTTTACTTAACTGCAAGTAGACCAGATATAATGTTTGCTGTTTGCTTATGTGCTAGATTTCAATCTGAACCTAAAGAATCACATTTAATTGCTGTTAAAAGAATACTAAGATACTTAAGTGGAACAAAAAATGTAGGTTTATGGTATTCTAGAGACTCAACATTGAACTTAATTGCATATTCTGATTCTGATTATGCTGGATGTAAGTTAGATAGAAAAAGCACAAGTGGTGCATGCCAATTCTTAGGAAGTAACTTAATCTCATGGTTTAGCAAAAAGCAAAATTCAGTTGCATTATCAACTACTGAAGCTGAATATGTTGCAGCTGGAAGTTGCTGTGCTCAAATCCTATGGATTAAGCGACAACTTGAAGACTATGGTATCACACTTGATAAAACACCTATAAAATGTGATAACACAAGTGCAATTAATCTAACAAAAATCCAATTCAACATTCTAGAACAAAACACATAGAAATTAGATATCATTTTATAGAGAACATGTAGCTAATAATGAAATTTGTCTTGATTATGTTAATACTGAAGATCAATTAGCTGATATATTTACAAAACCCTTGAGTGAAGAAAGATTCTGTTATCTTAGAGGAGAGTTAGGGATTTGTGATCCATTAGAATGAATTTGAAACCCCTAAGGAAATTTTATCTAAAATTCTTTCAAATCTTGATCTTTAAGGAAATCTTATCTAGAATTCATATCTAATTGATCTATTAAAATCCAATGATTTTTTATCAATTTTTATGATCAATTTCCGGACACATTTCAGATTCTCTGAAACTTGTTTTTTGCTCTGAAATGGTCTCGGAGCCGACTCGGAGTATCGGAGTCGACTCCATGTTTCTGCTGAAACTCTAGGAGTCGACCCCTCTCTGAGCGAGTCGACTCCGACTCGGAGCCGACTCCACACTTTGCGGAGTCGACTCGACGTGGTCCCAGTCGATTTATCTAGGGCAGAGTCGACTTTCACTCTTCCAAATCTTCCAAATCCTCTCCAAAACTTTCCCAAAATCCAAACTTCAATTAACCCTGATTAACCCTTGATCAATGGCCCTAAAACCCGTGGAAAGCCTTGGTGCGGCCGGTGTGAAGAGAAAAAGGCGGTGACGACCCGTCCGTGAGCCGTCCGGATTCCTCTTCGAATCCTCCCTCCAGCTCCCTCCTACAGGTAGATCTTCTAGCCGATAGAGTGATAACACGGGAGGAAAGTGGATTTTGAATTATTTGAGGCAGAAGGATTTCTTGGGAGGCAGTTATTGAGATGGGTTGGGAGAAGATTTGTTCTTTAGATTGTCCAACCTACCCAGCCCTAGTCAAAGAATTTTATAAGAATCTGTCTAGAGGAGACAATGGACTTGTAAGCAATTAGAGGAAATAGTTTAAATGACAGTGGATTCTTTCAAGACTTTTGGATTACCAGTGTCTGGACTTCTACTTTTTCACCTGAAGATAGGCCCAGCTCTCAAGACTGCTTAACCGAATTTGTTGGTTTTGAAGAAGTCTTTGCTAATCAACTATCCTTGGAATTAAGACTTCTCCATAATATTTGTAGTAGGATCTTATTCCCAAGATTGGGAGATTTGACTATGTTTCTGAAGAGATATCTTTGTATGGATGCATTGTACTGGAAACCCATTAATCTTCCAGCATGATATTTGGTACATTGCTGACTGTGGGGAAGAGAAATCAAGCTTACCCTATGGCATGATATTACTAAATTATTTCAAAGCCAAGGGATGTTCATTGATAGTGAGCCAATGAAAATTAAGACATACAGATTATTATAGTTTGGCCACTATTCATAGAATGGGATTTTTAAGAAAAATGGCAGATGGGAAAGGAAAGATGTTGAAGATAGAGCGATGTTGAGGCACCCAGGACCGTCAGTTAGACATTCATCTCCACCTCCTAGCTTCCTGTTCCAGAGCTCCTACTTCCCTATCCCTGCTCCTAATTGATCACATCTTCTGTTTCATCTGCGTTTTTCAGATACTTCAGTTGGCAGATCTTAAAGTCTTTTGTGATCAGAAAAAATTGAAAGATGAGTTTGAATGACAAGTTATGAATCTTAAAGAAACTCTTATTCTTCAGTGATCGGATCATTGATTGAGTCACTCTTAGCTCATCTGAGTCTTTAAGTGAAGATTTAAAGAATATCTTTGAAGAACTTAAAGACATTTGTGGAGATTGAGACTTATCAAATGCAATGCAGAGCTTCAAGAGAAAATTTCTGCTTGCACTTTTGTTGATGAAAGACTTAAAGACTATGTAAGATTCAATGCGAGGGAATGAAGCAAATTGTAGATCATTTGAATAGAATCACAAGAAGAAATTTTTAAGGTAACCCTTTTGATGTATAAATTTACTTTCAATGTAATGTACAAGTTTATATTTATGTACTTTCATTTTGAAGTAATGAAAATGTTTGATGCTTCACTTTTTGATTTCAATTGTGAGTAGAATATCTTTGAATGCTTATGAAATTGATATAATGAATCTCAATTCAATTGAAAAAGATCTGAATGAATGAATGATTTAATCAATTTGATGCTTGATGCTCTCTACCTTTTTGTTGATAACAAAAAAGGGGGAGAGTTTTATAACATGGGGGAGAATTAAATCATATAAGGGGAAGAATAAATTGAATGATAAAGAAAGAATAATGATTTTGAATTTTGAATGATTTATTTAAGTTCATAGGGGGAGCTACCTCATTCAGGGGGAGCCTATGAACACAAAATAAAATAAATTTTTTCAATCATGCATATACTCAATGTTTTTGTCATCATCAAAAAGGGGGAGATTGTTGAGATTGTTTGAAATAATTGCCCCAATCTTATTGATTTTGATGATTACCAAAAGCCATGAGTATATTAAAAGATGCAATGAGTTTATTTACAAAATGAGCTTATTTAAATTGAATGGAATGAGTAATGTTATATAAATGAATTTTGAACCGTTTGAAATAAAGTTTCAAGTTGTATGTTTAAGCTTTCAAAAGGAATTTTATACTTCATATTTCAATCAATGAGTTTTTGGAACATTCTTGAATTGATTCCTAATGTCATATTTATGTATTCAAGTCAAAATTGATTTAAAATTAATCTGGACAATTTTAAAGTCAATCAGAAAATTTTCTGATTTTTGATACGTTCCGGAGCCGACTCAGAGTTTCAGAGTCGACTCCACTCACTTTGCCTGAGTTTCTCGAGTCGACCCTTGATTTTCGAGTCGACCCCCGATTCTTGCGAGCCGACTCCATGACTGTGCGAGTCGACTCCGCTCAGACACCAGAAATGTTTTTCTGAGCACTTCTCGAGTCGACCCCCTTTTCATGAGTCGACCCCGACTTTCAGGAGTCGACACTTATTTTCGCGAGTCGACCCCTCAATTTAAAATGTTTCTATTTTTGGTAATCGACCTCGAGCCGACTCCCTCAAAGCTCGAGTCGACTCCGCAAATCTGGGTGAATTTTTAATGTTGAACTCAGCCCCAACGGTAAGATTTTTGAATAACGGCTATTTTTCTTGTCTCTAACGGATATATTTTGCAGAATCTATAAATAGAGAGCCGTTTTCAAATCAAAGAGAAAATCAAAAAGAGAGAAAAGAAATCATTTGAAAAGGGAAAAACAGAGCTTTGGAAAAATCCGAGCTCAAAAAGAGTGAAAAAGGAGTGAAATCAAAGGAAGATTCGTCTACTCCTTTCATCAATCCAAAAAGCCAGAAGAAAATCCAAGAGCTTTCAAGAGCAAATCTGAGATTTTCAAAAAAGAGGATAAAAGCTTCAAATCAACTCCAACACTTCCCGTGAAGAATCTAGCTGAGGCTGATTCAACACTTCAAGGAGTTGAAGAGAAGAAGGAGAAAGCCCAAGCATCACCATCTGCAAAAATCAGGCTTTTCTAACCTTTTTATTTTGTACTTAATTTGTATATCTGCTCAAGGGGAGCTTTATTGTTCAAACAAAATTTTATTATTTGTTTGCTGATTCAATCAGGGATTGAATTAGTGGAGGTAGTATACCTCGTTGCAAGCAAGCTTGTGTTGGGTTAGTTGTGTGTTGTAGGGTTTTGTGCTGGTGAGCCCGAGTTAAAACCAGCTGGGTTCGTTGTGATCCCGGAAAACAACAAGTTTGAGTTGTGAGCTTGTAAAACAACTCGGCTGTAATCAGGAGATTATAGTGTGGACCCAAGTGAATCTTGGGAGTGGACGTAGGTGTTGGATACACCGAACCACTATAAAATTGCTTTGTGTTTGCCGTGCTTATTTTCTCTATCTCTATCTCTCTTTATTAACTGCTTGTTCATTGCTTATTAGTTGATCTCACTTCACATCTTGCTAACTAATCATTTAATAGTCAAAAAGGCTTAAATTTTTTAAGAACCCAATTCACCCCCCCCCCCCCCCTTGGGTTGCCATCTGGGCCAACATCTACTACTAGTAAAGCATATAGAGTATTTAACAAGAAAACTCTAGTTGTTGAAGAATCCATTCATGTAGTTTTTGATGAATCTTTAGCAACTCGTTCCGAAAAGTTTGATGATGAAGAAGATACAAACATAATTGAGAAAGATCTTGAAAAATTAAATATTGATGTATCTTTAGATCATGAGCAAGACGCTAAAGATAATGATTCACCTAAGGATGATGATACTAACACTAATCATAATGATGTAGATCTACCTAGGGATTGGAGATATGCTTATAGTCACCCTAAGGAATTGATTATAGGTGATCCATCTCAAGGAATAAGAACTAGATCATCTATGAGAAATATTAGTAATCATCTTGCATTTGTATCACAAATTGAACCTAAAACTATTGAAGAAGCTGAAAAAGATAATAATTGGATGTTAGCAATGCAAGAAGAATTAAATCAATTCACTAGAAATAATGTATGGACCTTAGTTGAAAGACCTAAAAATCATTCTGTTATAGGATCAAAATGGATATTTAGAAATAAACTAGATGAAAATGGCATAGTAATTAGAAACAAAGCTAGATTAGTTGCAAAAGGATATAATCAAGAAGAAGGTATTGATTTTGATGAAACCTTTGCACCAGTAGCTAGATTAGAAGCCATTAGACTATTACTTGCATTTGCATGTCATATGAATTTTAACTTATTTCAAATGGATGTAAAAAGTGCTTTTCTAAATGGATTTATAAATGAAGAAGTATATGTAGAACAACCACCAGGTTTTGAAGATCATGAATTTTCAAATCACGTTTTTAAATTGCACAAAGCATTATATGGTTTGAAACAAGCACCTAGAGCTTGGTATGATAGATTAAGTAAATTTTTAATTGAAAATGATTTTATAAGAGGAAATGTTGATAAAACATTGTTTTTGAAAAGAAAAGGTAAGGATTTATTAGTAGTTCAAATATATGTTGATGATATCATTTTTGGTGCTACTAACAATCTTCTATGTCAAGAGTTTGCTAAGTTGATGCAGGGCGAATTTGAAATGAGCATGATGGGAGAACTCAATTTCTTCCTTGGACTCCAAATCAAACAAAGCAAAGAGGGAATCTTTATCAACCAAACAAAGTACACAAGAGAAATTTTAAAGAAGTTTGGTATGGAATCAATCAAACCCCTCGGAACACCAATGAGTCCTTCATGCAAGCTGGACAAAGATGAAGAAGGTAAGAAGGTTGATCAAAAATATTATCGAGGTATAATCGGATCCCTACTTTACTTAACTGCAAGTAGACCAGATATAATGTTTGCTGTTTGCTTATGTGCTAGATTTCAGTCTGAACCTAAAGAATCACACTTAATTGCTGTTAAAAGAATACTAAGATACTTAAGTGGAACTAAAAATGTAGGTTTATGGTATTCTAGAGACTCAACATTAAATCTGATTGCATACACTGATTCTGATTATGCTGGATGTAAGTTAGATAGAAAAAGCACAAGTGGTGCATGCCAATTCTTAGGAAGTAACTTAATCTCATGGTTTAGCAAAAAGCAAAATTCAGTTGCATTATCAACTACTGAAGCTGAATATGTAGCAGCTGGAAGTTGCTGTGCTCAAATCCTATGGATTAAGCGACAACTTGAAGACTATGGTATCACACTTGATAAAACACCTATAAATGTGATAACACAAGTGCAATTAATCTAACTAAAAATCCAATTCAACATTCTAGAACCAAACACATAGAAATTAGATATCATTTTATAAGAGAACATGTAACTAATGAAATATGTCTTGATTATGTTAATACTGAAGAACAATTAGCAGATATATTTACAAAACCCTTAGTGAAGAAAGATTCTGTTATCTTAGAGGAGAGTTAGGGATTTGTGATCCATTAGAATGAATTTGAAACCCCTAAGGAAATTTTATCTAAAATTCTTTCAAATCCTTGATCTTTAAGGAAATCTTATCTAGAATTCACATCTAATTGATCTATTCAAATCCAATGATTATTTTATCAATTTTTATGATCAATTTCCGGACACATTTCAGAAATTTCATGTTTTTGCTCTGAAATGGTCTCGGAGCCGACTCGGTGAGTATCGGAGTCGACTCCAGGTTTCTACTGAAACTCTCGAGTCGACCCCTTCTCGGCGCGAGTCGACTCCACTTCGGGATGATTTTCTGTGACTGTCCGGAGTCGACCCCTCGCTTTGCGGGAGCCGACTCGAAGTGGTCCCAGGTCGATTTATCTAGGGCAGAGTCGACTCGCCGTTCATTTCTATCGTCTCAATCTCTCAAAATACTCTCTCCAAAATACTTCCAGACCTTCCAAATTCCCAAGAATCCCTGATTAACCCTTCCAATCGATCAATGGCCCCTAAAACTCGAGGATCTAACCTTGGTGCGGCCGGAGTGAAGAGGAAGAGGGCGGTGAGGAAGACCGTGAGGCGTCCGGTTCGTGAGCCTCACCTAGCTCGGATTCAACCTCATCTTCTCAACTCCAAATGCTTCTCCATCTACGGCTCCTCTCAGGTAGATAGACTTGCCGATAGAATTATACTATGGGGAGGAAAGTAGATTTTGAATTGTTTGAGGCTGAGGGATTTCTTTTGGGAAGAGTTGATTGAGATGGGTTGGGAAAAGATTGCTCCTTAGATTGTCCTACATATCCCACCCTTGTCAAGAATTTTATAAGAATCTATCTAGAGGAGATAATGGTCTTATAAGCATTGTTAGAGGAAATAGAATTTCAGTGACTGTAGAGCTGCTTTCAAGATTGTTGGATCTACCATGTCGGGAACTTCTACATTTTCTTCTGATGACAGAAGCCCAGCTCTTTCTAGACTACTTAACGGGAGTTGTCGGTTTTGAGAAGTTTTTGCCAATCAGTTATCCTTAGAACTGAGACTGCTCCACAACATTGTAGTAGAATCCTTTTCCCAAAATTGGGAGATTTGATTATGTGTCAGAAAGAGATATTTTTGTAATGGATGCAATTGTAACGGGTAAACCCATTAACCTTCCTAGTATGATTTTATGGTATATTGCCGACTGTGGAGGTAAGAGAAAATCAAGTTGCCCTATGGCATGATCCTCACTAAAATTTTCCAGAGCCAAGGGATTGTCATTTCAGATAGTGAGCCTATGAGGAACTTGAGACACACAGATTTTTACAGTTTGGCCACTATACATAGGATGGGTTTTGTTAAGAAGAACGGAAGATGGGAAAGGAAAGGTTGATGGAAGAAAGAGCAGCGGATGCTGAGGCACCGGACCATCGGTTAGACATCTTCGCCTGCACCTCCGAGCTCTCCTATTCTGCTCCTGCTCCTACCCCTGCTCCATTGTTTGATCATGCATCATCTTCATCTGTTGGCTTCACAGAACTTCAGTTAAGGCAACTCAAAGGCCTTCTTGATGATCAGTCAGAAAAATTAAAATCAGAGTTTGAAAACAAGTTTATGAATCTTAAGGAAACTCTTTACTCTTTGGATGACCGGATCACCAAGATAGAATCACCTTAGCACTTCATCAGAGTCTTTAAGTGGAGATCTAAAGAACATATTTGAAGAACTTAAAGATGTCTGTGGTGAAACATATGCAAATGCAATGCTGAACTCAAGATAAAATTTTGACTGCTTGCACTTTGTGGATGAGAGACTGAAGGACTATGTGAAGATACAAACAGATGGAATGAAAAATATAATAGATCATTTGACTAGGATTGTTAGGACTCACTTTTGATGTATTAGATACTCAGTCCTTGCAATGTATTGAAGTTAATGTTATGTTTTACATTTTGATCACTTGATGTATGTTTGATGTAATGAATTATCTTTTTTGAATACTCAATGTATTTCTTCCTATTATCAATGAATGAATGATTTTGTTAAATCATATCTTGAATGAATGAATGATTATGTTTATGCTTCTCTACCTTTTTGTTGATAACAAAAAAGGGGGAGAGTTTTATAGTTTTATAACTGTATATGCATATGGGAGAAATTATTAATCAAATGATATTAAAATGATTGAATGAATGAGATAAGAATGAATGGATATTTATTTGAGTTTCATAGGGGGAGCTACCTCATTCAGGGGGAGCCTAAGCCTAACTATGAAATAAAATAAATTCTTTAATCAATCATGCATAAACTCAATGTTTTTGTCATCATCAAAAAGGGGGAGATTGTTGGGGAGATTGTTGAAAATTATTGCCCCAATCTTATTGATTTTGATGATTACCAAAAGCCATGAGTATATTAAAAGATGTAATGAGTTTATTTACATGAGCAATGAATTTATTTAGAACAATGAATGAGAATGTTAAAGTATAACTTTAATCAATTTGAAAGTAACTTCAAGCTCCATGTTTAAGCTTTCAAAAAGAAATTTTATACTTCATATTAATCAATGAGTTTTTGGAACATTCTTGAATTGATTCCTAATGACAATTTTATTATATTCAAGTCAAAAAATGATTTAAAATGAATCTGGAACGAATTTCAAGTCAATCAGAAAATTCTCTGATTTTTGATACGTTCCGGAGCCGACTCTAGAGTTTCAGAGTCGACTCCACTCAGATACAGAAATGACTGTCTGTCTGAGTCGACCCATGCAATTTCTCGAGTCGACCCCCGATTCTGTCGAGCCGACTCCATGACTGTGTGAGTCGACTCCGCTCAGACACCAGAGGTGTGTTTTTCTGAGCACTTCGCGAGTCGACCCCCAACTTTTCATGAGTCGACCCCCGACTGTCAGGAGTCGACACTTATTTTTGATGAGTCGACCCTTTGACTTTCTGAATATTTCTATTTTTGGTATCACGACTCGAGCCGACTCGCGGAAAGCAGGAGTCGACTCCAGCAAATCTGGGCGAAATTTTTCGAATGCCAACTCAGCGTCAACGGTAAGATTTTTATTAACGGCTATTTTTCTTTGTTTCTAACGGCTATATTTTTGCAGAATCTATAAATAGAGAAGCCGTTTTCAAATCAAAGATACAAATAGAGAGATATTCATTTCAAGAGAAAAGAAAAGAAAAATCGAAAAAAAAAGAGCTTCATTTGAAAAAATCCGAGATTCAAAATAGAGTGAAAGAAAAGTGTGAAATCAAAGGAAGCTCCTTCTGTGCTCAAGCTCAACAATCCAAGGAAGCTTCAGAAGAAAATCCAAGAGCTATTCAAGAGCATCTCAAGTGATTTTCAACACTTCAAAGAAAAGAGGAAAAGCTCAAATCAACTCCAACTACATTCCGTGAAGAATCCGAGCTGAGGCCCGATTCTACACTTCAAAGGAGTTGAGGAAAAGAAGAAAAGAAGAAAAGCTCAAAAGCCAACCAACTACAAATCAGGCTTTTCTAAACTTTATTCTTATATTTGTTTATCTGCTCATTGAGGAGCTTTGTAACTGAAAAACAATATTTCTATTCTTTGTGTCTAGTTCAATCTGGGGGATTGAACTAGTGGAGGTAGTCTTACCTCGGTACAAGCTTGGTAAAGCTTGTGTTAGGGTTTTTGTGCTGGTGAGCCCTTGAAAACCAGCTGGGTTCGTTGTGATCCCGGGAAAACAACAAGTTTGAGTTGTGAGCTTGTAAAACAACTCTGCTGTAATCAAGGAAGATTATAGTGTGGACCCAAGTGAATCTTGGGAGTGGACGTAGGTGTTGGATACACCGAACCACTATAAAATCTTTGTGTTTGCCGTGCTTTCATTGACTCTTTCTCTATCTCTGTTTTATTCACTGCACTTTGTATTTGCATTGCTATTGCCTTCATTCTTCTTAAGCAAACATTTTTAAAAGGCTAATTTTTAAAGAACCCAATTCACCCCCCCCTCTTGGGTTATCATCTGGGCCAACATTTCTTGCTCAAGACTTCTTGAATTTTTCAAGTTGTTTTCTCTCTATTTTTCATCTTTTTTTTTCAAACGAATGAACTCCCCTTTTATAGATTCTTTTTAATCCATGATTAGGTGAAAAACTAGCCGTTATTTGTCCTTGGATTCCTCCTACACATAAGAAAAGTAGCCGTTAGAGATTAGGTGAGAAAAGCCGTTTTGACATTTTGAAAATCCGTTCCTGACAGGTTGGAGTCGGCTCCAACTTTTCATGTGTTGGCTCCAAGTCTAGTATCCAAAAATAGAAAGTAAAAGTTCATTGAGGAGGCAGCTCCAGAAAATTGTAAGTGTCGGCTCCAGAGTAGTCCAAAAACATGCTTTGTATTCTCGTATTGGAGTCGGCTACAGAGACTGTAAGTGTCGGCTCCTGAAATCTAGGTGTCGACTCCGAAACTTTGAGAGTCGACTCCTGACCATGCCAAAAATCAGGAAAGCATCTGATCCACCATGGGGTCAGCTCCAGACCTTCTAGGTGTCGACTCCAGGCTTTGAATTTTGAAACATACTTCTGGCAATTGATTCAAAAACATATTTCTTTATCTTTTTGATTGATCAAATCTTTTTAAGCCCTGAAACACTTGTTAAATCTATTAGTAATAAAATGAATATACTCATATCTTTTTATTAATCATCAACATCAATAATTGGGTCAACAAGCTCTAATGAGTAGACAAAGAGTTGTAAACTCTCAAGTCGACTCCAACTCCAGTAGAGTCGGCTCCACGATAGTTTCAGTGAAAAAATAAGAGTTTCAAGGATCTGAAACTTGTCAAGCCAAGCATAAAACTCTAGATAATTTTTCTTAAAACATAAGGGATCGCAAGATTCAAACATCTAGATGAATTTTCTTAGAAACATAAGAAAGTTTTCAAGAAAATGGATTAAAATCTAGATAATCATTCTTAGGGATTTCAAATATATTCCAATGGATCACAAACACCTAATTCTCCTCTAAGATAACAAAATCTCTCTTTACTTAAGGGTTTTATAAATATATCAACTAATTATTCTTCAGTACACACATAATCAAGATAAACATCATTGTTAGCAATATGTTCTCTAATGAAATGATGTCTAACTTCTATATGTTTAGTTTTAGAGTGTTGAATTAAGTTTTTGATAAGGTTATTGCACTAGTATTATCACACCTAACTAAAATTTTATCAAGTGTGATGCTATAATCTTCAAGTTGTCACTTAATTCAAAGGATTTGAGCATAGCAACTTTCAGCTGCAACATATTCAGCTTCAGTAGTTGATAATATAATTAAATTTTGCTCTTTGCTAAACCGAGAGATTAAGTTACTGCCTAAGAATTGGCATGCACCACTTGTGCTTGTTCTATATAATTTACAACTAGCAAAATCAGAATCAGAATATGCAATTTTATTAAATGGTAAGTCTCTAGAATACCATAATCCTACATTTTTTGTTCCACTTAGATATTTAAAAATTCTTTTTATAGCAATTAAGTGAGATTTTCTAGGATCAGATTGATATCTAGCACATAAATATACATTAAACATGATATCAAGTCTACTAGCTATTAAATAAAGTAGAGAACCAATCATACATTATAAAGCTTTTGATTTACTTTCTTACCATCTTCATCTTTGTCGAGTTTGCATGAAAGACTCATTGGTGTGCCAAGAGGTTTGACAATTTTTATTCCAATTTTTTTAAGAATTTTCTTCATGAATTTTGTTTGGTTAATAAAAATTCACTCTCTTTCTTGTTTGATTTGAATCCAGAAAGAAGTTCAGTTCTTCCATCATGCTCATTTCAAATTCTTTCTGCATTAGCTTAGCAAAGTCTTGACAAAGAAGATTGTTAGTAGTACCAAATACTATATTATCAACATAAATCTATACCACTAATAAATCCTTTTTCTTTCTTCTCAAAAATAAGGTTTTATCAATATTACTTCTAGAAAAATCATTTTCAATCAGAAATTTACTAAGTCTATCATACCAAGTTCTAGGTGCCTGCTTTAAACCATAAAGTGCTTTGTGTAATTTAAAAATATGATTTAAAAATTCATGATCTTCAAAATCAAGTGGTTGTTCAACATAAGCTTTTTCATTTATAAAATCATTCAAAAATATACTTTTTACATCCATCTGAAATAAGTTGATATCCATGCAACATACAAATGCATGTACCAATCTTATGGCTTCTAATCTAGTAATAGGTGCAAAGGTTCATCAAAATCGATACATTCTTTTTGATTATATTTCTTTGCAACTAGTCTAGCGTTATTTCAAACAATAGTGTCATCTTCATCTAACTTATTTCTAAATGCTCATTTGGATCCTATAATCAAATAATCTTTGGGTCTATCAACTAAGGTCCATACCTTATTCCTAGTGAACTGATTCAATTCTTCTTGCATAGCTAACATCCAATAACTATTCTTTTCACCTTCTTCAATTATTTTGGGCTCTATATGAGACACAAATGCAAGATGATTATTGATATTTCTCATGAATGATCTAGTTCTTACACCTTGAGATGGATCACCTATGATTAGATCCTTTGGATAACCATAAGCATATCTCTAATCTCTAGGTAGATCTGTATCATTACGAGTAGTATCAACATCACCATCCTTAGGTGAGTCATCATCCTTAGCTTCAGGTTCATGATCTAAAGATACATCAACATTCAATTTTGCAAAATTTCTTTCAAGGATATTAGTATCTTCCTCATCATTTTTCTTTTCAGAACTTGATGCTAATGACTTATCAAACACTACATGAATTGACCCTTCTACAATCAAATACTTTTTATTGAATACTCTATATGCCTTGCTAGATATAGAATATCCTAAGAATATACCTTCATCTGACTTGGCATCAAACTTTCCTAGGTTATCCTTTTCATTGTTATGAATAAAATATCTACAACCAAATGCATAAAAATAGCTAATATTTGATTTCATATTTGCCATAGTTCAAAGGGAGTTTTCTTAAGAATTGGTCTAATCAAGGCTCTATTTAGAATGTAACATGCTATGTTTATAGCTTCCATCTAAAATATTTTGGGAGTTGGCTTTCACATAACATGGTACAGGCCATATCCTCTAAAGTCCTATTTTTTCTTTCTATCATCTCATTTTACTGAGATGTCCTATGTGCTAAAAAATTATGATGGATGTCATTTTTAATGCAAAAATTTTTAAACAAATGATTTTCAAATTCAGTCCCATGATCACTTCTAAGAGACATTATGGTAGTATTTTTTTCATTTGTTACTTTCTTGAAGAATTTCAGAAAAATCAAGAAAGTCTCATCTTTGTGAGCTAAAAATATTACCCAAGTAAATCTAGAGTAATCATCTACTATCACAAGACCATATTTCTTTCCTCCAAGATTAGTAGTTCTAGTAGGTCCAAAAAGGTTCATGTGTAGTAGCTCAAGTGGCCTAGAAGTGAAACAATATTTTTGGATTTGAAAGAATTTCTAGTTTATTTTCTAAATTGACATGCATCACAAACTCTATTATTTTTAAAATCTAATTTTGGAAGACCTTTAACCAAATCTAATTTAAATAATTTTGAAATCAAGTGTGTGCTTGCGTGATCTAATCTATGATGTCATAGCCACCTAATCTCATTCACCTTAGCATTATCAGCAATTAGGCAATGGTTACTTGTAGATAAATTATCCACGTTAATTAAGTATACACTGCCATTTCTATTTCCAACAAAGATAATTCTATTATCAATGGGATTAGATACCGTGCAAATAGATGCTTCAAAGGATACTTTGAAACCTTTATCGCATAGTTGGCTAATGCTAATCAAATTATGTTTCAAGCCATCAATATATAGAATATTTTCAATAAAAGTGGATGGAGTGATCTGAATTTTATCAATACCCATAATGTGACCTTGACCATTATCTCCAAAGGTCATCACTTCATCTCTTTTGGCTTTAAGAGTGATGAATTAATCTTTGTCACCCATCATGTGTCTTAAGCAGCTGCTATTAAGATATCTTTTTTTTTTATTTTTGGCTACAAGATATACCTACATAGCAATCACATCTTATGTTTAGGAACCCAAGACTTCTTGGGTCCTTCATGGTTAGTAGCAACAAATATAGTTTCTTTTGAAATCCAAATCATTTTACCTTTATAACTAGCATTTATATAAGAAATATTATGATTGCAAGCATAAGATTTATGACCTTTCTTACATAACAAAAATAAAAAATATCATTATCAACCGATTTCTTAAAAAATAAATTATTAACAAATTTTAGTTTCTTATGTGGTTTGTATCCCAAATCGGTCTTATCAAAAATAGCTCTTTGATTATTCAAAAGCAAATTAAGTCTTTCCAAGCTATAAGTAAATTTTTCAATAATAATTTTATACTTTTTAACTTTATTTTTTAATTTCTAATTTTTAGCAGAAATCATATTTTTCTCTTTTTCTAAATCTTGCTTTTCAGATTTTTGCTTTTCAAAATCAATGGTAAATTCACTATTCTTTTTAAGAAGACTTTGATTTTTAGTTTTTAAAACTTTGTTCTTTGCTCTCAAAACTTTAAAGTCATTCAGCAATTCATTAAAAGCATCATACAGTTCATCGAATGTAAAATCATAAATAGGGCTTTCAAAATATACCTCTTCTTCATTGGCCATAAGACATATGTTGGCAACTTCTTATTATTCATCTTCGGATGAAAATTTTTCACTGTCACTCCATGTTGCAACAAATGCTTTATTTTTCTTTCTATATCCCTTTTTGAGCTGAGGACATTCAGATTTGTATTATCCATGCTTTCTACATTCATAGCATATCATGGGATCCTTCTTCTTCTCTTTATCTTTCTCCTTATCTTCTTCCATTTTGACACCAAATTTTCTTTTATGAAATGGCCTCCTTCTTTGCATGAAGTTCTTAAATTTTCTTGCAAGGAGAGTGGTATCATCATCGACTTCATCTTCTTCACTACTGCTCTTCTCTTTTTCAGTAGCTTTTAATGCAATTATCCTTTTCTTCTTCACATCTTCTTCAAGATGTTGCTTCATTATAAGTTCATGGGTCATGAGTGATCCAAGCAGCTCCTCCAAAGGTAAACTATTGAGATCTTTGGCTTCTTGGACTGCTATCACTTTTGTATCCCATACTCTTGGAAGGGACCTAAGAATTTTTTGAACAAGCTCAGAGTTAGTATAGGTCTTTCCAAGAATTTTTAATCCATTCATTATATCAGTAAATCTAGTGTACATGCATATGATGAACTCATTTTGATCCATATTAAAGACTTTATATTTATGCACAAGAATGTTAATCTTGGACTCTTTAACCTGGTTGGTATCCTCATGGGTAACTTTCAACCGATCCCATATCTTTTTGGCTGAGATGCAAGTAGATATTCTATTGAATTCATTTGCATTCAAGGAGCAGTATAGGACAGTCATGGCCTTGGCATTGAGCTGGGCCATTTTTCTATCATTCTCATTTCAATTCCTTTCGAACTTAGTAATAATGGATCAATCTACTAAGTGTGTGGGAGTGCTAGGACCAGTGATAATGACACTCCATAAATCATAGTCTAAAGCTTGAATGAATATCCCCATTCTAGCTTTTCAATATGAATAGTTGTGTCATTAAACAACGGTTTATGATTTGTGGATTGTCCCTTAGAAAAAAAAAGAACCAGCCTGAGTTGTTATTTGGATCTTAGCTCTTGATTGTTAGATTAAGGAATGATGAGCACTAGTACTGATACCAATTGTTGGCCCAGATAGTAATCCAAAAGGAAGGATGAATTGGGTTCTTAAAAATTTTAATACTTAAAAATAATTTCTCAAAGTCATAGTGCACAAGGATATATGTTATGATTGTGGTGTTAAAAATATAAAACAAAGTGTGAAAGATAGAGTAGAGAGAAAGAGAGACAAGCACAATAAATACAAGAAATTTATAGTGGTTCAGTGTTAGCTACACCTACATCCACTCTTAAGAAACTCTTGGGCCCACACTATAATCATCCTATTTAGAGCAGAGTTGTTTTCCAAGCTTATACCTCAAACTTATTGTTTTACAATGGGATCAAAATGAACCCAGTTGGTTTTCATAGGTTCACCAGTATAAAACCTATCACAAGCTTTCTAGCTTAAATAAGGCCAAACTGCCTTCCTTGATTCAATTCCCTGATTAAATCAATCAACAAGTATAATAGAGAAATAGTTACAACAGAAATAAAGCTCCTTAAATGAGCAAATAAGATAATATAATCAAGATAAAAATAGAAGATCCTGGTTTAGAAGATTTTTGAAGTTGGGCTTTTCCTTTTTTCTTCTTTTTCTCTTTTCCTTTGAGATGTTCTTCCTCAAGTTGGGCTTGAAACTTTGGAAGAATCGTTGATGTAGAGGCTTTTGAAGAACTAGGGCTCTTTACTTCTCCTTTTGATTTGATAAAAATCCTTCAAGATAAACTTTCAAATACTTCAAATTTCTTTGAACTTAGTTTCGAACAAAGGGGATTTCAAATTTTAACTTTATCCTTTTTGATTTCTCTCTTCAGTTCTATTTTTCAAAATGGTCGGATGGCTCTCTTTATAATCTTCTCTAAATTCATTTTTAGATAAAAACTAACTATTGAAAATACTTGAGGATGTGTTTAGCATAGAAGAGGAAAGAGCAGTTGAAATCCGTTAAAGAAAAGTCAACTGTTGGAGTCATCTCTGATATTTCTAAAATCCACCTCTAATAAGTTGGAGTTGGCTCTAGTAAGACTTGGAGTCAACTCTAACTCGAGATATGCAAAACAGGAACATCCATCCATCGCAGGGTCGGCTCTGGCTTTTTAAGGGGTCGATACTTCTTGTGCAAAAGTTGGCTCTAGTGAATGCGAGAGCCGGCTCTAATGAAGCCCCAAAAAATTATGCTCTGTATAACCATTAGAGTTGGCTATAATTCTCTGCAGGAGTCGGGTCTAATTTGACGCAGAAATGAGACTCTTTGTCTTTCGATTAGAGTCGGCTCTAATCTCTGTAGGAATCAGCTCTAATCCATGCTGAAAGTGCCAAACTATTTTGATACACTCCGAAGTTGGCTCTAATACTTCTAGAGTCGGCTCTAATTGCTGCAACTTGACATTTGACATCAGACATGGAATCAAACTTAATTTTTTTTAGATTTTGATTAAATAAACATATAAATTCATAAAACACTTAATCAAAATTATTAGTAACATAAGAAATATACTCATGTGGTTTTTGTTTCATCAAAATCAATAATTGGATCAGCACCTTTTGTTTGAAATAGAGATTAAGGAAATCCAAAAGATTTGAAAGTCAATCTTGAAGGATTTTTATCAAATCAACAGGAGAAGAAGAGAGCCCTAGTTCTTCAAAAGCCTCTACATCAAAGATTCTTCCAAAGCTTCAAGCTCAACTTGAGGAGGATCATTTCTGAGGAAAAGAAGAAAAGCCCAACTTTAGAAATCTTCTAAACAAGCTCTTCTATTTTTACTTTCATTATATTGTCTTATTTGCTCATTTGAGGAGCTTTATTTCTGTTGTAATAATTTTTCTATTATATTTGCTTATTGATTCAATTAGGGGATTGAATCAAGGAAGGCAATTTGGCCTTGTTCAAGCTAGGAGGCTTATGATAAGTTTTGTACTTATGATCCTGTGAAAACCAGCTAGGTTCATTGTAATTTTGTTGTAAAACAATAAGTTTGTGAGCTTGTAAAATAACTCTGCTGTAATCAGGATGATTACAGTGTGGTCCAAGAACTTTTTGAAAGTGGATGTAGGTGTAGCTAACACTAAATCACTATAAATTTCTTGTGTTTGTCGTGCTTGTCTCTCTTTCTCTGTACTCTATTCGTTATACTCTGCTTTGCATTCTTAGCATTGCTCTCATTTCATTCTTTCTTGTGCATTATTTTGAGAAATAGTTTTTTAAGTTTTGAAATTTTTAAGAATCCAATTCACCTCTCCTCCTCTTGGGTTACCATCTGGGCCAACAGTAGTTTGATCACTATTTGATCTTTCTTTATCCAATTGATCTGGGCTCATTCATCCCTCTATCTAACTCAATCTAGGAGTATGATACGCCTTTGACTCAATGGGGTTTGATTTAGGAGTAGGACTCCCTTTTGAACTTGATCTGACTTTCTTTTGACTTTATCTAAGTCTATTTGGCTTGACTTGGTCTTGATTTAACATGATTTGGCTTGAAGTAGCTTGTTGACCCAAGTATTGATTTTGATGATTAACAAAAGTATGAGTATATTCACTATATTTCTAACAAATTTAATAAGTGTTTCAGAGATTAAAATGATTAATCAGTCAAAAGGTCTAAGGAAATGAGTTTTGAATCAAAATTAAAAGAAAATATGTAAGTTCAGAACTTAGAGACGACACCCAAATAGTTAGGAGCCGAACCCAGGGTGTATCAAACCTTTCTACAATTTCGGCATGGTCCGAAGTCAACACTCAGAGTTTCAGAGCTGACTCCAACCTGAGATACAGAGAAGTTATTTTTGCATTAGTTTCTGAAGCCGATACCTGGAGTTTGGGAGTTGACACCTGAAAGTTGCAGAGCCGATACCTATGTTTTTGGAGCCGACTCTAACCTGAGAACAGAGAGCATGTTTTTTTGACAAAGTTAGAGTCGACACCTTTGAATTCCAGAGCCGACTCCTGATAGCGCCGAGCTGACACTTAACTTTTTTGGAGCTGACTCCTCAACGAACTTCTCATTACTATTTTGGACACCCCGATTTGGAGCCAATACCTGAAAAGTTGGAGCTGACTTCAACCTATCAGGAATGGATTTTTCAAATATCAGAATGGACTCCAACGGTAATATTTTTCCACCTAATCTCTAATGGCTATTTTTCTTTGTGTGTAGAAGCAATCCAACTACTCTACAATGGCTGTTTTTTCCACCTAATCTTGGATTACGGGATCTATAAAAAGGGGGACCGTCCGTTTGAAAAGAGAGAGAGAAATAGAACGGAAAAAGAGAATATTTTGTGAAAAATCTAAAAGAGAGAAATCAAAGGAAAACTCAGAGCTCAAATCCATCAATCAAGAGAGTCCAAAGAAAATCCAAGAGCCATTCAAGAGCAAATCAAGGATTTTCAACATTCAAAGAAAAAAAAAAATCAACTCCAACATTCAATCCGTGAAGAATCTGAGCTGAGGCCCGATTCAACACTTCAAAGAGTTGAGGAAAGAAGAAAAGAAGAAAAGCTCAAATCAAATCTAAACAGGCTTTTCTAAACCTTTGTTTATTTTTGATATCTGCTCATAAGGAGCTGTTTGTATTAAACTCTATTTTTCATTGTTGTTCTAATTCAATCAGGGGATTGAATTAGTGGAGGTAGTATACCTCGGTACAAGCTAAGGTTAGCTTGTGGTTGGGTTTTGTGCTGGTGAGCCCGTGTAAAACCAGCTGGGTTCGTTGTGATCCGGAAAAACAACAAGTTTGTTGTGAGCTTGTAAAACAACTCGACTGTAATCAAGGGATTATAGTGTGGACCCAAGTGAAGCTTGGGAGTGGACGTAGGTGTTGGATACACCGAACCACTATAAAATCTTTGTGTTTATCGTGCTTCTCTCTCTCTCTCTCTATCTCTTTATTTGTGCTTAGCATTTAATTCATTCATCAATACTTTAAATTATTTAAAAGGCTTAATTTTTAAAGAACCCAATTCACCCCCCCCCCTCTTGGGTTGCCATCTGGGCCAACAATTGGTATCAGAGCTTGTGCTCATTTTTTTGATCAACGATCAAGAGCAAAGATCCAAATGGCAACTCAAGCCAGATCTCATTTGCTGAAGGTCATTCCACAATAGACCTCTTTATTTAATGGTTCAAATTATTCATATTGGAAAGCAAGAATGAGGATATTCATTCAAGCTTTGATTATGAATTATGGAGTGTCATAATTAATGGACCTAGTACACCCACACACATTATTGATGGTTCAATAGTTCCTAAGCCCGAAAGGGATTGGAATGAAATGATAGGAAGATGGCTCAGCTTAATGCAAAAGCCATGAATGTTTTATATTGTCTTTAGATGCTAATGAATTTAATCGAATCTCTACATGTAATTCCGCAAAAGAGATTTGGGATAGATTAGAGGTTACCCATGAGGGTACCAACCAAGTTAAAGAATCTAAAATTAATATTCTTGTGCATAAATATGAATTGTTTAGCATGGAACAATCTGAAACCATACATGCATGTATACTAGATTTACTGATATTGTAAATGGTTTGAAAAGTCTTGGTAAGACCTATACTAATTTGAATTGGTTCGCAAAATTCTTAGGTCATTCCAAGATCATGGGAAGCCAAAATGACAGCAATCCAAGAAGCCAAAGACCTCAAACCTCTACCTTTGGAGGAGCTTCTTGGATCATTATGACCCATGAACTGACAATGAAGCAGCATGTGAGGAGGAAACAAAAAGAAGAGAACATTGCCCTCAAAGCTGCAAAAAAGGAAGAAGCAGCAGTGATGATGATGATGATGATGATGAGACAGCTCTTCTTGCAAAGAAGTTTAAAAATTTATGAGGAGAAAGAAACCCTTCCACAAGAAAAATTTGGAAAAAATGGAAGGAAAAAAGAAAAAGATAAGGACAAGGACAAAGAGAAAGACCCCTTGATTGTTATGAATGTAAGAAACCGGGGCACTTTAGATATGACTGTCCTCAATTGAAGAAAGCCTACAAAAAGAAGAAGAAGGCTTATGTTGCAACTTGGAGCGATAGCGAAGAATCTTCTTCCAAGGAAGAACAAAAGAAAGTTGCAAATATTTTTATGGCGAATGACGACGATGAGGTAAGTACTGAAACCGATGATTTTTTTGATGAATTATTTGATGCTTTAATGAACTTGTAGATGATTTTAAGTTTTGAAAAAGAAATAAAATCTTTGAAAAATGAAATTTAAATCTTGTCAAAGAAAAAGATAAACTTAACTCATGAAAGTTAAGAACTAAATCTGAAAATAAAATTTTTAAAAGAAAAAGAAGCAATTTCAAATGAAAATGTTTGTCTAAAGAAAGAAGTTGAAAAATAAAAGTATAGTTGATAATTTACCTTAAGCTCTAAAAACTTAATTTGATATTAAGTAGTCAAAAAGCAGTTTTGATAAAGCTGGATTAGGTTATAACCTACAAGAAAACAAAAATTTAAAAAATTTTTTGTAAGTAAAATATTTTCATGTTTTGCTGTAACAAGAAAGGACATAAATCTATGAATGTAATTTAAAAAAAAATAAAATTTAAATATTAAAGGAAAGAAAATATGGGTTCCGAAAGGAACAATATTTGTTGCTACTAACCATGAAGGACCCAAGAAAGCTTGGGTACCTAAACATAAAGTTTGATTTCATTGCAGGAATGTCTTGTGGCCAAGAGATCAAAGAGAAAGTGGTATCTTGATAGTGGCTGCTCAAGACATATGACGGGTGACAAAGAAGAATTCATCACCCTTGAAGAAAAGAAAGGAGGAGTTGTTACATTTGGTGATAATGGTAAAGGCAAATTATGGGTTTGGTAAAATTCAAATAACTCCATCCACTTTTATAGAAAATGTACTTTATGTTGATGGTTTAAAGCATAACTTAATTAGTATAAGCCAATTGTGTGATAAAGATTTTAAAGTATCATTTGAAACTTCTATCTGCACAGTTTCTAATCCATTGATAATAGCATTATATTTACTAAAATAGAAATGGCAATGTATACTTGATTGATTTAGACAATTGTCTACTAGTAATCATTGCTTAGTTGCTGATAATGCTAATATGAATGAGATTGGATGGTTGTGGCATCGTAGATTAGGTCATGCAAGCACACACCTAATTTCAAAACTAATTAGAATGGATTTAGTTAAAGGGCTACCTAAAATAGATTTTGAAAATAACAAAATATGTGATGCATGTCAATTTGGAAAACAAACAGAAGTTCTTTCAAATCTAAAAATGTTGTTTCAACTTCTAGGCCATTAGAGCTACTTCACATGGACCTTTTTGGACCAACTAGAACCACAAGTCTAGGAGGAAAGAAATATGGTCTTGTGATTGTAGATGATTACTCTAGATTCACTTGGGTATTATTTTTAGCTCACAAAGATGAGACTTTCTCGATATTCCTGAAATTCTTTAAGAAAGTCACAAATGAGAAAACACTACCATAGTGTCTCTAAGAAGTGATCATGGAACTGAATTTGAAAATCATTTATTTGAAAATTTTTGCATTGAAAATGGTATTAATCATAATTTTTCTGCACCTAGAACCCCACAACAAAATGGAGTTGTAGAAAGAAAAATAGGACTTTAGAAGACATGGCCCGTACCATGCTATGTGAAAGCAACTCCAAAATACTTTTGGGCGGAAGCTATAAACACAGCATGTTACATCCTTAAATAGAGCCCTAATAAGACCAATTCTTAAGAAAACACCTTATGAACTATGGCAATGATAGAAAACCTAACATTAGTTATTTTCATGCATTTGGTTGTAAATGTTTTGTTCATAATAATGGTAAAAATAATTTAGGCAAATTTGATGCTAAATCTGATGAAGGAATATTCTTAGGATATTCAACAACTAGTAAAGCATATAGAGTATTTAACAAGAAAACTTAATTGTTGAAGAATCCATTCATGTAGTTTTTGATGAATCTTTAGCAACTCGTTCCGAAAAGATTGATGATGAGGAAGATACAAACATAATTAGAAAGATCTTGAAAAATTAAATATTGATGTATCTTCAGATCATGAGCAAGAAGCTAAAGATAATGATTCACCTAAGGATGATGATACTAACACTAATCATAATGATATAGATCTTCCTAGAGATTGGAGATATGCTTATAGTCACCCTAAGGAATTGATTATAGGTGATCCATCTCAAGGAATAAGAACTAGATCATCTATGAGAAATATCAGTAATCATCTTGCATTTGTATCACAAATTGAACCTAAAACTATTGAAGAAGCTGAAAAAGATAATAATTGGATGTTAGCTATGCAAGAAGAATTAAATCAATTTACTAGAAATAATGTATGGACATTAGTAGAAAGACCTAAAGATCATTCTGTTATAGGATCAAAATGGTATTTAAAATAAACTAGATGAAAATGGCATAGTAATTAGAAACAAAGCTAGATTAGTTGCAAAAGGATATAATCAAGAAGAAGGTATTGATTTTGATGAAACCTTTGCACCAGTAGCTAGATTAGAAGCCATTAGACTATTACTTGCATTTGCATGTCACATGAATTCAACTTATTTCAAATGGATGTAAAAAGTGCTTTTTAAATGGATTTATAAATGAAAAGTTTATGTAGAACAACCACCAGGTTTTGAAGATCATGAATTTTCAAATCACGTTTTTAAATTGCACAAAGCATTATATGGTTTGAAACAAGCACCTAGAGCTTGGTATGATAGATTAAGTAAATTTCTAATTGAAAATTATTTTTCTAAGAGGAAATGTTGATAAAACCTATTTTAAAAAGAAAAGATAAAGATTTATTAGTAGTTCAAATATATGTTGATGATATTGTATTCGGTGCTACTAACAATCTTCTATGTCAAGAATTTGCTAAGTTAATGCAGGGTGAATTTGAAATGAGCATGATGGGAGAACTCAATTTCTTCCTTGGACTCCAAATCAAACAAAGAAAAGAGTAGATTTTCATCAACCAAACAAAGTACACAAGGAAATTCTCAAAAAGTTTGGTATGGAATCAATCAAACCCCTTGGAACACCAATGAGTCCTTCATGCAAATTAGACAAAGATGAAGAAGGTAAGAAAGTTGATCAAAAGCATTATCGAGGTATAATCGGATCTCTACTTTACTTAACTGCAAGTAGACCTGATATAATGTTTGCTGTTTGTCTATGTGCTAGATTTCAATTTGAACCTAAAGAATCTCATTTAATTGCTGTAAAAAGAATACTAAGATATCTAAGTGGAACTAAAAATGTAGGATTATGGTATTCTAGAGACTCAACATTAAACTTGATTGCATATTCTGATTCTGATTATGCTGGATGTAAGTTAGATAGAAAAGCACAAGTGGTGCATGCCAATTCTTAGGAAGTAACTTAATCTCATGGTTTAGCAAAAAGCAAAATTCAGTTGCATTATCAACTACTGAAGCTGAATATGTTGCAGCTGGAAGTTGCTGTGCTCAAATCCTATGATTAAGCGACAACTTGAAGACTATGGTATAACACTTGATAAAACACCTATAAATGTGATAATACAAGTGCAATAAACTTAACTAAAAATCCTATTCAACATTCAAGAACTAAACATATTGAAATTAGATATCACTTTATTAGAGAACATGTAGCTAATGGTAACATTTGTCTTGATTATGTTTGTACTGAAGAACAATTAGCTGAAATATTTACAAAACCCTTGAGTGAAGAAAGATTTTGTTATCTTAGAGGAGAGTTAGGGATTTGTGACCCTTTGGAATGATTTTGAAACCCCTAAGGAATGATTATCTAGAATTCAATCAATTTCTTGAAATTTCTCTCATGATTTTAAGGACAATTTATCTAGACATTTGAATCATTTGATTTACTACATTCCAAAGATTTTATCCAAAATTTATTTATTTTGATAAGTTTCGGATGTTTGAAACTCTCTTATTTTTTTTTCTGAAACTGTTAGTGGAGTCGACACCTTAATTTATGGAGTCGACACCTTGTCTGTGTCACTCATGGTCTGAGACCCTAGAGCTGACACCCACCTTAGCGGAGCCGACTCCAGTTCGAGCGCTGACTGTGTTAGCGACCTGGAGCCAACATCTCGCTTTATAGGAGTCGACTCCAAGTGGTCCCTGGTTGACTTATCTAGGGCAAAGCTGACTCCTCGTTCATTTCAATCGACTCCTAACCCCTCCAAACTCTCTCCAACTCTTCTCAAAACCCAAAATCCCTCAAATTAACCACTCCTTAGCTCTCAATGGCACTCAAACGTAGGGAATCTATGTTTGGTGGAGCAGTGACGACTGGGAAACGGACAGTGAGGCATCCGGCGAGACAACCTTCACCAAGTTCTTCGTCCTCCTTGTCATCCACACCGAGCGCTGCTCCAAGCCCCTCCTCACCTCAAATCGACACTCTAGTAGGCCGGGTAATCACAATGGGCAGGAAGGTAGACTTTCATTTCTTTGAGGAAGAAGGTTTCACCATTGGACGATAGTTGATAGAACTAGGTTGGGATAAGGTATGCTCCCTTGATTTACCTACTAATCCAGCCTTAGTCAAGGAGTTTTCTTTCAATCTATCAAGAGGAGATGGAGGAATAGTTAGTTCAATAAGAGGGAAAAGGATTCATATAACTTTAGAAATCTTAGGAAACCTTTTAGGGATTCCTGTTACTGGGCTTGCTGAAAGCATTCACAGTGAAAGGTCAAATGCTTTATCAAGGATGCTAGGAAGGGAAGTAACTAAATTTGAAGATATTAGGGCAAACCAATTGCCTCTTGAGTTGAGATTACTTCATAATATCTGTGGAAGGATTTTATTTCCCAAGACAGGGAGGTTTGAGTATGTCTCAGAGCGAGACATTGTAATTATGGACAATGTTTTGACTGGTCAACTAATTAATTTGGCTGGTATGATGGTTTGGTATATGACTGAAGCTGGGAATAAGAAAAGATCTACTTTACCCTATGGTATGATATTGGCTTTAGCATTTCAGAGTCAGGGTATTGTTATTTTTGAAAATGAACCCAAAAAGAATTTAAGGCACACATATTACTATAGTTTAGCAACTGTACATAGAATGGAATTTGTGAAGAAGGATGGAATTTGGGAAAGGAAAAGTCTCTTGGATGAAAGAGCTACTGATGTTGGAGTTACAGCACCTAGACCCTCTGTGAGACATATTTTGCCAGGACCTAGTAGCCCTGCACCTTCAGCAGCTCCTGCACCTGCTTCAAGTTCATTTATTCAAGCTTCTACTAGTTTTTCTGATACTCAAATGGAACAATTAAAATCCTTACTTTTGAATCATAAAGAAAAGATAAAGACTGAGTTAGATAGCAAATTTATGAACTTGAGAGAGACTCTCTATTCCTTGGATGAAAGGGTGAGCAAGATTGAGTCCACCCTTGAATCTTCTTCAGAAGCTTTAAAGAATGATCTCAAGAACATTTTTGAGGAACTCAAAGAAATTGGAGGAGATTCTGAGACCTATTCCAAATGCAATGAAGATCTTTAAGATAAAATTGTTACTGCATGTGGATTCATTGATAGAAGACTAAAGGAATTTGTTAGAACTCAAAGTGAAGGAATGGGAAAATTGAAGAAGAATTGCAAAGGCTTCTTAGAAATCATTAAATATTGCATTTTGATACTTTTGATGTAATTTCTTTTGATGTTATGAAATTTCTTTTGATGAAATGAAGTTACTTTTAATGTAATGAAGTTTGATAAAATGAAGTTCTTTTTGATATATAATGTTTACTCTTTATTAAATGAAATGTTGAACTTTGGATGATGAAATGAAATTTGATTGTTCTTTTAAACTTGAATCTTTTCTAAAACCTTTTTGTTGATTACAAAAAAGGGGGAGAGAAGATTGTATATGCATTGGAACAAATAAGCTTAATTAATTAATTGGTATCAAGTAGTTTCGATGAGATATAGTTTAATGAGTATCAAGGATCAAGCTTTAAATGACCCTAATTTGATATGCTCAAAGTTTCGATGAGATAAGTTTAATGAGTATCAAGGTTAATAAGTATCAAGCTTTAAATGACCCTAATTTGATATGCTAAATAAGTTTTAATGATAAAGGGAGAGAAGATGTTAAGTTGAGTATCATAGGGGGAGTTACCTCATTCAGGGGGAGCTTAACTATGAGAACTTAAAATTGAGAAATTTGATTTAAAACTCATATTGTTTAATCATGCATATACTCTATGTTTTTGTCATCATCAAAATGGGGAAGATTGTTGACCCCAAGTATTGATTTTGATGATTAACAAAAGACATGAGTATATTCACTATGTTTCTAACAAATTTAATAAGTGTTTAAGGGATTAAAAATGATTAATCAGTAAAAAGGTGTAAGGAAATGAGTTTTGAATCAAAATTGAAAAGAAAATATGTAAGTTCAGAACATATAGTCGACACCCAAACAGTCAGGAGCCGACCCTTGGGCGTATCAGAACCTTTCTACAATTTCGATACGGTTCGGAGTCGACACCTAGAGTTTCGGAGCCGACTCCAACCTGAGATACAGAGAAGTGGTTTCTGCATCAGTTTCCGGAGCCAACACCTAGAGTTCGGGAGCCGACACCTAAATTTTTGGAGCCGACTCTACCCTGAGAACAGAGAGCATATTTTTTGGACAAAGTTAGAGTCAACACCTTTGAATTCCGGAGCCAACTCCCGATAGCGCCGAGCCGACACTTAACTTTTTCGGAGCCGACTCCTCAACGAACTTCTCATTACTATTTTTGTACACCCCGATTTGGAGCCGACACCTGAAAAGTTGGAGCCGACTCCAACCTATCAGGAATGGATTTTTCAAATGTCAGAACGGACTCCAACGGTAATATTTTTCCACCTAATCTCTAACAGCTATTTTTCTTTGTGTGTAGAAGCAATCCAACCACTCTGCAACGGCTATTTTTTCCACCTAATCTTAGATTAAAGGATCTATAAAAAGGAGGACCGTCCGTTTGAAAAGAGAGAGGAAAATAGAATAGAAAAAGAGAAATATTTTGTGAAAAATCTAAAAATCTTGAGAGAGAAATCAAAAGGAAAAACTCAGAGCTCAAATCCATCAATCCAAGAGAGTCCAAAGAGAAATCAAAAGCATCCAAAAGTTCAAAATCAGAGGATTTGCAAAGTAAAAAAAAAAAGACCCAAATTTCTTCAACTTCTCAACTGCAATTTTTGTGAGGAATCTGAGCTGAGGCCTGATTCAACATTTCAAAGGAGAAGAGGAGAAGAAGAAAAGAAGAAAAGCTTAAATCAAATTTGCTTCAAGCAGGCTTTTCCTACCCTTGTTTATTTAATTGCATATTTGCTCACTTAAGGAGATGTCTTGTATTGTAAACTCTATTTTTCATTGTTGTTGGCTAATTCAATCAGGGGATTGAATTAGTGGAGATAGTATACCTTGGGACAAGCTAAGGTTAGCTTGTGGTTCGGTTTTGTGCTGGTAAGCCCAGAAAAATCAGCTGGGTTCATTGTAACCCCGAAAAAATAATAAGTTTGAGTTGTGAGCTTGTAAAATAACTCGACTGTAATCAAATGGATTATAGTGTGGACCCAAGTGAAGCTTGGGAGTGGACGTAGGTGTTGGATACACCGAACCACTATAAAATCTTTGTGTTTATCATGCTTTGTCTCTCTCTCTCTATATCATTTATTTGTGCTTAGCATTTATCTATTCATTACACTCAACCACTTTCAAATCAGGCACAAAAATTTAAAGTGTTAAATTTTTAAAGAACCTAATTCATCCCCCCCCACTTTTGGGTTGCCATCTGGGCCAACATAGCTTGATCACCATTTGATTCGAGAGATTTGGTTTAATTGGGGAGTAGAACACTCCTTTGAGCTTGATTTGAACTTTCTTAGGCTTCATCTGGAAGTATAACTCCCCTTTGAGCTTGATCGAGCTTGATTTGAGAGTGAGACTCTCCTTTAAGCTTGATCTAGGCTTTTTCTGGCTCGATCCAAAGTTCATCTAGCTTGATTTGACTTGAAGTGGCTCGATTACCACCTGATCTAGCTTGATCTGAGAGATCTGGCTGTATCTAAGCTTGATATGAGAGATCTAACTTTATCTGCACCCAATTTGGGGACTAGGACCCCCCTTTGGCTTGATTAAATTTGATTTGCATGTAGGACTTTCCTTTAAGCTCAATTTGGACCCCATCTAGCCTAATTTGAGCTCCATCTTGCTCGATATGACTCGACTTGATCATTGCCTGATTTGGCTCTCTTGACTCAATCGCCACTTGATTTAAGTCCACGATGTATTCTTGACTGATTAATATATTGCATGTAAAATTTAAATTTCATATGCTTTATTGCTTTGTTCAACTGGGAGTAGAGATTATTTACTGAATTATTAGTTTCTATGATATTTTACTTATCATTTTAGAGCCATAAATATGTCAAGTTGGGATGTGGCAAAATTTTAAATGAGAATCAAAATACCTAGGTTATTCTGATACCAGATGACAAAAAAAGTTATAGCTATATGACTTTATTATTACTTAAAAAAATCTCTGGCATTTAATTAATTAGTATATCATGAAAAATATTACAAATAGGTTTTTCATATTTTTTTAGAGCCATGCTCTAAAGGAGGTGCGGTTCACTTTTTTGGTTTTTTGTTTTGAAAACAGATGATTTATATCCCATTGTACTTGAATAGCTTATATTTTTTGATCTATCGAGACTGATTCGCACCAAACTGATGTAATTATAGGTTTTTTTTTTTTTTTTAAAAAGGAGGTGCGGCCATATCATATATTTGATCAAAGCTAGATTTAAGTCGATCAAAGTAAAGGCAGCTTTGGTCTTTTCTTGGCCAAATGGGGTCAACATTTAGGAGTTAGAGGGGAGGTCAAAAGATTCCTAGCCTTCCCCAGAAATACGAAGATATTGAAGTTCCTCAACCAAAGATATTGAACACTTGATTTGGCTCTCTTGACTCGAAGTGACACGCGATGGATTTTTTTTTTTCTTTCCTTTCTCCTCTGCTAATCCTAATATATCTTCCACGGATGATTAGATTGTGACTGGTGATATTTTAACCTAGAGAGCAACTGGCCATGTATTCTCTCGTGAAGTCTTAAGACTTAAACTCCAATGGGTTATTTAGATGTTGATTGGTGATATTTTAACCTAAAGAGCTAGCAACTTGCCATGCATTCTCTCGTGAAGTCTTAAGACCAAAGTTGTCAATTTGGTTTCGTTTTGACCGTTTCGGCCGAGACGTTTCATTTCGGTAGCTTATCTGAAAAGATAAATATTACGTTTCGTTTCGAAAGATTTTTCGACCGTTTCGGTATATTTTGGCCATTTCGGTAAATATATTTTGGAGACCAATTTATGAATTATTAAACCTTTCAAACCATTTTAATATATATATATATATATATAATATCAAAAAAATTCATAATTACCCTATCCCCATTTATATATATATATATATATATATATATATATATATATATATATATATATATATATATATAATAACAAAAAAAAATTCTAGTTACCTTATCCCCACGGTCACATCTCTTAAAATCAAACTCTTTATTTTTATATATTATTATTATTTATGAAGAATATAAATTATGAATAAATTTTTCATTATATATATATTTCAAACTTTTAAAAACTTAAACTCTTTATTTTTATGTTGTTATTATTATTTATAAAGAATATGAATTATTAATAAATTTTTTATTATATATATATCCGAAACGAAGCACCGAAACAGTCCGATACCGAAATATTTTGTTTCATAAGTTAAACCAAAACATAATCCAAAACGAAATTGATAACTTTGCTTACGACTCACTCCAATGGACGATAGATGGTGATTAGTGATATTTTAGCCAAACAGAGATTTATTCTCAATGTCTCAATGCATGCATTGATAAAGTCAAAAGATATACTCCAACAAGGAATAATCTTCTTGATATGATCAAGCTGGACTCATCAAATAGATTACATCACGGTGGGCTCCATCCGAGTGCTACATGGATTAGATTATACCTTGCATCCACACTGGCCATTGGAAAATTATTGGCATTGGAATTTATAGGGAAGAAACAAAGTCTTGCATAAAAATAGTATCATACTCTTTGGAAGAAATTTGAATGATCAACAGAACCTGTTGGGTTTCAGCTGCCTCATCCCTCCTCATGTATTTAATTATGCTTGAAAGTTGTGAAATATGTTGTTTTCAAATTCGTTGGAAAGACACTTGTTTATTTAGTGTTTGCTTCGGTAATCAAAGGTTCTTTGACTATTTGTTTCAAGACAAACTTTTGAAAAGTTGGTACTTTATTGGAAGCTGATTTTTTGAGATTCCAAAAGGCTAAATTGAAGTAGTATGCTAGAATTTACAGCTGCTTGGAGAGTTAATGACCACTACTCTCTTTTGACCAGCAACCTTTTAATTTCTATTGTTTTAGAGTTTTTGTATATCTTCTTTTCACTTGTCAAAAGCTTCATTTCTATCTATAAATCCTTTTTCAATTTGTGAGACATATGTGTCTCTTGTAAACATCCAGGGTACGTGATTCACAAATTAAAAAAAAAAATTATACCGTCATCTCAATGAGATTTCTAAGTGATTTATGTTGGAAGGATTTGATTCAGTAGAAGGATCTGATTCCTAGCCATCTTATCAATGCACTGATCCAATCTCTCATTATGTATGAGCAAAGCCGACCATCACGATTCAAAAGGAATCCTATCTATCATTATCCGAGAGTATGGCCAATGTCTAAACCATCGTATTCCTTGGATTAAAATAAAATCACAAATAAATATTAAAATAATTTGTTGAACATGGGATTTGAATGCATGACCATAAGGCCAATTTATCCATTCTAATTTAGGTAGTGTTTGAAATAGAAAATAAAAAAAAATATCCTCTCTTATTTTCAAAAGCCATAACTATGAAGGATAGCTAGAAATAAAGTTAACCAAAGAAATAATCCATAGTTAACCATGGTTAACCATGGGTTGTCCCTTTAGGTAGTGTTTGATAGAAAAATATTATCCATGGATAAGTGTACGGGATAGAGTTTGTCCCCTAGCTATCCCTAGGTATATCCCTTGGCTATCCTATTGATCATACCAAATGCAAAAAGGTAAATCCATAGGATAACTTTTTTTTACTCTTATTTGGAGGGATAACCAGCTATTCCTGCATTCTCTAGGGAATAAATTGAGGGGATATCCCATGGTTAACCATGGATTATCCCTTTGGTTAACTTTATTCCTAGCTATCCCTTATAGTTATGGCTTTTGGGGATAAGAGGGGATATCCCCTCTTATCCCCTATTTCAAACACTACCTTAGGTGGTGTTTGATAGAAAAAATATTATCCATGGATAAGTGTATGGGAAAGAGTTTGTCCCCTGGCTATCCCTAGGGATATCCTTTGGCTATCCCATTGATCATATCAAATGCAAAAAGGTAATTAAATCCATAGGATAACTTTTTTTTTACTCTTATTTAGAGGGATAACCAGCTATTCCTGCATTTTCTAGGGAATAAGTTGAGGGGATATCCCATGGTTAACCATGATTAATCATGGGATATCCCTTTGGTTAACTTTATTCCAAGCTATCCCTTATAGTTATGGCTTTTGGGAATAAGAAGGGATATCCAGGGAATATCCCCTCTTATCCCCTATTTCAAACACTACCTTAATTTATTTCCTAGAAAATACAGGAATAACTGGTTATTCCTTCAAATAAAAGTAAAAAAAAAAAAGTTATCATATGAATTTACCTTTTTGAATTTGATATGATCAATGGGATAGCCAATGGATATCCTTAGGCATAGCTAGGGGATCAACTCTATCCCGTGCACTTATCCAAAAATAATATTTTTTCTATGAAACACTACATTAATGCTAGCAACATTAAGAACTAGTTAGACAAAAAAGTTAAAATTCCAAGGACTAACTAAGAACATAATTAGGTCATTGCATTACTAGACAATTGCCGATTCATTGAACTTTACAATAAAATAGAATAACATAGATAAAAGGAATCAAATGTCAATAAAGCTATGCTAAGCCACTCATGCCTTAAGTGCAGGTTGCACTATACATCCGTGTATTCGTCATATATCCATCCACATCATGCATTTCGGATGACCGACTCCAATAAAACAGCCACATCATGCTTCAAAGTGCGATCTCTTGTTCTTCCTCAAACATAGACGATGGAATCCAAAGGTGTCCGAGCCATTTTAGTCATCAGTTCTATGCTTATCTTTTTGGTTGGACAGGGAACCTCGGAAATCGATCAGAAGTGCTATGATCAATGTTTCCAACAATGCATAGGCGTTGGAGGGGCAGCATGGATTTGCCACTATTCTTGCGAAGCGAGTTGCCGTCGTCCTCCGACCCTATCCAATGTTGATCCCGGATGCAGCCTTCCTTGTATCACATCCTCATGCCACTATCTACAGCCAGGTAAATCATTATCATGAATTCTACTACGAACAGCAACATCACAAGTGATGTTATGGTTAAATGGGCTAATTCGAAGCATTTGTTTCATGTAAAACTTAATGTATTAGTATCCTCAAATCTATTTAATTTTCATATATTATGTATCAAGGATATGGAGGCTTGTGCAGGTACCTGCTTTGAGGAATGCACCAGAGCAGTACGGATTCCATGAGCGCTATGCAAGAGATCAGGTTATTTAGAAAGAAAAGAATAAAAGAAGTTTTCAAGGAAACAAAACGATGAAAGAAGCATTTCTTTTGTGACGGCATTTAAATAAATAAGATAATGGAGGCGGACGCTGGCCAGCGTCGTGAAAAGATGTATGGATGTGAGGATATGCCTCCGTACCATTAATAATATATGTCAACCAGTTAGTCCCCTTTGACAAATTTGTGGACTAGGAATTGTAGTTTACTAGAGCTCTGGCAGCAGTTCAAGTCACCAAATGGCAAATTAATTAATGGTTTCCACGTTAGTCTTATTATAAGTAATATAATAAAATAAATCTGAAAATTTTTTCCCTCACGTGTTATTTTTAATACTTTTAATCTTAAATTTTAATTTTAAAAATTAATGGTTTCAACCGGTGTACTTACCTCTCTGTATCCATACACATACTAAGTAATAATGTTCGAGCATGCGTCACTACATTTTTTATTTATTTTAGGTCTATTTTATGATGGTTGAAGAAAATTGTATCTAATCTATGCTCCAGAGGTTATATATATATATATATATATATATATATATATATATATATATATATATATATATGGACACACACACACAAAAGCTTGGATTATGGTAATTATTTCGACCACGGTTCAATCTCTACCACAAAGAAATTTTATTTCATTTAAATTACATCATTTTTATTTTTTTATAAAACTCCATCAATTCTTAGGCCTATGGTTCAAAAACAATTAAACGTTTTATAATTTAGAATATTTTATTTTATTTACCTTATGCGTCTTTGATTCTGGATTTTGTGGGTAGTACATATATAATAAAAAATTAAAAATTTAAATTTAATAGTAGATCAAAAATAAATTAATATTTTAAATTTTTATTTGTAAAATTTAAATTATAGTGGCATCTATTCATGAAATGGGTATATATCTAGTTTATATTGATTGAAAAGAAGAAAGTAGCTCTCAAGCATTCTCAAGTCTCAAGTGTCATGACTGGATCAAATAATTTGTGTGTACCATATACTAGCAAGCCATACCATTAGGCTGACCAGCAGTTCAAATTTTTTTAAATAAAATAAAAAAATCTAGAAAAAAAAATAAAAAATTCAAAGAAAAAGGGGAATAAAATGTGAAAATTCTGAAATTATTTCGTAGTTAGGGGCTACATTTTTGAAACATATATTTTTGTGATGCATAAGAAATTATTCTCCTAGTAGAAACGTTGTAAGTAGAATAAGTACAACAATAATAATAATAAAGCCTTAATCTCAAATTAGCTCATTGGAATCAATTATATGAATTTTTTTTTTTTTCATTCAGTTCGCTTTTGAGTCTTAATTTTTGTAAGATGTAGTTCCAGGGAGTATAAATCTTTTTTAAAAAAATAATTTTTTTCTAAATATAATTATCAATGCGCATAATAAATTAATTTAAGGCAATTAAAACATATGTTATGTAATATGATTATTCATTATAAAATTTTTTCTTTTGCATACCTATATTTGATTGTTATTGAGTTATTTGATTATTTCTATAAAAATTAATGACTTGCTTATATGATACTTATACTCAAATATTCTTATCCTGTGCTTCATAGTGCTTATGCTAAAAAATTCCTGTTCAATGATTCTAGTTTAACATGGCCTACAAATAAATTGAGGCTTATTAAAATTAACCAAAAAGGATCCCATTGCTCAAATCACATTGCTAAGCAGTATGTAGGGTGCTCTTTGCAAGTTTAAACAGTATCCAATTGCACTTGACCTGCGAGAGATGATTCCCATCTTTATAATAACAACCATAGTATCCCAAAAGAAAATTTCACTTTTTATAAAAAATTTCTTCAAAAAAAGTATCGCCATGTCCTACTATATAATTCACCACTTAACAAACTAATTCTCATTTATATGCTCTAAGTGGAGGTCCATTTTAAACTATAATAGGGCATTGAAACTATCTGGTGAGCATCTTTATTCTCAAGAAAAAAAGTATTTAGCTATAGAAAAATACATGAAAAATTAATTATGCTATCACATTCGTATCGTATGCATCATAGGAAGCTTTTTTTTAATAATTTCTAACAACATCAGGCAGAGAAGGCCTATGTGACGCTCCACTACAAGAAAAATAAAATATTACGACGCCCAAATGCGTCGCAATTGCGTCGCTAAACATGCTATTGCTACGCAATAGCGACGCAATGACGGCGTCGCTCAGATGTCCGTCGCAATACCCATTTGTCGCAATTGCATCGCAATATTGCGATGCTCTGCGATGCAACATTGAGTCGCAATTTTGCGACGCATCCAAATGCGTCGCTAAATTTAAAATTAATTTTTAATATTAAAAATTATTATTTAATATTAAAAATTATTATTTAATATTGCGACGCACTAAATTGCGTCGCAATATTGCGACGCATCTTGTTGCATCGTAATATTTAATAATAATATTTTTGGTATAATAGCGACACAATTTGAGTCGCTAATGCGTCGCAAATAAAAAATTTTTTTAAATATTGTGACGCAAGGTCATTGCGTCGCAATATTTATTAAAAATTTTTAGATATAATAGCAACGCAATTTTAGTCGCTAATGCGTCGCTATTAAATTTATTTTTAAATTATTGCGATGCCAAGTCATTGCGTCGCAATATTTAATAATAATATTTTGAAAATATTAGCGATGCAATTTCAATCGCTAATGCATCGCAAATTAAATTTTTAAAAAAATATAAAAAATTAAAAATTAAAACGGTTAATACAATTTCATTAAATCTAAATATTGATAGAAACATTTTCACTCAATCCAAACAATAATAAATTTCCAAAAATAATTATATATTAAAATTTTGAAGTTTTTACAACATAAAAAAAGAAAAGAAAAATACATCAAGAATCTGGGCGATCACGTGGAGGCTGTGAAGACTGAAGACTCTGCGACAAGCGGCTAACCATATCCTGCAAATAATGCATCTCATCTCGCATGTCTGCAATCTCCTGATCCCGGCCTCGCATACGATCCTCAAAATTCTGCTCGACCTCTTGGCGAACCTCCTCTGCAATAGATCTGCGAAGCTCGTATAAACGCTCGGAAGGAAGATCACCAGAAGCTCGCGAGCTGGAGGCCTGATGGGGAAAATATGTAGAAGCTCTAGTGCCCAGACCATAGACCCTGCGGTCTCGTGGCTGGGCACCAACAGCCTCCAAAAACATACGCCGACTCTCCTCTGCTGAGAGTTCGACGGGCATCTCCCCATCAGTAGAGTCGACCTGCGATGCCTGGGAGCGAAGCTCCTCGACTCGTGTCTTGAAATTATGAAATCAACAATAAATGAGTTAATAAATTTCTCGAAATAAAATTTTAGAAATTAAACAGATACTACATAAATCTAATTTCTTACCGCAACCTCCCGTGATCGCGTGTCGACCCAGGAACCGTCCCTCCTGGTGTGTGTCGCCCTGAATAGACGAAACTCACCAGGATCTCCGCCCTCCTGCTCAGACTATAACAAAAAAAAAAGATATTAATACAAATATTTTTAAATAACTAAAATAGTAATTAAAATATTTATGTTTTCTTACCATACGCCGTCTGTGCTCCTGAATCGAAATGGAGCCCGAAGTATGGCGGGAGAGACCCGTGCCAGGACCGCCCTTCTCAGATCGGCGGTTCATGCTGGCTGATGCGGACCTCCTGCGCCAGCCATCGGACTCCCAGGCCTGCTGCCACTCGTGCCAAATACCCTCTGGCACGTGCGCAGGACGCTGACCCGATGACCTCCAACGATGAAGCATGTCGGAGTATCGGCGTTGCGTCAGAGCCTCCCATGCTGCCCTAATGGCATCATGGCTGGCAGGATCCCATGTAAACTTTTTCTGCATTAAAATAAACAGTTAGTTTCTGAATTTATTAAGTTTAAGAAATTTTATATCACTGATAAATTGTATTTAATAAGTTTACCTGAAACTCAGAAAAATAAAACTCCCTCGTGGCTGAGATACGTGGCGCCAATCGTAGCCACTGGGATCTGCACGCCTCTGAAATACGGCGCTGATGTGGCTGGATACATGATGCTGCTCAATGAATCTGTTAAAAAAATGCATGTTTATAAGTAATTGACTTAAAAACATAAACATATATTTTTAATTAGTATATACTTACATCCCCTGAGCATCAAGTCGAAGTACAGTGCGGCCGATGGTGGAAGAACTCTCGGAGGTATGTGCCGATCGGCTGGATGGTAATACTGCTGGAGAGATCGAAGGCTGTGCCTCTGCTGGAGATCCAAACTCTCCATCTCCGACGCTCATGTGATCTGATGTAGCAGGGCTACGTCCCTGCTCACTCCGTCTGTCGTCGGTAGATCTACCTCTGCCCGTCATACTGAAAATACTAAAGATTCACACAATTAAATTACGATTAATGATTGACTATGTAAGAATTTAACACTTATAAAAAAAATTAAATTTTAAAAAACCTCTATGTTTAATCGGTGTCATTTGTTTCGTGAAATGTTGGTTCAACATCCGATGCCGTATCGGATTGCGAATCAGTTTCATTATCATCGGAAGGAAACCGAACATTTGCATCCGCAATTTCTTGGACATCACCATTTGGATCTCTAAGTGATGTTTCAGGAGCCCTTGTGTCGTCCTCAATTGCATGCATTTCCATCTCATCCTCTTGAAATGCAGGGCACTCGGCTGATTGACTTGATGAACTCTCCTCTAATACGATTGTTGAACGTGGGACGATTTTAGAAATGGCCCACCAATCTCGCTTGTCGTTGCGCAAACTTGGATATCCGCAGTAAAAGACTTGCTGAGCTTGGGATGCAAGGATGAATGGGTCATATTTCTGCAATCTTCGTCGATGGTTCACTTCAACCAAATTATAGTCGTTATGAACCCTTTTGCCCACAGGAACTATCGGATCGAACCAATCACAACGAAACAATACGGTTCGTTTCATAGGCCAACCGGGATATTCAACTTCAACCACCTCTACTAACTTTCCATAATAATCCTGCATATTTGCTCCAACACTTTCTCCTTTCACACACACGCCCCAGTTCTGCGTGCCTCTTGAAGCTGCTAATCGTTCAATCTGAAATTTGTACCCATTTACAAAATAGCCAGTAGAGGTTGTTACGGTCTTCAATGGCCATTGCGATAGACATTTAATGAAAATATTGTCGGTTGTGGACCATGGACCGTTGACCTATAAATTAATAAGCTATTGACATCCAATTCAAAAAAAATAGCCATTATCGAAATTGATTGAGTGATACTACTCACAAATTCATAAAACCAGTAAGCAAACTCCGTTTCTAATTTCTGCCCAATTGCAACTTGACTGATGTCGGGATTCATCTGTCGTTGTCTATCACAAAACATCCTTATGAAAAAGGATGAAAACTAATGTTAGAAATTAAATATTATGGTATATTGTAATTTAAATTAAAATTTTAATTTAGCATTGAAGTATACACTTACTCAATATATGGATCGACTTCTCTACAGTTCATTAGGATGTAATAATGTGCTGCATTATACTCCATATCGCTAAGATTTCTTGACTTCTGCCCACCAAAGGAATGGCCGATAGCTTTAAAAATTGATATTCTACCGTCATTAGCTTCTCCTTCGTCCACACATACGTCATCGTTACGACCATGATTTCAGCTCCTCGTGTGGACGTGACCCTCAAAGTAATGTGAGGCAAAAGCTGAAACTTCTTCGACCAAGTGTGCATTGCATATAGAACCTTCAACCCTTGCCTTATTACGCACATTATTTTTTAACTTCTTAAGATACCTATATGTAAAGTTGCAACAAAAAATTAACCAATTTTTTAAGCAATGAAATAATATTTGAAATGTCAACATATCTTAATGATGTATATTTACCTCTCGAAAGGATACATCCAGCGATACTGCACGGGACCAGCTATGCTCGCTTCGTATGGCAAGTGAACCGGTAAATGCTCCATTGAGTCAAAAAAACTGGGAGGAAATATTCGCTCAAGCTTGCATAAAATAATTGAAATTTCCTCCTCAAGCCTTGCCATGGATGCAGAAGTAATGACTGCGGCAGATAACTCCTTGAAGAATAAGCTGAGCTCCGTAATTGCCTTCCAGACATGTTGCGGAAGCAACTCACGAAAAGCTATAGGTAATAACCGTTGCATGAAAACATGGCAGTCGTGACTCTTCATGCCGAACAACTTGAGCTTATGCATGTCCACACACCTACCGATATTTGAGGCATAACCATCTGAAAATTTTAACCCTCTAAGCCAGTTACATAAAACTTCTCGTGAATTTCTGTCAAGAGTGTAACATGCTTTAGGATAGGTCCCATCGGCACTCCTTCTCAAATCACCTCTTCTGCAGTACTGATTAAGTTCTTCTCTTGACTTTGCAGTATCTTTTGTTTTTCCCGGGATGTTTAGCACCATGTTAAATATGTTATCAAAGAAATTTTTCTCGATATGCATAACATCCAAGTTGTGCCGGATGAGATTTGTGCTCCAATAAGGCAAATCCCAAAATATACTTCGCTTCTTCCAGTTATGTTCTTTACATATACGCCATTTATTCTATCTGCATCTGGTTCCCATGCATACATCAACCCAAATGCTCTATAGAATCAAATAGATCCGTGCTGGACCTAACCGGTTCGGCAAATTTTGTGACTGCTTTGTTCTTCCGGAAGGCGATCAAGTTACGCCTGTAAGGATGATTTGGGGGCAAGAACTTCCTATGGTTATCAAACTATGACTGCTTACCACTCTTCTGCAATGTAAATGCATCCAAATCATACATGCAATGAGGGCATGCCAGACGTCCAGCAGTGCTCCAACCAGACAACATTGCATATGCCGAAAAATCACTTATTGTCCACATCAAAGCAGCTCTCATTAAGAAATTATGTTTCATAGAAATGTCGTAGGCTACGACTCCTGTTTCCCATAACATTTTCAATTCGGCCACCAACGGTTGCAGAAAGACATCAATCTTTTCCTTTGGATTTGATGGTCCTGGAACAAAATGGTTAAAAACATTGCAGTATCTTTCATGCACTTCCATGGAGGAAGGTTATATACAGTCAGTATCACAGGCCAACATGAATACTGTTGCCCGCTTGACCAAATGGTTGGAAACCATCGTACAAAGACCTAATCTCACATTCCTTATATCTTCAGCGAAATCAGGATGATTTTCATTGAAATGCTTCCAAGCCTTTGAATCTGATGGATGCCGCATTTCATCCTCTTTAGATTCATGTTCGGCATGCTATCTCATATCAGCAGCTGTTGCCTCAGATCTGTATAATCTCTGCAGGCGTGGGGTAAGAGGAAAGTAATGCATCCTCTTGTAAGGCACACTTTTCCTCCTACTTGTACCGGCTCCTCCTTCGGTGTTTTTGTACCTCGATTGCCCATAAATCTTACACCATCTCAGCTCTGAGTCTTCACCCCAAAATATCATACAATTGTTCAAGCAACAATCGATCTTATTAACTGGGAGCCCAAGCCCACGCAACAACTTCTTTGTTGCATAAAAACTGTCTGCCGCAACATTTTCATTTGGCAAAATTTCTTTGATTAACCCAGCTACATAATTGAACACCTTTTCTGATAATCGATGTTCTGCCTTAATATTCAACATTCGAGCAGCTGTAGACAACTGGGAATGACCCTCACAACCAGGATACAATTCTTGATTTGCAGCATGCAACATATCATAAAATTGCTGTGCTTCTGGATTTGGTTCTTCCATAAATGTATTCTGATTGAATTCATTACCCGATGCATTCATCACCATTTGTTCATATGTGTTTAAATTCACAAATGGTTCATCTTCGGGAATTGACTCTTGTTGGCCTATAACAACTGCTGGAATATCCTCTGGTTCACCATGACAGTACCAAACATAGTAATCAGGAACAAACCCCTTCTTACACAAATGCACCTTAACAGTTTCCACATCTTGTAGGCTTTATTCTGACACCTGTGGAAGTTGCATGGGCACCTAATCCTAGGGCCATCCATCCAGTCAGGTTGGCTACATGCAAATGCGATAAATTCTTCCAATCCATTCAGAAAATCTGGATTAAGCAAGCCATCTTTTATCCTTGCATACATCCACGAGCGAGCCCCGCTCATTTTTGACCGACTTATACAAAGTCTGGTAAATCATTAAATGAAACCACAAAATAAAACTATATTAGTATTACTAAATATATAACTAAAATATTTCTTGGTCACAACTAAGGTTAATAACAACCATTTAAATCATTTATAAGTAAACAAATTTTTTTTAGGCAACTAAGGTCCCTACCATGCAAGGGCGAGCCACGGCTACGATCCTTGGCGTGCTAGCAAGGACCGATGCACAGGTTCATGGCTAATGGGAGGGCTTGAGTTTGGGTCGGGCCGCAAGGCGGTGCGTTTAATCATGAGACTTCACAAGCATTCAAGTGTCTTAAATTAATTCTACCTTCACTCCATGTCTATAAGGTAAGGCCCTATCCCATTCAAGAATATTTTTTGTGATATGTTATTCTGCTATTAATTATCATCGATCGGTTACATTGAAATTTCGCAGCATTTCCCCATATGTTCTCCTAAATGTGTGGTATATAAGCCACACTAGGAGAACGTATGAGCAAATACAAACCAAAATCTCACCCAACGATGATTAATAGCAGACTAACATATCGCAAGAAATATTCCCAAACTGTCCACCAGGACAATTTGAGAATTTGCAAGACTAAGGCTTACAAATTCTCAAACGGGTCTAAAGGTTATAGTGCTGTGATTATGGAAGTCCGAAGACAATCGAACTTATGCTTGTTATTCTTAACTTCTTGTGAATTATACATGTAATCACTAACTTTTTAAGATTATTGTGTCAAATACAAATGTTTGTGAAGACTAAAATGTAAATCATTGAAACTACTAATTTGTTGCTGGAAATTAAATAATATTACAACAAGACTTTTTATTTAGCATTACATAATTTAATGCATCATTCAGTTTGCAGCAGAATATAAATAATCAAGACATAACAAATGTAAATAAGTACAAATGCACAAATATTATTGCATAAACATTCTGCTTAAATTAATTATTGCATAAACATTATGCAAATTAAATAATAATACAACAAGACTTTCTATCTAGCATTACAAATATTATTGCATAATCAAGACATAACAATCAGTCTATCCAAACAGCTCCGTGGCCCCCCTAACTAAATTTTTTTTTTTGGACTGCGGCTTGGCCACCGTGGCCATGGCCGGAGAAGGCAAAATGGGGGGGGGGGGGCCCCCCCCCCCTTTTTACGAATTTTTTTTTTTTGTGACAGTGGCCTGGCCACCGTGGCCAGGCCACTGCCGGCCACGGCAGCGACCGTGGCCGCCTTGTCGGCCGCGGCCACGGCCGTGGCCGAACAAGAAAAAAAGGGGGGGGGCGGGGGGGTCCCCCCCCTGTTAAGATTTTTTTTTGTGACAGTGGCCTGGCCACCGTGGCCAGGCCACTGCCGGCCAGGGCAGCGGCCGTGGCCGTGGCCAACAAGAAAAAAAGGGGGGGGGGGGGGGGTTCCCCCCCCCCCTGTTAAGAATTTTTTTTTTTGTGACAGTGGCCTGGCCACCGTGGCCAGGCCACTGCCGCCACGGCAGCGGCCGTGGCCTGGTTAGCGGCCGTGGCCGCCTTGTCCGGCCGCGGCCATGGCCGTGGCCGGACAAATTTTTTTTTTTTTGTGACAGTGGCCTGGCCACCGTGGCCAGGCCACTGCCGGCCACGGCAGCGGCCGTGGCCGGAGAAGACGGCCACGGCAGCGCCGTGGCCGCCTTGTCCGGCCGCGGCCACGGCCGTGGCCGGACAAGAAAAAAAGGGGGGGGGGGTTCCCCCCCCCTTGTTAAGATTTTTTTTTTTTTTTGACAGTGGCCTGGCCACCGTGGCCAGGCCACTGGCCGCCTTGTCCGCCGCGGCCACGGCCGTGGCCGGAGAAGAAAAAAAGGGGGGGGGGCGGGGGGTTCCCCCCCCCCCCTGTTAAGAAATTTTTTTTTTTTTTGTGACAGTGGCCTGGCCACCGTGGCCAGGCCACTGCCGGCCACGGCAGCGGCTGTGGCCAAGAAAAAAAGGGGGGGGGGGGGGGGGTTCCCCCCCCCCCTGTTAAGAAATTTTTTTTTTTGTGACAGTGGCCTGGCCACCATGGCCAGGCCACTGCCGGCCACGGCAGCGGCCGTGGCCGAAGGGAAATGATTAAAAAAAAAAATTTTTTTAGAGAGTGTGGGGGCTTACCTTGGTCGAGAGAAGACGCGGAGTCGGAGGAGAACGCCGGGGAGCCGGAGCACCAGAGGGGAGGCGCCGGAGCAGCGAGGTGGGAGCCGGAAATTTTTAGAGCACGGCGGCGGCTAGGTCAAGACGGGGAAGAAGAAGAAGAGAAGGCCCGCTTTTATATAAGTAATTAGCGACGCAATAATTTGCGTCGCTATATGGTCGCAATATTTTTTTTAAATTTTATTATGTATTAGCGACGCATTAATGCATCGCTAATCCATCGTTAATCTGGTTTTATTATAATTTTATGAAAAAATAGCGACTCAAATAATTGCGTCGCTAATGCGTCGCTAACTTGGCGCCAATGTCCGGCGGAAATTTATTTTTATTTTCTAGGAATTGCATCGCTAAGGCATCGCAATATTTTTTAATATTTTTAATTGATTAAAATAATAACTTATTACAATAATTGCGATGCAAGCAGTGCATCGCAATAATTTTTAAATATTTATAAATGATAATATTTATAATTTATGATAATAATTGCGACGCAAAATTGCAATAATTTTTAATATTTTTATTAATACTAAAAAAATTTATTAATACTAAAAATTATTATATTTACTAAAAATAATTGCGACGCATATATTGCGTCGCAATATTTGTTTATTTTTTCCTAAAATGCGTCGCTACGGCGTCGCAAAAATTTTTAAATATTTAAATGATAATATTTATAATTTATGATAATAATTGATGCCTTATTGCGTCGCAATAATTTTTAATTAGATATATTTATTTAAAAAATATTGCGACGCAAATTATGCGTCGCAATATTATATTTTTTTATTTATTAATACTGATAAAAATTATTTTACTAAAAATAATTGCGATGCATACATTGCGTCGCAATATTTGTTTAATTTTTCTGCTAAAATGCGTCGCTACGGCGTCGCAATAATTTTTTAATATTTTTTTAAACTTTTTCATAAATTTTTTTTGAGTAATTATAAGTGATCCGACGGTTGGATCGATCCAAGCCATGATCGATCCCAGTCGGCGATCGAATCGATCGCCCTGATCATGATTGGCCACGATCGATCTCGGACCGTGGCAATCGGTCCGATCGGCAACGATCCGACGGTTGCGATCGATCCAAGCCTGATCCCGATCGGCCACGATCGATCCCGGACCGTTGCGATCGGTCCAAGATCGCTGGAGATCCGACGATTGCAATCAATCCAAGCCTTGATCCCGATCGGCCACGACTAATCTCGGACCGTGGCGATCGGTCGATCGGCAATGATCCGATGGTTGCGATCGATCCAAGCCCTGATCCCGATCGTCCATGACCGATCTCGGACCGTGGCGATCGCACCGATCGGCGTCGATCCGATGGTTGCCATCGATCGAAGCCCTGATCGATCCCGGTCGGTGATCAACGATCTCGGACCATCTCGATCGATCCGATAGGCGACAATCCGACGGTTGCGATCGATCCAAGCCGTGATCCCGATCGGCCACGACCGATCTCGGACCGTGGCGATCGGTCCGATCGGCGACGATCCGACGGTTATGATTGATCCAAGCCGTGATCCTGATCGGCCACGACCTATCTCGGACCGTTGCAATCCGTCCAAGATCGGCAACGATCCGACGGTTGCGATCGATCCAAGCCATGATCCCGATCGGCCACGATCGATCTTGGACCGTGGCGATCGGTCCGATCGGCAACGATCCGACGGTTGCGATCGATCCAAGCCCTGATCCCGATCGGCCACGACCGATCCGGACTGTTGCGATCGGTCCAAGATCGCTGGCGATCCGACGGTTGCAATCGATCCAAGCCCTGATCCTGATCGGCCACGACTGATCTCGGACCGTGGCGATCGGTCCGATCGGCAACGATCCGACGGTTGCGATCGATCGAAGCCCTGATCCTGATCGGCCACGACCGATCTCGGACCGTGGCAATCGGTCCGATCGGCAACGATCCGACGGTTGCGATCGATCCAAGCCTGATCCCGATCGGCCACGACCGATCCCGGACCGTTGCGATCGGTCCAAGATCGCTGGTGATCCGACGGTTGCAATCGATCCAAGCCCTGATCCCGATCGGCCATGATTGATCTCGGACCGTGGCGATCGGTCCGATCGGCAATGATCCGACGGTTGCGATCGATCCAAGCCCTGATCCCGATCGTCCATGACGGATCTCGGACCGTGGCGATTGCACCGATCGCGTCGATCCGACGGTTGCCATCGATCGAAGCCCTGATCGATCCCGGTCGGCGATCAACAATCTCGGACCATCGTGATCAATCCGATAGGCGACAATCCGACGGTTGCGATCGATCCAAGCCGTGATCCCGATCGGCCACGACCGATCTCGGACCGTGGCGATCGATCCGATCGGCGACAATCCGATGATTGTGATCGATCCAAGCCCTCATCCCGATCGGCCATGACCGATTCCAGACCGATGCGATCGGTCCGAGATCGCTGACGATCCGACGGTTGCGATCGATCCAAGCCCTGATCCCGATCGGCCACGACCGATCTCGAACCGTGGTGATCGGTCCGATCGGCGACGATCCGAGGGTTGCGATCGATCCAAGCCCTTATTCCGATCGGTCACGATCGATTTTGGACCGATCGCTATTTAACATAATTAATTTTTTTAAATACATTGCGACGCAAAGGGTTACGTCATAATTTTTTAATATGATAATTATATTACATAAAAATTAATTTTAATTATAATAATTACGATGCAACAAGTTCATCGCTATATTAAAACATAATTTTCCTAATTAATTTTTTGGTTTATTGCATCGCTAATGCGTCGCTATTTAACATAATTAATTTTTTAAAAACATTGCAATGCACTGTGTTACGTCGCAATTATTTTTTCTCATATTTATACTTTATAAAATTTAATTTTATTTAAAATAATTGTGACGCATTTATTGCATCGCTAAATTAAAAAATAATTTTTCTAATTTTCTGATTTATTGCATCGCTAATGCATCGCTATTTAAAATATTTAATTTTTTTTAAAACATTGCGACGCACTGAGTTGCGTCGCAATATTTTTTTCTAATATTTCTACTTTAAAAATTTAATTTCATTTAAATTATTTACGATGCAATTGGTGCATCGCTAAATTAAAAATAATTTTTAAATTTTTTGGTTTATTGCATCGCTAATGCGTCGCTATTTAATATATTTAATTATTTTAAAAACATTGCGACGCACTGTGTTGCGTCGCAATATTTTTTTTCTGATATTTAAATTTTATAAAATTTAATTTTATTTAAATTATTTGCGATGCAATTGGTGCGTCGCTAAATTAAAAATAATTTTTCTAATTTTTGGTTTATTGCGTCGCTAATGCGTCGCTATTTAACATATTTAATTCTTTTAAAAATATTGCGACGCACTGTGTTGCATCGCAATATTTTTTTGATATTTATATTTAATAAAAAATTAATTTAAAAATATTGCGATGCATTATTTGCATCGCAATATTAAAAAATTAATTTTTTTGAGTTTCTGGTTAATTGAGTCGCTAATGCGTCGCTAATTACGTCGCAATATTTTGTTGTCATAGAGGCATCGCAAAGTGGTCGTAATTTAGTGACGCATAATTGCGTCGCTAAATTTGCATCGCTATTTCAATATTTTCTTGTAGTGCTCATTATAAAAACTTCTAATTTGTGAGTGATGATATCTAATTGTAGAAGTTAAAGGAATGAAAGAAGGAGGATTTATAGGTCCATCTATTAATATTTTAACTATATCCTAAGAGATAAAGGTTGGATACACACTAATTTGCATATGATATTTTCTTTTTAGAAAATAGTATGCTAATCTTGGCATTTATTAAAATGCTATATACCATTAATCAAGGCTTAAATGCTGTAAAATATTGATATAAAATGGCAATAAAAATAGATACATTATAAGTAATTATCTATCAAAATTTTATGGGATTTAGATTAAAATATCATAAAAATTAATTTTTAACCATATAGAATAGTAAATGTCAATAAAAGTGTGCCATCATGCATCATATTTGCTGCAGTATAGATATAGCAATATTTATTATGGATATGAAATAAATATGAATGTAGCTACTTACCTGTCTCATCCTATTTTATTCCATTCCATATCCATTACTTCGGTAGTAAAATTACTTAAGTATTGTTATTTATAATTTTTTTAAAAAATTATCCTTAATAAAGATCAGCAGCCACATACCACAACTTTTTAGGACCTAATCCATTTGACTAGTTTAGAATTTTTTTTTTAAAAAAAGCAACTTACAATTGTCCTAGAGTTGGTCCATTTTGAAATGAGTTAAAATTTAAAGAAAAAATATATTGTAACCAATAGCTAGGAAGAAATTAAACTTATTTATTTCAAAAAATAAAAAAATAAGTGGCGATACAGATACATATGGGTAATGGAACGGATATAGGTTTTATGTAATCTCTATTGATATGGATATGAGTATTCATAGTGGATACAAAATAAGTTTGTAAATAAATTTATTTAATAGGCATGAGTATAAAGGAACCTTTTCATACCCGTTCCACTCCATTACTATCCCTATGTATACATTTACTAGAGTCTTCTAATAAATAATATATATAATAAATTTGAAATTTTATCCTCTTTTACCATGTGTCACATTTAATACTTTTAATTTTAGTTTTATCTTTGATTTTTTCTCCTTTATTATTATTATTTTTGTTTCCCATATGTAGTAACCCAAGAGGAGGGTGAATTATATATTTTAAAAATTAATTATGCAGTAATGTGCTTTTAACAAGTCAAAATTTAATCAGCAGTGGTGTAGTGATGTGAACATAGTATTATCACAAAAATTATGCAAGCAATCACAAACACAAAAATTTTTATAATGGTTCAGTGCCAAACCAACACCTATGTCCACTCCCCAAAAACCCTTTGAAAATTTTACTACAATCGTATCACCAACGATTACAACCCCTAGCCTTCCCCGGCTAGTCCTCTTGTTAAACGGCACAAGGCAACCAAACCCCTAGCCTTCCAGGCTAGTCCTTTTATTTCATGGTACAAGGAAGCCAAAACAACCAAGGATTAAACCCAACCCTTTACAAGATTCAAAATAGGTTCAGAAAATATTAAGAACAGTATGCTCCTAGAATAAGCAAAAATTCAAAAATAAACACTTTACAATTTTATAGACAATTTTCAGCAATAAATAATGTTCCCTTGAAGTAGTTGAAGCCTTGAATGCTTGTGGAAGCTTTGATGATTCAGCAAGAATAAGTAGTCAATGATCTTCAAGAGCTTTCAATGCACAACTTCCTTTCTTTGTTACTGAGCAACCATGAATGTATGAAGTGATAGCTTTCTACTATTTACTCCCTTCCTCTGTCTTCTTCTTCTACTCAGCTATATAAAGCTTTTTGAATTGTTGGGGAAATTTTCTAAAGCATTGAATGCACTGACGATCGCTGAAAATGGAGAGAGCATCTGACATTTTCAGGAAAGAACTCCAGCTGGCAAAGGAAATTTGGTTGAGAGGAAGCACACTAGAAGAGCAGAGAGGGTTCCATAGTTGATTGGATGTAAATCTAGTTAACTAAATGAAGCATGAATATGTTCAGGAAGAGAAGCCATTGACCCTTAACTAGCTGGACCGAAAGTTCAATTAGCTATTTACATTAAGCGCATGGTTAGGAATAAAATCCATGTCCATTAGCTAGCTGAACTAAAAGTTCAGTTAGCTATTTACATTATGTGCATGGTTAGGAATAAAATTAGCATCCATTAGCTAGCTGAACTAAAAGTTCAGTTCGCTATTTACATTGTGAGTGCGAGCAGAAAAATATTATCATCATCCTTAGTTAGTTGGACTACATGTCCAATTAACTATTTCCATGAAACATTCAGCCAGAGAGGGCTATCAGCAAATTTCTAGTTAGCTGGACTACATGTCTAGTTAACTATTTCCATGAAACATTCGGCTAGAGAGGTCTGCAGGAGATCCTTAGTTAGCTGGTTGATATTCCAGTTAACTGAATCCAAAAAGTATTCAGCTGAAGAAGTCTACAGCAAGTTTCATTTCTGATTTAGTTAACTGGTAATGACCTCCAGTTAGCTAAATCCAAAAGACACACAGCTAGGAGAGCTATCAGGGAAAAACTAGTTAGCTGGATAAGAACTCCAGTTAACTATTTCCAAACATCACACGACCAGGAGAGCTATCAAGGAAAAATTAGTTAGCTAGATAAGAACTCCAGTTAACTATTTTGAAAGTTCACACGATCAGGATGAAGTCTTCAGCAAACTAGTTAGCTAGCATAACAGCCCAATTAACTATTTTGAGCATCCATTCGGCCAGAGAGAGTTTGCAGAAAACCTTAGCTAGCTGGATCAAATGTCCAATTAGCTATTTTCATAATGAGTTCGGCCAAGAGAGAATAACAAGCAATCTAGTTAGCTAGAAAACTATCCCAGCTAACTAGATAACAAGGTGGTTCGGCCAAAGTGATGTAGCAGCAGTTTTAATTGTCTAAATGACAACTCCAGAGGGTCATGGAACTTGATATTACTTTGTAACTCATTGAAACATCTTTTTGATATTCTATATTTACCTGCATTGATCTTTGTCTCTTTAATAAACATATTAGTGCTTTACATAATTATTTTGTAATCATCAAAATCAACATGGGGTCAACAATCTTCCCCTTTTTGATGATGACAAAACCATAATAATTTTCATAAAATTTTCTTCCCCTATAAATTTGAATGTATGGAGTATTCTTTTCAATTTTTTAATGTATGCATTATTCTTCTTTCCCTTTTTGTCATCAATCAAGGAGGTGGTTGAAGAATGTGCAAATCAAGCAATCATCAAGTAAGCATACAAAGAAAACATAATGTATTGAAATAACATGAGTGCAGAATTAAACATTGATACAAAGCAGTAAGCCAGTGGCTTGATCCAAAACATCAGGTACTAGAGTAAATATACATCAATAGGATAGATTCCAAAATATAGGAAAAGCATATAAAGTCTACTTATCATCATTAAAATAATAGAAGGTTTAGATGAAGATCCTTTCTGATGGCGAGAAGCTTTGGGTTTGAATTTGTGAGATTGTGGTGGAGGCATCCGAAGGTGAGGATGAGAATAAGACATATTTGGTACAAATATCGAAGGAACTGATTGAAAAGAAGCAAGATGCTGCTCCAGAAGGCTGGTAAGCCTGGCAAAAGAAGAGGTCCAGCAATCAACAACACTGGAAGCATCCTTGGTTTGGATTTCATTGGCACACATTTGAAAAGTCATCCATTCAAAACACTCAAGCTTGGCTTTCAACAAGTTGATTTCTCCAAGTATACGACCCATCACAGTTTCATTGTGGTAATAGACTTCCATTCAGAACTTGCATATCATGCTCAATTTGTTTCTAACTCATCACAACCTGGGAAAGTGTCTCAAAAACTGTGAAGATATGGGGTATCATGGAATAGTCATTAACAGAAGATCCACTATCTCCGAAACTTCTATTGGATTGGGCAAAGGATAGTTCTTGGATAATCTGTTGTATCTGTTCTTCACAAATTTCAAACGATGGGACATTTAGGTGTAGGATTGTTATTGCAACAAGGTAGCTCAAGTGCAGTATTCACAAATTGAGGTGGCTTGGGTACAGCATATTGATGTGACTCAAGTGCAGAGGACATGAAAGGATGTGGCTTATTCATTGCGGTTATAAAGGATGTGGCTAATGAAAGTAAAAGTTAAAGAATCCAGGAGAAGGACAATTTTCTTGAGGTTGATCTAGAGGTGGTTGGATTATCGGTAGAGGAACATGATTTTAACCTACCTAGTTCTAACTCTAGTCCAAATACCATCATGCTTAGCATAATCCATACGATAAAGAGAGTGAGCATTAAAGATATCAGAATGATGTAATTCTACAACTATCTCACCCTTAAGTTTCATATGAAAAAATTCAAAAACATAGGTAAGGAAAATGTCATATGGCAGAACGACTTTTGTTTGTCCTAAGGCTTCTTTCATAATGGTCATCATAAGTTCAGGGAAGTCAAGAGGAGTTTCATTTAAGATATGGCACATAATGCAAATATCATGGTCGGTTACAACATTAAAAGATCCAACACAAGGAGCAAAGATTTTTGCAATGATGCTATGAAGTAATCTGTTTTCAATACTTAACTTGTTTGCATCAAGGTTTACAATATTATCAGCTTCACCATCTTCTAAACCAAGTACAACGACAAGTCTATAACCTTTATCATAAGGAAAATCTTTTATAACACCAACATCAGGAATGTTTAGGGCAGATCCTAGTAATTTTCTGTCAAACTCTATCTTGACCTTTTTAACACTAGAAGAGATGATACCATCACCAAAGGTAATGTTTTCATAGAACTCATGGATAAGGTCGGGATAGATAGGCCTTTTGGTTTTCAATAAACTAATCCAACCTTGTGCAGCAAATAATCTATCTAGTTTAAATCCTTCTTGATCTAGAAAGTTAAAATCCACTAACCTCCCATTAGCTAAGGCTCAAACTGCTATGTTGGCGGTTGATGAAGTGGAGCTCTGTGAAGAAAAAGAAGATGTGGCTTTCCTACGAAGATCAGTGAGATCATCTTCCCTTGTACTAAGATTTTTCTTCTTAGGCGCTATCTTTCCTTTTTCTTGGAGTGAAGAGGAGTAAAGAGTGAAGGAAATGAAAGAGGAACCGGTTGAATGAAGAGGAGCTCGGTGAAGACTTGGAAGAAGTCGGTTGGAAGGTGAGAAGTAAAGAATAAGGAGAGTGCACGGTGAAGAGGAGTTTATATAGAATTCCAATTAGTTGACTGATCAGGTAGCTGGAGGTTTAATTCCTAGTTAACTGGTCAGTTGATTGATAAAGGAAATAGGGTGAAATAAGTGCCAGCTGATGAAGAATTTAAAGTGAAAAAAAGCAACACTTGGTTGGAATTTTAGCAAGAAGAGAACTGGCCACGGCCACATGGGATTTGTCCAAAGAGTCACCAGTTGACTTCCAATCAACTGAGATGAAAAGGACAAAAGTCTAGGTGGCAGCAAGGCTAAATCATGCAAATGGATATAGCTAACTCGATGGTTAGCTAGAACACGGAAGGTTTCCAGCATGAAGATTTTCAGAAATTGGATAAAATGGAGATTGTAAATTTTGGAAGTGTTCATGAGACTAGGATTATCTAAAGAATACTAAGGGCTTCTAAGGATCCAATAAGCATGACAAAGCAACCAACAATTGAACAAGCTAACTTACTGAATAGAAAGATCAATCATGCCGAGTTCCCTTCTAATTTCATAAAGCTTAGATTCTTCAAGCGGTTTTGTGAAAATATCAGCAAATTGCTTTTCAGTACATAAAAATTCAATTATAACATCATCATTATTCACATGATCCCTAATGAAATGATGTCTAATTTCTCTGTGTTTGGTCCTAGAATGCTGGATGGGATTCCTAGTCAAATTGATTGCACTAGTGTTATCACATTTTATTGGAATACCCTTTTATTTGATGCCATAATCTTCTAGTTGCTTCTTAATCCATAAGATTTGAGCACATCAACTTCCAACTGTAATGTATTCGGCCTCGGCCATAGACAATGCTATTGAAGTTTGCTTTTTGCTAAACCAGGAGACTAAGTTTACACCTAAAAATTGACAAGTTCCACTAGTTGATTTTCTGGCTAATTTACAACCTGCAAAATCTGAGTCTGTGTATCCTATATTAAGTCAATGCTAGATTGCTTGTCATACCAAAGTCCTAAATTTATAGTTCCACTTAAATATTTAAAAATTCTTTTAACAGCAAGTAAGTATGGTTCTTTAGGATTAGCTTGAATCTAGCATGCATACAAATACTAAACAGGATATCAGGTCTACTTGCAGTTAAATACAGTAATGATCCGATCATGCCTCTATAAAGTTTTAAATCAATAGATTTTTTAGTGCTATTAGAATCAAGTCTACAGGATGAGCTCATAGGTGTACTAATACTCTTAGATGTCTCCATGCCAAATTTCTTGATCATCTCCTTGATGTACTTGGATTGGCTTATGAAGATCCCATCTTTGCTTTGCTTAATTTGAAGTTCGAGAGAGTAGTTAAGTTCGCCCATCATGCTCATCTAAAACTCCCCCTGCATAAGCTTTGCAAAGTCTTCGCATAAAGAGTCATTAGTCGCACCAAAAATGATATCATCCACATATATTTGAATAATTAGCATATCATCATTTTATCTTTTGATAAATAAGGTTGTATCTACATTTCCTCAAATAAAATCATTGCCGATTAAGGATTTACTTAATCTCTCATACCAAGCCTGGGGAGCTTGTTTCAAACCATATAAAGCTTTGTTCAACTTAAATACATGGTTTGGAAACAAGTAGTTTTCAAAACCGGATGGTTGTTCCACAAAGACTTGTTCAGTAATTTATCCATTTAAGAAAGCGCTTTTAACATCCATTTGATATAATTTAAAATTCATAAATCAAGCAAATGCAAGAAGTAATCTAATAGCTTCTAATCTAGCAACAGGGGCATAAGTTTCATCAAAATCAATACCTTCTTCTTGATTATAACCCTTAGCTACCAATCTTGCTTTATTTCTAATTATATTACCATGTTCATCAAATTTGTTCCTATATACCCATTTAGTCCTAATGATTGGATGATCATGAGGCCTATCAATAAGAGTCCATACATTTTTCTATCAAATTGATGAAGTTTCTCATGCATGACATTTAACCAATTAGCATATCATCTTTAGCATCATCATAACATTTAGGTTCTATTTTAGATACAAAAGCTAAGTTATTGTAAGTGTTTCTAAATAGATCTAGTCCTAATAACAAAAGATGGGTCACCTAAAATTAACTCTTTAGGATGATTGTGAACGTACCTCCATTCTCTTTCTAAATCATCATTACCTTGTGATACCTAATGTTGATTCTTATCATTTTCTTCATTTATCTCTTGTGTAGTTGAATCCTTCTTATCTTCCAAAGTGATTCCTTGAGTTGACCGTCAATTTCATCTGCATCATTTAAAACCTTTTTATTCCTTAATGGAAGATCATTAGATTCATCAAATATAAGATGAATTGATTCCTTAACTACTAATAACTTTTTGTTGAATATTCTAAAAGCTCTACTATATGAAGAATAACCAAGAAAAATGCCTTCATCAGATTTAGCATCAGATTTGTTAAGGTTCGATTTTTCATTATTCAAAATAAAACATCAGCAACCAAAAATATGAAAATAACTAATGTTGAGTTTTCTTCCTTTCCAAAGTTCATAAGGGATCTTTTTCAAAATAGGTCTAATTAATGCATGGTTTAAAACATAATAAGCTGTGTTGATTGCTTCAGTCCAAAAATACTTTGGGCCACTACAAGAGAATTAAAATATTGCGAAGCCCAAATGCATCGCAATTGCGTCGCTAAACATGCTATTGCGACGCAATAGCGACGCAACGAGGGCGTCGCTCAACTGTCCGTCGCAATACCCTTTTGTCGCAATTGCGTCGCAATATTGCGACTCTCTGCGACGCTCTTGCGATGCCACATTGCGTCGCCATATTGCGACGCATGCAAATGCATCGCTAAATTTAAAAAAAATTTTAAAAAAATATTATTAAATATTGCGACGCACTAAATTACATCGCAATATTTAAAATTAATTTTTAAAATAAAAAAAAATTATTATTAAATATTGCGATGCACTAAATTGGGTCGCAATATTGCGACTCATCCAGCTGCATCACAATATTTAATAATAATAATTTTGGTATAATAGCGATGCAATTTGAGTCGCTAATGCATCGTAAATAAAAATTATTTTAAAATATTGCGACGCAAGGTAATTGCGTCGCAATATTTATTAAAAATTTTTAAGATAAAATAGCGACTCAATTTTAGTCGCTAATGCGTCGCTATTAAATTTATTTTTAAATTATTGCAATGCCAGGTCATTGCATCGTAATATTTAATAATAATATTTTAAAAATATTAGTGATCTAATATCAGTCACTAATGCGTCACAAATTTTATTTTTAAAAATATTTAAATGATTAAAAATTAAAACGGTTATTCAATTTTGCTAAATCTAAATATTGATACAAACATTTTTCACTCAATCCAAACAATAATATATTTCAAAAAATAATTTATATATTAAAATTTTAAAGTTTTTACAACATAAAAAAAGAAAAAAAAATACATCAAGAATCTGAACGATCACGTGGAGGCTGTGGAGGCTGAAGACTCTGCGACAAGCGGCTAACCATATCCCGCAAATAATGCATCTCATCTCGCATGTCTGCAACCTCCTGATCCCGGCCTCGCATACGATCCTCAAAATCCTGCTCGACCTCCTGGCGAATCTTCTCTGCAATAGATCTACGAAGCTCCTGTAAACGCTCGGGAGGAAGATCAGCAGGAACTCACGAGCTGGAGGCCTGATGGGGAAAAAATGTAGAAGCTCTAGTGCCCAGACCATAGACCCTGCGGTCTCGTGGCTGGGCACCAACAGCCTCTAAAAACACACGTCGACTCTCCTCTGCTGAGAGTTCGACGGGCGTCTCCCCATCAGTAGAGTCGACCTGCGATGCCTGGGAGCGAAGCTCGTCGACTCGTGTCTTAAAATTATGAAATCAACAATAAATGAGTTAATAAATTTCTCGAAATAAAATTTTAGAAATTAAACAGATACTACATAAATCTAATTTCTTACCGCAACCTCCGTGATCGCGTGTCGACCCAGGAGCCATCCCTCCTGGTGTGTGTCGAGGATCTCCGCCCTCCTGCTCAGTCTATAACAATAAAAAAAATGATATTAATACAAATATTTGTAAATAACTAAAATAGTAATTAAAATATTTATGTTTTCTTACCATACGCCGTCTGTGCTCCTGAATCGAAATGGAGCCCGAAGTATGACGGGAGAGACCCATGCCAGGACCGCCCTTCTCAGATCGGCGGTTCGTGCTGGCTGATGCGGACCTCCTGCGCCAGCCATCGGACTCCAGGCCTGCTGCCACTCGTGCCAAATACCCTCTGGACATGCGCAGGACGCTGACCCGATGACCTCCAACGATGAAGCATGTCGGAGTATCGGCATCGCGTCAGAGCCTCCCATGCTGCCCTAATGGCATCATGGCTGGCAGGATCCCACGTAAACTTTTTTTGCATTAAAATAAACAGTTAGTTTCTGAATTTATTAAGTTTAAAGAATTATATATCACTGATAAATTGTATTTAATAAGTTTACCTGAAACTCAGAAAAATAAAACTCCCTCGTGGCTGGAGATACGTGGCACCAATCGTAGCCACTGGGATCTGCACGCCTCTGAAAAACGGCGCTGATGTGGCTGGATACATGATGCTGCTCAATGAATCTGTTAAAAAAATGCAAGTTTATAAGTAAATGACTTAAAAACATAAACAAATATTTTTAATTAGTATATACTTACATTCCCCTGAGCATCAAGTCTAAGTACAGTGCGGCCGATGGTGGAAGAACTCTCGGAGGTCTGTGCCGATCGGCTGGATGGTAATGCTGCTGCAGAGATCGAAGGCTGCGCCTTTGCTGGAGATCCAAACTCTCCATCTCTGACGCTCATGTGATCTGATGTCGTAGGATCCAAACTACGTCTCTGCTCACCCAATCTGTCGTCGGTAGATCTACCTCTGCCCCTCATACTGAAAATACTAAAGATTCACACAATTAAATTACGATTAATGATTGACTATGTAAGAATTTAACACTTATAAAAAAAAGTTAAATTTTAAAAAACCTTTATGTTTAATCGATGTCATTTGTTTCGTGAAATGTTGGTTCAACATCCGATGCCGTATCGGATTGCGAATCAGTTTCATTATCATCGGAAGGAAACCGAACATTTGCATCCGCAATTTCTTGGACATCACCACTTGGATCTCTAAGTGATGTTTCAGGAGCCCTTGTGTCGTCCTCAATTGCATGCATTTCCATCTCATCCTCTTGAAATGCAGGGCACTCGGCTGATTGACTTGATGAACTCTCCTCTAATACGATTGTTGAACGTGGGACGATTTTAGAAACGGCCCACCAATCTCGCTTGTCATTGCGCAAACTTGGATATCCGCAGTAAAAGACTTGCTGAGCTTGGGATGCAAGGATGAATGGGTCATATTTCTGCAATCTTCGTCGATGGTTCACTTCAACCAAATTATAGTCGTTATGAACCCTTTTGCCCACAGGAACTATCGGATCGAACCAATCACAACGAAACAATACGGTTCGTTTCATAGGCCAACCGGGATATTCAACTTCAACCACCTCTACTAACTTTCCATAATAATCCTGCATATTTGCTCCAACACTTTCTCCTTTCACACACACGCCCCAGTTCTGCGTGCCTCTTGAAGCTGCTAATCGTTCAATCTGAAATTTGTACCCATTTACAAAATAGCCAGTAGAGGTTGTTACGGTCTTCAATGGCCATTGCGATAGACATTTAATGAAAATATTGTCGATTGTCGACCATGGACCGTTGACCTATAAATTAATAAGCTATTGACATCCAATTCAAAAAATAATAGCCATTATCGAAATTGATTGAGTGATACTACTCACAAATTCATAAAACCAGTAAGCAAACTTCCGTTTCTAATTTCTGCCCAATTGCAACTTGACTGATGTCGGGATTCATCTGTCGTTGTCTATCACAAAACATCCTTATGGGATGAAAAGGATGAAAACTACTGTTAGAAATTAAATATTATGGTATATTATTATATAAATTTAAATTTTCAATTTAGCATTGAAGTATACACTTACTCAATATATGGATCGACTTCTCTACAGTTCATTAGGATGTAATAATGTGCTGCATTATACTCCATATCGCTAAGATTTCTTGACTTCTGCCCACCAAATGAACGGCCGATAGCTTTAAAAATTGATATTCTACCGTCATTAGCTTCTGCTTCGTCCACACATACGTCATCGTTACGACCATGATTTCGGCTCCTCGTGTGGACGTGACCCTCAAAGTAATGTGAGGCAAAAGCTGAAACTTCTTCGACCAAGTGTGCATTGCATATAGAACCTTCAACCCTTGCCTTATTACGCACATTATTTTTTAACTTCTTAAGATACCTATATGTAAAGTTGCAACAAAAAATTAATGAATTTTTCAAGCAATGAAATAATATTTGAAATGTCAACATATCTTAATGATGTATATATTTACCTCTCGAAAGGATACATCCAGCGATACTGCACGGGACCAGCTATGCTCGCTTCGTATGGCAAGTGAACCGGTAAATGCTCCATTGAGTCAAAAAAACTGGGAGGAAATATTCGCTCAAGCTTGCATAAAATAATTAAAATTTCCTCCTCAAGCCTTGCCATGGATGCAGAAGTAATGACTGCGGCAGATAACTCCTTGAAGAATAAGCTGAGCTCCGTAATTGCCTTCCAGACATGTTGCGGAAGCAACTCACGAAAAGCTATAGGTAATAATCGTTGCATGAAAACATGGCAGTCGTGGCTCTTCATGCCGAACAACTTGAGCTTATGCATGTCCACACACCTACCGATATTTGAGGCATAACCATCTGGAAATTTTAACCCTCTAAGCCAGTTACATAAAACTTCTCGTGAATTTCTGTCAAGAGTGTAACATGCTTTAGGATAGGTCCCATCGGCACTCCTTCTCAAATCACCTCTTCTGCAGTACTGATTAAGTTCTTCTCTTGACTTTGCAGTATCTTTTGTTTTTCCCGGGATGTTTAGCACCGTGTTAAATATGTTATCAAAGAAATTTTTCTCGATATGCATAACATCCAAGTTGTGCCGGATGAGATTTGTGCTCCAATAAGGCAAATCCCAAAATATACTTCGCTTCTTCCAGTTATGTTCTTTACATATACGGCTATTTATTCTATCTGCATCCGGTTCCCATGCATACATCAACCCCAAATGCTCTATAGAATCAAATAGATCCGTGCCGGACCTAACGGTTTGGCAAATTTTGTGACTGCTTTGTTCTTCCGGAAGGCGATCAAGTTACGCCTGTAAGGATGATTTGGGGGCAAGAACTTCCTATGGTTATCAAACCATGACTGCTTACCACTCTTCTGCAATGTAAATGCATCCGAATCATATATGCAATGAGGGCATGCCAGACGTCCAGCAGTGCTCCAACCAGACAACATTGCATATGCCGGAAAATCACTTATTGTCCACATCAAAGCAGCTCTCATTAAGAAATTCTGTTTCATAGAAATGTCGTAGGCTACCACTCCTGTTTCCCATAAAATTTTTAATTCGGCCACCAACGGTTGCAGAAAGACATCAATCTTTTCCTTTGGATTTGATGGTCCAGGAACCAAAACGGTTAAAAACATTAGTATCTTTCATGCACTTCCACGAAGGAAGGTTATATACAGTCAGTATCATAGGCCAACATGAATACTGTTGCCCCGCTTGACCAAATGGTTGGAAGCCATCGGTACAACGACCTAATCTCACATTCCTTATATCTTTAGCGAAATCAGGATGATTTTCATTGAAATGCTTCAAGCCTTTGAATCCGATGGATGCCGCATTTCATCCTCTTTAGATTCATGTTCGCCATGCCATCTCATATCAGCAGCTGTTGCCTCAGATCTGTATAATCTCTGCAGGCGTGGGGTAAGAGGAAAGTAATGCATCCTCTTGTAAGGCACACTTTTCCTCCTACTTGTACCGGCTCCTCCTTCGGTGTTTTTGAACCTCGATTGCCCACAAATCTTACACCATCTCAGCTCTGAGTCTTCACCCCAAAATATCATACAATTGTTCAAGCAACAATCGATCTTATTAACTGGGAGCCCAAGCCCATGCAACAACTTCTTTGTTGCATAAAAACTGTCTGCGGCAACATTGTCATTTGGCAGAATTTCTTTGATTAACTCAGCTACAGAATTGAACGCCTTTTCTGATAATCGATGTTCTGCCTTAATATTCAACATTCGAGCAGCTGTAGAGAACTGGGAATGACCCTCACACCCAGGATACAATTCTTGATTTGCAGCACGCAACATATCATAAAATTGTTGTGCTTCTGGATTTGGTTCTTCCATAAATGTATTCTGATTGAAGTCATTACCCGATGCATTCATCACCATTTGTTCATATGTGTTTAAATTCACAAATGGTTCATCTACGGGAATTGACTCTTGTTGGCCTATAACAGCTGCTGGAATATCCTCTGGTTCACCATGACAGTACCAAACATAGTAATCAGGAACAAAACCCTTCTTACACAAATGCACCTTAACAGTTTCCACATCTCTGTAGGCTTTATTCTGACACCTGTGGAAGTTGCATGGGCACCTAATCCTAGGCCCATCCATCCATTCAGGTTGGCTACATGCAAATGCGATAAATTCTTCCAATCCATTCAGAAAATCTGGATTCAGCAAGCCATCTTTTATCCTTGCATACATCCATGAGCGAGTCCCGCTCATTTTTGACCGACTTATACAAAGTCTGGTAAATCATTAAATGAAACCAAAAAATAAAACTATATTAGTATTACTAAATATATAACTAAATTATTTCTTGGTCACAACTAAGGTTAATAACAACCATTTAAATCATTTATAAGTACAAATTTTTTTTAGGCAACTAAGGACCCTACCATGCAAGGGCGAGCCACGGCTACGATCCTTGGCGTGCTAGCAAGGACCGATGCATAGGTTCATGGCTAAAGGGAGGGCTTGAGTTTGTGTCGGGCCGCAAGGCGATGCGTTTAATCATTAGACTTCACAAGAATTCAAGTGTCTTAAATAATTCTACCTTCACTCCATGTCTATAAGGTAAGGCCCTATCCCATTCAAGAATATTTTTTGTGATATGTTATTCTGCTATTAATTATCATCGATCGGTAACATTGAAATTTCGGCAGCATTTCCCCATATGTTCTCCTAAATGTGTGGTATATAAGCCACACTAGGAGAACGTACGAGCAAATGCAAACCAAAATCTCACCCCACGATGATTACTAGCAGACTAACATGTCACAAGAAATATTCTCAAACTATCCACCAGGACAATTTGAGAATTTGCAAGACTAAGGCTTACAAATTCTCAAACGGGTCTAAAGGTTAAAGTGCTGTGATTATGGAAGTCCGAAGACAATCGAACTTATGCTTGTTATTCTTAACTTCTTGTGAATTATACATGTAATCACTAACTTTTTAAGATTATTGTGTCAAATACAAATGTTTGCGAATACTAAAATGTAAATCATTGAAACTACTAATTTATTGCTGAAAATTAAATAATATTACAACAAAATATTTTATTTAGCATTTCAAAATGTAATGCATCATTCAGTTTGCAGCAGAATATAAATAATCAAGACATAACAAATGTAAATGAGTATAAATGCACAAATACTATTGTCATAAACATTCTGCTTAAATTAATTATTGCATAAATATTATGTAAATTAAATAATAATACAACAAGACTTCCTATCTAGCATTACAAATATTATTGAATAATCAAGACATAACAAACAGTCTATCCAAACATCTTTATTGAAAAAACAGAGGGGGGTGGGGGGTTTCCCCCCTCCCCATGTTAAAACAAATTTTTTTTTTTTTGTGATGACAGTGGCCTGGCCACCATGGCCAGGCCACTGCCGGCCACGACAGCGGCCGCGCTGCCGTGGCCATCTTCTCCGGTCGCGGCCACGGCCGTGGCCGGACAAGAAAAGAAAGGGGGGGGGGGTTTCCCCCCTCCCCCCTGTTAAGGATTTTTTTTTTTTTTTTTTGTCACAGTGGCCTGGCCACCGTGGCCAGACCACTGCCGGCCACGGCAGCGGCCGTGGCCGGACAAGAAAAGAAAGGGGGGGGGGGGGCGGGGGGGTTTCCCCCCTCTTGTTAAGAAAAAATTTTTTTTTTTTGTCACAGTGGCCTGGCCACCGTGGCCAGGCCACTGCCGGCCATGGCAGCGGTCGTGGCCGGACAAGAAAAGAAAGGGGGGGGAGGGGGGGCGGGGGGTTTCCCCCCTCCCCCCCCCCTCCTGTTAAGAAATTTTTTTTTTTGTCACAGTGGCCTGGCCACCGTGGCCAGGCCACTGCCGGCCACGGCAGCGGCCGTGGCCGGAGAAGACGACCACGGCAGCAGCCGTGGCCACCTTGTCCGGCCGCGGCCACGGCCGTGGCCGGACAAGAAAAAACAAGGGGGGGGGGCGGGGGGGTTTCCTCCCCTCCCCCGTGTTAAAAAAAAAAAATTTTTTTGTGATGACAGTGGCCTAGCCACCGTGGCCAGGCCATTGCCGGCCACGGCAGCGGCCGTGGCCGGACAAGAAATAAAAGGGGGGGGCGTGGGGGTTTCCCCCATCCCTCCCCTGTTAAGAAAAAAATTTTTTTTTTTCACAGTGGCCTGGCCACCGTGGCCAGGCCACGGCCGGCCACGGCAGCGGCCGTGGCCGCCTTGTCCGGCTGCGGCCACGGCCGTGGCCGGACAAGAAATAAAAGGGGGGGGGGGGGTTTCCCCCCTCCCCCCCCTGTTAAGAAAAAAAATTTTTTTTTTTGTCACAGTGGCCTGGCCACCGTGGCCAGGCCACCGTGGCCAGGCCACTGCCATCCACGGTAGCGGCCGTGGCCGGAGAAGACGGCCACGGCAGCGGCTGTGGCCGTAGGGAAATCATTAAAAAAAAAAAAAAAAATTTAGAGTATTGGGGCTAACCTTAGTCGAGATAACAAGCCGGAGTCGGATGAGATCGCCGGGTAGCCGGAGGACCACAGGGGATGCGCCGGAGCAGCGAGCGGGGATCACGGCGGCGGCTAGGTCAAGACGGGGAAGAAGAAGAGGAGAAAGGGTGGGTTAAATATATGTAATTAGCGATGCAATAATTGCATCACAATTTTTTTTTTTTATGTCTTAGCGACGCACTAGTGCATCGCTAATCCATCGTTAATATATGTTTATTATAATTTTCTGAAAACTTAGCGACGCCAATAAATGCGTCGCTAATGAGTCGCTAAATTGGCGCCATCGTCCAGCGGGAAAAAATTTTTATTTTCTAATAATTGCATCGCTAAGGCATCGCAATTTTTTTTAATATTTTAAATTAAATAAAATAAAAACTTATTACAATAATTGCGATGCAAGCAGTGCGTCGTAATTATTTTTTAAATATTTTTAAATAAAAATATTTAAATTTATTATAATAATTGCGATGAAAAATTGCATCGCAATAATTTTTTAATATTTTTAATCAGCTATATATATTTTAATATTTTTAATCCATCCCAGATCGGTGACGATCCAACGGTTGCGATCGATCCAAGCCCTGATCCCGATCGGCGACGACCGATCTCGGACCGTGGCAATCGGTCCGATCGGCAAAGATCCGATGGTTGCGATCGATCCAAGCCATGATCCCGATCGGCCACGACCTATCTCGGACAGTTGCCATCCGTCCGAGATCGGCGATGATCTGACGATTGCGATCGATCCAAGCCTTGATCCCGATCGGCGACAACCGATCTCGGACCGTGGCGATCCGTCTGAGATCGGTGATGATCCAACGGTTGCGATCGATCCAAGCCCTGATCCCGATCGGCGACGACCGATCTCGGACCATGGCAATCCGTCTGAGAATGGCGATGATCCAACGGTTGCGATCGATCCAAGCCCTTATCCCGATCGGCCACGACCGATCTCGGACCATGGCGATCCGTCTGAGATCGGTGACGATCCAACGGTTGCGATCGATCCAAGCCCTGATCCCGATCGGCGACGGCCGATCTTGGACCGTGGCAATCAGTCCGATCGGCAAAGATCCGACGGTTGCGATTGATCCAAGCCGTGATCCCGATCGGCAACGACCTATCTCGGACAGTTGCCATCCGTCCGAGATCGGCGACGATCCGACGGTTGCGATCGATCCAAGCCCTGATCCTGATCGGCGACGACCGATCTCGGACCGTGGCGATCTGTCCGAGAACGGCGATGATCCGACAGTTGCGATCGATCCAAGCCCTGATCTCGATCGGCCACGACCGATCTCGGACCGTGGCGATCCGTCCGAGATCGGTGACGATCCAACGGTTGCGATCGATCCAAGCCCTGATCCCGATCGGCGATGACCGATCTCGGACCGTGGCAATCGGTCCGATCGGCAAAGATCCGACGGTTGCGAGTGATCCAAGCCATGATCCTGATTGGCCACGACCTATCTCGGACAGTTGCCATCCGTCCGAGATCGACGACGATCCGATGGTTGCGATCGATCCAAGCCCTGATCCCGATCGGCGACGACCAATCTCGAACCGTGGCGATCCGTCCGAGATCGGTGACGATCCAACGGTTGCGATCGATCCAAGCCCTGATCCCGATCGGCAACGACCGATCTCGGACCGTGGCAATCTATCCAAGAATGGCGACGATCCGACGGTTGCGATCGATCCAAGCCCTGATCCCGATCGACCACGATCGATCTCGGACCGTGGCTATCCGTCCTAGATCGGTGATGATCCAACGGTTGCGATCGATCCAAGCCCTGATCTCGATCGGCGACGACCGATCTCGGACCGTGGCAATCGGTCCGATCGGCAAAGATCCGATGGTTGCGATCGATCCAAGCCATGATCCTGATCGGCCACGACCTATCTCGGACAGTTGCAATCCGTCCGAGAACGGCGACGATCCGACGGTTGCGATCAATCCAAGCCCTGATCCCGATCAGCGACGACCGATCTCGAACCGTGGCGATCCGTCCAAGATCGGTGACGATCCGACGGTTGCGATCGATCCAAGCCATGATCCCGATCGGCCACGACCTATCTCGAACAGTTGCAATCTGTCCGAGATCGGCGACGATCCGATGGTTGCGATCGATCCAAGCCCTGATCCCGATCGGCCACGACCGATCTCGGACCATGGCGATCCGTCCGAGATCGGTGACGATCCAACGGTTGCGATTGATTCAAGCCCTGATCCCGATCGGCGACGACCGATCTCGGACCGTGGCAATCGGTCCGATCGGCAAAGATCCGACGGTTACGATCGATCCAAGCTGTGATCCCGATCGGCCACAACCTATCTCGGACAGTTGCCATCCGTCCGAGATCGGCGACGATCCAACGGTTGCGATCGATCCAAGCCATGATCCCGATCGGCGACGACCGATCTCGGACCGCGGCAATCGGTCCGATCGGCAAAGATCCGACGGTTGCGATTGATCCAAGCCGTGATCCCGATCGGCCACGACCTATCTCGGACAGTTGCAATCCGTCCGAGATCGGCGACGATCCGATGGTTGCGATCGATCCAAGCCCTGATCCCGATTGGCCACGACCGATCTCGAAACGTGGCGATCGGTCCGATCGGCGATAATCCGAGGGTTGCGATCGATCCAAGCCCTTATTCCGATCGGTCACGATCGATTTTGGACCGATCACTATTTAACATAATTAATTTTTTTAAATATATTACGACGCAAAGGGTTGCGTCGTATTTTTTTAATATGATAATTATATTATATATAAAATTAATTTTAATTCTAATAATTACTATGCAACAAGTGCGTCGCTATATTAAAACATAATTTTCCTAATTAATTTTTTAGCTTATTACGTCGCTAATGCGTCGCTATTTAACATAATTAATTTTTTAAAAACATTGCAACTCACTGTGTTACGTCGTAATTATTTTTTCTCGTATTTATACTTTATAAAATTTAATTTTATTTAAAATAATTGCGATGCATTTATTGCGTCACTAAATTAAAATTATTTTAATTTATTTTTTGGTTTATTGCATCGCTATTTAAAATATTTAATTTTTTTCAAAACATTGCGACGCACTGAGTTGCATCGCAATATTTTTTAAATATTTATACTTTAAAAAAATATAATTTTATTTAAATTATTTGCAATGCAATTGTTGCATCGCTAAATTAAAAATAATTTTTTTATTTTTCTAGTTTATTGCATCGCTAAGGCATCGCTATTTAAAATATTTAATTCTTTTCAAAACATTGCGACGCACTATTATGCATCGCAATATTTTGTAAACTATTTGTACTTTAAAAAATATAATTTCATTTAAATTATTTGTGACGCATTTGTTGCGTTGCTAAATTAAAAATAATTTTTTTAATTTTCTAGCTTATTGCGTCGCTAATGCATCGCTATTTAATATATTTAATTCTTTTAAAATATTACGATGTACTGTGATGCGTCGCAATATTTTTTTCCGATAATTAAATTTTATAAAATTTAATTTCATTTAAATTATTTGCGACACAATTGGTGCGTCGCTAAATTAAAAATAATTTTTCTAATTTTCTATTTTATTGCGTTGCTAATGCGTCGCTATTTAAAATATTTAATTCTGTTAAAAACATTGCGACGCAAATATTGCGTTGCAATATTTTTATTGATATTTATATTTAACAAAAAATTAATTTAAAACTATTGTGATGCAATATTTGCGTCGCAATATTAAAATTTTAATTTTTTTTATTTTCGGGTTAATTGAGTCGCTTATGCATCGCTAATTGCGTCGCAATATTTTGTTGTCACAGAGGCGTCGCAAAGTGGTCGCAATTTAGCGACGCAATTATGCGTCGCTAAATTTGCGTCGTTATTTCAGTATTTTCTTATAGTGGGCGATTGCTTTCACATAACATTGTATGGGTTATTTCCTCTAAAGTTCTGTTCTTTCTTTCTGCTACTCCATTTTGTTGAAGTGTTCTAGGTGCAGAAAAATTATGCTCAATGCCATTTTCATTACAGAAATTTTCAAAATATTGATTTTTAAACTCCTTGCCATGATCACTTCGAATCGATAAAATAGAAGTACTATTTTCATTTGCAATATTCTTAAATAGTTTTTGAAAGGAGGGAAAAGCTTCATCTTTGCTAGCTAAGAGTAACACCCATGTAAATTATGAAAAATCATCGATCACAACAAAATCATATCTTTTTCCTCCTAAACTGGTTGTTCTTGTAGGGCCAAATAAGTCCATATGCAAGAGCTCCAAAGGTCTAGTGGTAGAAATCAAATTTTTCGATTTGAAAGATACTTGGGTTTGTTTTCCAAATTAACAAGCATCACAAATCTTATCTTTTTCAAAAATTAGTTTTGGCAAACCATTCACTAAATCCTTTTTGATCAATTTAGACAATAAATTCATGCTTGTATAGGCTAATCTACGATGCCATAACCAACTATCATCAGTTTTAGCATTCATAGCAACTAGGAAATCAACATTCTGGTCATACAAATCATTTAAATCAACAATATATACGTTACCATGCCTATGACCAACAAAATTTATGCATTCATCAGCAGGATTTATAACAATGCATAAGGATGATTCAAATATAACTTTGAAACCTTTGTCACTTAATTGACTAATGCTAAGCAAGTTATATTTCAGGCCATCTACAAGCAAAATATTATCAATGTCAGCGTGAGGTGTGATACCAATTTTACCAATGCCAATTATTTTACCTTGACCATTAACACCCAAAGTAACAACACCTTCATTTTTTGCATCCAAAGTGATGAATTATGATTCATCACCCATCATGTGTCTTAAGCATCCACTGTCTAAGTACCATTTTCTTTTAGTTGCTCGGGTTACAAGACACACTTGCATACACAAATTTAAGTCTTACTTTTAGGTACCCAAGCCTTCTTGGGTCCTTTGTGTAGGAAGAATTAATCTCCGAGGCATGCATATTTTAAAATTTGATAACAATTATCAATGTGAAATTTTAAAGATTAAATATTAATCTATCTAACATGCATCAAGATCATATCTTTACCTTATATATAGGATCGTTTGATCTAAAATGTGCATATAAATAAAATCATCAAGATCATATCTTGATCCTCAAGGTAAGAAGTCGTACTTCTTACCTTGAATCATGCCTTAAGATCTAGAGATCATATCACTTACCCTAAGGGCAGTTGGTAAATCCTTTTGTGCTCTGCAGCCGTTCAATCGTCCGGCCTCTAGTATCGTCCACGCGAAGCCCCGAATGATCGGATTCTCGGGAGTGCTAGCTGGCGAAAAAATAACTTTGCTGATTTTGAATCCTTCCACTTGAATCTTCCTCCAAGATCCACCAAACTTTTGCTAACACCAGAATCACCAGGATTTTCTATTCTAACTCTTTAGAATTTCAATCCACGACATATCATGTGTCGTTGTGTTGTATTGTGTTGTGTTATAATCTGGTGAGGGATGTCCTCTAATTTATAGTCTCATTTTAGCCATCCTATTGAATTCTAACATTTAGAATTCGGTCGTTCGGTGAAAACCAAAGAGACACCGAACCAAAGAGACGTAGCGTTTGGTTAATTTCGATGTTTGGCGAAAACCAAAGAGACACAGCATTTGGTTAATTCCGATGTTCGCTGAAATCAAAGAGATGTGAATTCTAACACTTAGAATTCCATCGCCTGGTTTATTCAAAGAGGCATATTTATTCCATATAAATTCTAACACTTTAGAATTCTAACGGAATCGCTTGGAGAAGATTAATGTTACACATTAAATTCTTTATATGAATTTAATCTCTCAGACTTTAGTTATCTCATCATGTGAGATACTTATGCAAGAGGTTTGGGTTTAGGTTTTGGTTTAAGCTGATCTGAATTTATTGGACTGAACCTACATGGATCATGGTCCTAGCCCAAATCAAATTTGGCCAGTTCTCAATCCAAATCAAGTCTAATTTCAAATCAATATTTGAAATTGATTAGTCCTTCTAATAGACTTAAACCAAATTGAATCTTATTCACTTGTACTTAACCCAATTGAGATAATTCAATCAATCAAATTGATTAATTAAATCATGTACGATTCTCAATCGTTGATCAGCAAATAGATCATCCTAGGAAACTTCTATGCGTGTGACTCTCTATGTTTGAACCTAAGCCAATAGCATAGGAACAACTTTCTATACTAATCGATGTGCCCATCTAGCAATGGAACCCGACGTCCGGATAGGTCGAAGAGTTGCCGAGCAAATTCCAAGAACCCTAAGAAACAGTTACCGTATAATTCATCCTCTTGACCACAAATGCTAAGGATGGCTTAAGAGCTTGTCAACTCTAAACAACAAATCCATAAAGTGATTTCAACTTTAGTGATCATGTGACCTTCACATGAAGTGCCTTGGCCAAGGTCTTGCTAAATTGAAACACAAGCATTTCTCCTTTTAACGGGACAGGTCAAATTCCATCTTGATCCACAATTGACTACCATAAGTACTTGACTGCACCCAGTAACCTTTTGTAGCTGGATTAGAAATCCGGATGGTCCGACACCTAAGTACAATGAGTTGCTTGCAAGTCACCGGTTGTGATCTTTAGGTCTGAAGGATACTTATACCTATATCTTTTCGGATTAACTCTTGACAGCAGAGTATTCAAAAATGAGTCACGTTCGGTGAAATGTACTCCTACACTTTCACCTGTATGTCATACCAATGTCTCTACACTCCTTGGTTAAGAAGATAACCAACAAATATGATATACAACGCCCTATAATTGATAGTACTATGACCCTTTCATAGTATACCATTTGGTCGCGAACTCTTTTGAGGACCTTCATAGATAAATCCTCCTTTATCGTGAAGGAAGATCCTGAGGGCTTCATTACTATTAGGAGTTTTAAGAAGATATTCTTGCAATGAATAAACTGCCAAATAACTTTTATTAATATATCAATTTATATGTAATTTACATTAGAACAATTATCAAATGATTGGCTTTAGGATACAATTCCCAACAAACTCCCACTTAGCCTAAAGCCACTCATTACAGTATCTAATACCCATCTTCAATTTATAGTCTTCAAACTCCTTGATGCTGAGTGCTTTAGTAAATGGGTCATCTAGGTTTTCCTTTCCATCAATCTTCTGAAGATTTATGTCACCTCGTTCTACAATCTCTCGAATGAGATGAAACCGACGCAGTATATGCTTGGTGCACTGATGTGCTCATGGTTCCTTTGCTTGAGCTATGGCACCAGTGCTGTCACTGTACAACAGGACTAGTCCATCTACGGAAGGTGCCACTCTAAGCTCGGAGATGAATTTTCGCAGCCACACAACTTCTTTCGTAGCATCTGATGCAGCGATATACTCTGCCTCGCACATTGAATCTGCCACTGTATGTTGCTTAGAACTTTTCTAGCAAACAGCACCACCATTTAGGATAAACATGAAACCCGATACACTTTTACTATCATCATGATCTGATTGAAAACTGGAATCAGTATATCCAACAAGTTTCAAATCAAACTCTCCATAGACTAACTACTGGTCCTTAGTATTTCTCAAATACTTAAGGATTATCTTAACAACTTGCCAATGTTTTTATCCTGGATCAGATTGGTATCTACTCACTACTCCTAGTGAGTATGCCATATCTGATCTTGTACATGTCATAGTATACATAATCGATCCCACTGCCGAAGCATATGGAATTCGACTCATACGTTCTCTTTCATTAGGAGTTGTCGGACAATCCTTCTTAGAAAGTGAATTCCATGGCCTATCAGAAGATAGCCTTTCTTAGAATTCTCTATGCTAAACCTCTTTAGCACTGTGTCAATGTACGTAGATTGGGATAAACCAAGCATCCTCTTAAATCTATCTCTATAGATCTTCATCCCTATGATGTATGATGCTTCTCCCAGATCTTTCATGGAGAATTGTGATGATAACCATGTCTTTATTCCTTGTAATGCAGGGATATCATTCTCGATTAAGAGAATATCATCCACATATAATACAACAAATACAATAACGGAACTGTTAGCCCATTTATAAATGCAAGGTTCTTCTTTATTCTTAATAAAGTCATAAGATTTGATCACATTATCAAATCGCATGTTCCAACTCCTAGATGCTTGTTTAAGTCCATAAATGGACTTCTGTAGCCTGCACACTTTAGACTCGTCTTTAGATATAAAACCTTCAGGCTGTATCATATACATCTGTTCTTCTAAATTACCATTTAGAAAAGCGGTTTTAATATCCATCTGCCAAATCTCATAATCTAAGTGTGCTGCTATAGCTAGCATAATCCGAATGGATTTCAGCATTGCCACAAGAGAAAATGTTTCGTCATAGTCAATACCATAACGTTGACGATACCCCTTAGCAACCAGACGTGCTCTGTAGGTTTCTACCTTTCCGTCTGTGCCTCTTTTCCTCTTGAAAACCCACTTACACCCTATGGGTTTTATCCCTTCGGGTGGGTCAACTAATGTCCATACATTATTTTTCTTTATGGAATCAAGTTAGAATTTCATGGCTTTAAGCCAGAGTCAGCCCTTTGCATAGCATCCATATAGGTGATCGGATCCTCGTTGTTCTCATCAAGCTCAATAGGATCCTCATTCTGTACCAAGAAACCTAAGTATTTGTCCAGTTGATGTGGTACTCTACCAGATCGCCTTAATGGTGCATCTAAAATGGGTTTTGAGTTTGATCTAATCAACTTAGATTCTAAGGGTTCAAAGGTTTGTGTTGTTCCTTTTACTTGATGAACTTCCTCAAGTTCAACATTAGAGCTATTTGTTCCTTCACTAAGGAACTCCTTTTCAAGAAAAAATACTCTATTACTAATGAACAACTTTTGTTCTTCAATATTGTAGAAGTAATATCCTTTATTAAAATTTCATAATGACTTTTGATCAGAAGGCCTACAGAAATTACGTTCAACAAGAATGTTGGGCAAAAATAACAATCATTTAGTACAATGACATTTTTATTGAAAACTATTTCAAGAACTCCTAATGCCAGAACTGGAACTAATCTTCCATCGCCGACATTAAGGAATCTTTTATTGTCCTCAAATCTTCTAGTGACCTATAGTCCCTGCAATTAATTGCAAATATTAAAAGGACTCCCGGTATCCAATACCCAGGTCTTATTATCATATACAGAAAAATTATAAGATGTTATTATATAAATACCTTGTTGAGCAATATCTTACCCCTTTTTCTTCTTTGGCCTATTTGGATCAAGTGTGGCAATGTAAAGAGGACAGTTCCTCTTCCAGTGCCTTTGCATCTTGCAATGAAAGCATTCAGCTTGACTTTTATTAACTTTCTTCTTCTGCATCTGACCCCTTATAGATGTCCTAGCATGTTGAACCTTTTTCTTATTCTTTTTCTTCTTCCCTTTCCCAAAGGGTTGATGCCCTACCTTAGATCCTTCAACCATAATAACCAAACCCTTAGAGAGCTGGTTGTCCTTCTCAAAGTTCTGTAACAACCCCAACAAACCGTGGTAGTTGATTACAGGCTTTGTCATTCGAAAATGAGTAAGGAAAGGTTGAAAGGATGGAGGCAAGGAATTCTGGATCACATCTTTTTCCAACTGCTTATGTAGGGGAAAGCTGAGCTTGCCTAGGAGTTCTATCTTCTCGATCATGTACAATACATGATCAGTGATAGGAGATCCATCCCTTATTCAAGCATTAAAAATAGCACAACTAGTCTTGTGCCTTTCAACGTCGTCGGGTGTGCCAAAAGATTCATTCAATGCTTGAATGATTTCTTCTGGCTGAGCATTCTCGAACCGGCAACCAAATTCATCATTCATTGCTGCTAGCATGATGCAATGCACGCTAGTTCTATCACTGAGCCACTTCTAATAAGTGTCTCTCTCAGAACCTTGAGTGTTTGTATCAGGTATCTTTGGTGCAGGATTATTCAGAATATATAGAATCCTTTTATGCTCAAGGACGATCTTAAGTTTTCTAAACCAGCTATTAAAATTTAAACCATTCAACTTATCACTATCCAATAGGGACCTTAATAAAATAATTTGTGGCCATTTTCTGCATAAGAAAAAACTAAAGTTTAGTAGTATATAAGTTGATTCAGTCTAAAGACTTAGACTTTAGTCTAAAGATTCTCCCACTATTTTGTTCAAATTGGCAGCCTCTACACTCCAATTCGAAGAATTATTCTTAATTCTTTAGTGGGCACTAAGATCTACATAGACTACATACAGGCCTAAGTAAAGCTTGGCCAACCCATATGCATCTAAGAGTAGGTTCAAAACCAATTGTTTCCCCAAACAATTCTTAGTGTTCAGTTTTGCCCCATGTACCTCTTCAGCAGGCATGGAGTGCCACCACTGAAAGTTCTGGTTAGGTCCAATCATTAAATGATATAATCAGTGTAACCTATCAATAGACAACCAAGCCTGAGTGAAGCTCGGCCCACCTTACTGTCTATTTAATAGTTATGCTGACTTATTATATAATGAATGATAATTTTGATGGTTGACAAGCACCAGGCATGGAGTGCCTCCAATGATTATCAAAATATTTGACTCATTATCACCCACCTTAATGGGAGGCTATGATCTAGTTATCATATAACTATTTCATTTTAAGGACCTAATAATTTTAGAGGGTTTAATAATCTGAAGATAAATTGACTAATCAAGTTCTCCTACTGAATCTTTGAAATCGATAGAATGAAACAAGATTAAGTCAGGTTAAGTGGCACCTAAATCAGTTAGACTGATTTTCTTACAGGCATGGGTCAACCCGAATCAGGTAAATGATCTAAATCATAAATGGTTCACCATATTGACTAGGTAAGTGAAATCGATGGGAGGGATATGCCATTAACTCATTAAAGATGCATAAATACAAATAGCTCCCAATTAAAAACCATTCGATCATTAATCCAAGAGCAACTTGCCAACTCATCTTGACATCATATGGTTAACCAATTTTGATTTGACCATCTAAGAGATTCATGCTCAACCACGGAGCCTAATCTGGTAGAATGAAACAAGATTAAGTCAGGTTAAGTGGCACCTAAATCAGTCAAACTGATTTTCTTACAAGCATGGGTCAATCCGAATCAGGTAAATAATCTAAATCATAAATGGTTCACCATATTGACCAGGTAAGTGAGATCGATGGGAGGGATATGCCATTAACTCGTTAAAGACGGATCAATACGAGTTGCTCCCATTAAAAAACCATTCGATCGTTGATCCTAGAGCAACTTGCCAACTCACCTTGACATCATATGGTTAACCAATTTTGATTTGACCATCTAAGAGATTCATGCTCAACCACGGAGCCTAATCTACATCCATTTGGTTTAATCAAAGACATGGACATGATCAACTACAACTATTGTTTGATTTAGAGCATCCTTAACCTAATCTAATCAATTTAGATTTGATCAAATACTCTTATAGTCCATTTGATTTAAACCTTAGGGTCTAACCCATTATGAACCTGATTTAGCTAATCCAAAAGATTAAATATATTTCATGTTTACATGTCATATATTTCCAATCATGCATCACTTGCATTATACAACTACTCATAATTCCTATATTTAGATCGTATCTAAAAAAATATGAATAAATATTTGACATTCAAATAAGACTCTTATAAATATTTGTATGTTTCATAACATAGACATCATGCCATCATATCTCATATCTATGTTTTTATACTAAACATGCAAATATCATGCTTTTATACAATTCATATGTATCAAATTAAAAGATCTCTTGAGAGTGTGTGTAATCTGTGTTTGATGCCAAAGATCAATTTAAATTATCTTTTGACTAAACATCAAGAACCATAACGTTACGGCAATATGTCACATAATACCTCGTTGAATGGATAATTTGGATTTTTAATCCAATAGACCTGTGATCTGTTTTAGCTTTGATTACACAATTAATAGGAGCATTAATTTACATGCAATAAATTAGATCAATGACGAAACCATGCTCTGATACCATTTGTAGGGAGAATTAATCTCCGAGGCATGCATATTTTAAAATTTGATAACAATTATCATTGCGGAATTTTAAAGATTAAATATTAATCTATCTAACATGCATCAAGATCATATCTTTGCCTTATATATAGGATCGTTTGATCTAAAATGTGCATATAAATAAAATCATCAAGATCATATCTTGATCCTCAAGGTAAGAAGTCGTACTTCTTGCCTTGAATCATGCCTTAAGATATAGGGATCATATCACTTACCTTAAGGGCAGTTGGTAAATCCTTTTGTGCTCTACAGCCGTTCAATCGTCTGGCCTCTAGTATCATCCACACGAAGCCCTGAATGATCGGATTCCTGGGAGTGCTAGCTCGCGAAAAAATAACTTTGCTGATTTTGAATCCTCCCACTTGAATCTTCCTTCAAGATCCACCAAACTTTTGCTAACACCAGAATCATCAGGATTTTCTATTCTAACTCTTTAGAATTTCAATCCATGACATATCATGTGTTGTTTTGTTGTGTTGTGTTGTGTTATAATCTGGTGAGGGATGTCCTCTAATTTATAGTCTCATTTTAGCCAGCCTATTGAATTCTAACATTTAGAATTCTACCGGTAAAAACTAAAGAGACACCGAACCAAAGAGACGCAGTGTTTGGTTAATTCCGATGTTCGGTGAAAACCAAAGAGATGCAGCATTTGGTTAATTCCGACGTTCAGTGAAATCAAAGAGATGTGAATTCTAACACTTAGAATTCCATCGCTTGGTTTATTCAAAGAGGCACATTTATTCCATATAAATTCTAACACTTTAGAATTCAAACGGAATCGTTTGGAGAAGATTAATGTTACACATTAAATTCTTCATGTGAATTTAATCTCTCAGACTTTAGTTATCTCATCATATAAGATACTTATGCGAGAGGTTTGGGTTTAGGTTTTGGTTTAAGCTGATCTGAATTTATTGGACGAACCTACATGGATCATGGTCCTAGCCCAAATCAAATTTCGCTAGTTCTCAATCCAAATCAAGTCTATTTCAAATAAATATTTGAAATTGATTAGTCCTTCTAATAGACTTAAACCAAATTGAATCTTATTCACTTGTACTTAACCCAATTGAGATAATTCAATCAATCAAATTGATTAATTAAATCATGTACGATTCTCAATTGTTGATCAGCAAATATATCATCCTAGGAAACTTCTATGCGTGTGACTCTCTAGGTTAGAACCTAAGCTGGTAGCATAGGAACAACTTTCTATACTAATCGATGTGCCCATCTAGCAATGGAACCCAACGTCCGGATAGGTCAAAGAGTTGCCGAACAAACTCCAAGAACCCTATGAAACAGTTACCGTATAATTCATCCTCTTGACCACAAATGCTAAGGATGGCTTAAGAGCATGTTAACTCTAAACAGTAAATCCATAAAGTGATTTCAACTTTAGTGATCATGTGACCTTCACATGAAGTGCCTTGGCCAAGGTCTTGCTACATTGAAACACAAGCATTTCTTCTTTTAACGGGATAGGTCAAATTCCATCTTGATCCATAATTGACTACCACAAGTACTTGACTGCACCCAGTAACCTTTCATAGCTAGATTAGAAATCCAGGTGGTCTGGCACCTAAGTACAATGAGTTGCTTGCAAGTCATCGGTTGTGATCTTCAGGTCTGAAGGATACTTATACCTATATCTTCTCGGATTAACTCTTGACAGTAGAGTATCCAGAAATGAGTCACGTTCGGTGAAATGTACTCCTACACTTTCACCTGTATGTCATACCAGTGTCTCTACACTCCTTGGTTAAGAGGACAACCAACAAATATGATATACAACGTCCTATAATTGATAGTACTATGGCCCTTTCATAGTATATCATTTGGTCACGAACTCTTTTGAGGACCTTCATAGATAAATCCTCCTTTATTATGAAGGAAGATCCTGAGGGCTTCATTACTATTAGGAGTTTTAAGAAGATGTTCTTGTAATGAATAAACTACCAAATAACTTTTATTAATATATCAATTTATATGTAATTTAAATTAGTACAATCATCAAATGATTGGCTTTAGGATACAATTCCCAACACTTTGGGGTTAGCTAAAATAGTTTCTTTCAGAACCCATACTTTTCTAACATTGTGTGTGTGACAAGTATAAGCTTTGTGTCCTAATTTACCATATTTGAAGTATGTAATCTTTATAGAATCATCAGCATACACATAAATATTTTTCAAAAACTTTTATCTTTCAAAGGGGTTATATCCAAGATCAGCTCTGTTATAAATAGCTATTTGACTACCAAGTATCATTTCTGACTTTTTTGAACTCAATGTAAATCTATCTACAATTGGCTTTAATCTATCTACTTCATTTTTCAAATCTTGATTTTTCTTTAGCAAAGATTCATTATCTTTTAAAATTCTTTCTTTCTCAAGATTAAGATCCTTAATTTCATTTTTTAAATCTCTATTCTTTAAACTCAAGTTTGTAAAATCATCAAGCAGTTCATAAAATGCACCATGTAATTCATTAAAGGTAAAGTCATCTAGAAATCTAGGACTTATATCATTATCATCTGCCATGAAACATACATTGGCAACTTTGTTTTTATCCTCATCTTTAGAACTTGTAACCTCGCTGTCGCTCCATGTAGCTAACATTGCTTTCTTCTTCATTCTTTTGGGTCTTTTCTTTAATTGGGGACATTCTGGTTTGATATGTCCTAACTTTTTACACTCATAGCATATTGGAGGCTCAGCTTTCTCCTTTTCTTTGCTGTGTTCTCCTTTTGTGAATTATTTTCTTCTTCCTCCAAACTTCTTTTTTCTCATAAATTTCTTGAATTTTTTAGAGATAAGTGTCATTTCATCATCCTCCTCACTGTCACTGATTGTTTCCTTACTTTCATCATTTAGAGTGGCACTTTTTAAGGCCATTGTTCTTTTCTTCTTTGACTCATCTTCATTATGTGTTATCGTTGCTAAAGCTCATGAGTCATCAATGAACCAACTAACTCTTCAAGTGATAGTGTGTTGAGGTCCTTTACTTCTTGAATTGCAGTAACCTTGGCCTCTCAAGACCTAGGTAAGGATCTCAAAATCTTTCTAATAAGATCACCATTAGTATAAGATTTTCCTAAACTTTTTAGCCCGTTAATAATATCGGTAAACCTTGTAAACATATCAGTGATATTTTCAGTAGAATCCATTTTGAATAATTCATATTTGTGAACAACCATATTTATCTTGGATTCCTTGACTTTATTGGTACCCTCATGGGTGACTTCAAGTTTATCTCAGATTTTCTTAGCAGAATTGCAAGTAAAAATATGATTAAATTCGTTTGCATCAAATGAACAGTAAAGAACATTCATAGCTTTGGCATTCAATTGAGCTAATTTCTTATCTTGCTCATCCCATTCCGTTTCTGATTTTGGAATGTCAAGACCATTAGTCTTGATGGTAGGTGTGTGAGGCAAAGTTGTCAATTTCATTTCGTATCAGTCATTTCGGTCGAAATGTTTCATTTCGGTGGCTTATCCAAAAAGATAAGCTCTTTGTTTCACTTCAGAAGATTTTTTGGCCATTTCGGTGCGTTTCGACATATTTCGGCCATTTGGGCATGGCATGTTTCGACCATTTCGGCAAATTATATTTCAAAAACCAATTTATGAATTGTTAAACCTTTCAAGACTATATATATATATATATACTGTCAAAAAAAAACCTAGTTATCCTATCCCTCTTCTTTCAATCGCATGGCCGCATCTCTCAAAAGACTCAAACTCTTTTCTTGGGGGCAAGAGGCAAGATGATTTGAAAGGTGCCGTCAACTCCCCTCTCCCTAATTCTGCATTTCTGCTACCAAGATCTACGACGACAACTCCCCTCTCTTCCGCTCCTTCCTCAATCGGAAGGGTGTTGTATTGCTGCCTTCGATAAACGATACAACTACATTCTCTCTCCCCCTCCCCCATCACAATCTTTGTTATTTGAGGAAGGAAAAGAAGAAAGCTTATTTGAGGAAGGAAAAGAAGAAAGCTGGAATGAAAGTTTGAAACATGATTTCTCTTCTATTTTTTGTTCCCAACTTTTAGAAGTGGCAAAATTTAGAGCGGACAGATTTCATTCTAGTCTCTAAATTTAATGATTTTCTTTTTCATCTCTTCCTCTTTTTCTTCTCCCAATCCCCCCCCCTTCCCTTCAATGTCCAAATTCTGAATGAATAAAAAAATGAGGGTTCTATATATAATAGCCACGATTTTGAGGAGGTGCTGTTTCGCCTGGCTTGCTAAGAGAGATCATATGATGACAGTTTTGTGAAAAAAACAAGGTGTGGCCTTTGCTAAGAACAACTTCTCTATCCATCTGTCCTATGAGAAAATATTAGGCGAGGAAATAGATTACCTAGAAATGTTCGGTTACACTACTCTCGCTCCATTCTACATCTTTATTATTTAGATGTTAAATATTACTTCACATAAAACACCTCCGGATGGCACAATTGAAGGGAAGGAAATTGAGCCTAAAACTAATTTCTTTTGATTCTTTTGTTGTTGTTGATGATGAAACTTATGAATTACGAACACAAGTTTTTATTTTTTATCTTATTCGTATGTTGTTGTTGATGATGAAACTTCGTATATTATTGTTGATGATAAAACGTATGAATTATGAATACAAGTTTTTTTTTTTTTATCGTATGTTGTTGTTGATGATGTAACTTATGAATTATGAACAGAATTTTTATCTTTTATCTTTATTTCATGTTATTACTATTATTTATAAATAATATAAATTATAAATAATTTTATTATATATATATATATATATATATATATATATATTCCAAAATGATGCATCGAAATAGTCTGATACCGAAATATTTTATTTTATAAGCTAAAACGAAACATAATCCGAAATAAAATTGACAACTTTGGTGTGAGGTCCATTAATTATAATTCCCTATAAATCATAATCTAGTACTTGTATGAAAATTTTCATACGTGTTTTCCAATAAGTATAGTTTGTTTCATTGAACAAAGGTGGTCTATTAGTTTACTATTCCTCTGTCAAAATAGATCCCATTTGGATTGCTAATGATCTTTGGCTTCAAGCTAGTTAAAGCAAAAGAAATCAGGAGCACACCGCTCTGATACCACTTGTTGCCCAGATGTAGCAACCTAAGAGGGAGGTGAATTGGATATTTTAAAAATTAATTATGCAGTAATGTACTTTTAATAAGTCAAAATTTAATCAGCAGTGGTGTAGCGATGTGAACACAGTATTATCACAGAAATTATGCAAGCAATCACAAACACAGATATTTTATAGTGGTTCAGTGCCAACCCAGCACCTACGTCCACTCCTCAAAAATCCTTTAGAAATTTTACTCTAATCGTATCACCAACGATTATAACCCCTAGCCTTCCCCGGTTAGTCCTCTTGTTACATAGCACAAGGCAGCCAAACCCCTAGCCTTCCAGGATAGTCCTCTTATTTCATGGCACAAGGAAGCCAATACAACCAAGGGTTAAACCCAACCCTTTACAAGATTCAAAATAGGTTCAGAAAATGTTAAGAATAGTACACTCCTAGAATGAGCAAATATTCAAAAATAAACACTTTACAATTTTATAGATAATCTCCAGCAATAAATAATGTTCCCTTGAAGTAGCTGAAGCCTTGAATGCTTGTGGAAGCTTTGATGATTCAGCAAGATTAAGCAGTCAATGATCTTCAAGAGCTTTCAATGCACAGCTTTCTTTCTTTGTTACTGAGCAACTACGAATGTATGCAGTAATAGCTTTCTATTCCTCACTCCCTCCCTCTATGTTCTTCTTCTACTTAGCTTATAAAGCTTTTTGGATCGTTGAGGAAATTTTTTGAAGCATTGAATGCACTGACGATCACTGAAAATGGAGAGAGCATTTGACATTTTTAGGAAAGAACTCCATCTGGCAAAGGAAATTCGGAAGAGAAGCAATGCCAGGTGAGTAGAGAGGCTTCCAAAGTTGACTGGATGTAAATCTAGTTAACTAAATGAAGCATGAATTCATTCAGGAAGAGAAGCAATTGACCCTTAGCTAGCTGGACTAAAATTTTAGTTAGCTATTTACATTAAGCGCACGGCTAGGAATAAAATCAGCATCCATTAGCTAGCTGAACTAAAAGTTCAGTTAGCTATTTACATTATGTGCACGGTTAGGAATAAAATTAGCATCCTTTAGCTAGCTGAACTAAAAGTTCAATTAACTATTTACATTGTGAGTGCAAGCAGAAGAATAATATCATCATCCTTAGTTAGCTGGACTACATGTCCAGTTAACTATTTCCATGAAACATTCGGCCAGAGAGGGCTATCAGCAAATTTCCAGTTAGCTGGACTACATGTCCAGTTAACTATTTCCTTGAAACATTCAGCCAGAGAGGTCTACAGGAGATCCTTAGTTAGCTGGATGATATTCCAATTAACTGAATCCAAAAAGTATTCAGTCAAAGAAGTCAGCAGCAAGTTTCATTTCCGATTTAGTTAACTGGTAATGACCTTCAGTTAGCTAAATCCAAAAGACACATGGCTAGGAGAGCTATCAGGGAAAAACTAGTTAGCTGGATAAGAACTCCAGTTAACTATTTCCAAACATCACACGGCTAGGAGAGCTATATGGAAAAAACTAGTTAGCTGGATAAGAACTTCAGTTAACTATTTTCAAACATCACACGGCCAGGAGAGCTATCAGGGAAAAACTAGTTAGTTGGATAAGAACTCTAGTTAACTATTTTAAAATTTCACACAGTCAGGATGAAGTCTTTACAAACTAGTTAGCAAGCATAACAGCCCAATTAACTGTTTTGAGCATCCATTCGGCCAGAGAGAGTTTGCAGGAAACCTTAGCTAGTTAGATCAAAAGTCCAGTTAGCTATTTCCATAATGAGTTCAGCCAAGAGAGAATAACAGGCAATCCAGTTAGCTAGAAAACCATCCTAGCTAACTAGATAACAAGGTGGTCGGCCAAAGTGATGCAGCAGCAGTTTTAATTGTCTAAATGACAACTCCAGAGGGTCATTGATCGCTATCGTTGGTGATCAAAAATAAAACCTACTCACTACTATAGCTAGTGGTGAATCGGGATCGTATCCTCAGGGACCAAGGGCAATTATTTCATGAAAGAGAAAAGAAAATTTGTCTATAAAGGATTATATTAAGAATAGAGGTTATTAAAACATAACAACTAATTAATTAACAAAATTCAAATAGCAGGAGAAGCAACCCAGGAATCTGAATCCATCTTGCAAACAGGTTTTATCTTCTTTTTTTAATGTTGCAATAATAATAATTTTTACAAATTTAAAATTAGAATAATTTATCTCTTGTCAGGCATGGACCATATTAGGAGATCATGGCATATCCGCTTAGAGTATAAACTATCTAATAATTGCAAGGTTAAGGGTCTAATTTATCGTACTACGATCTGTCTCTCTTAGGCACATACTGTATCCTGAGATCACGGTACGTCGATAGAGGGTACAGGCCATGTAGGCCAAATCAGAACCTCGATCAGAAAAATAACTCAAAGATATAATAAAGAAGAACATAATTTTTATTGCATAGAAAATAAGAACAAAAAGAAAGATAAAACCTGATTACAGGCTTCATCATCATCTCAAGAAAGATAAAACCTGCTGCCAGCATCCCCTTCATAATTTTTCTTTCCCAGACCTAAATATAATAATCTAAATAAAAGGAGAATAAAAAGAGCTCTGTAGAAACTCCTCCTCCCAACTATTGCCTGAGGTCGTCCTTTTATAGAGCTTGTCTAGGGCTTTCTTCTAGTCAAAGTTAGAGTCAATCGGGCGCTCAAGATCATTCAGATATAATGAAAAAAAATTTTAGCCATCCGTTCAGCATCACCTGCCTTAATTTGCATAAAAAATCATGCAAAATCATCTCTTTCTTCCTTTTTGGGCAAAGGAGTTCTGATTTGAGTGCCATATGCATCATTGGACTCCAAAAATTGAACTTTTTCAATCTATAGGCTTCTTTTTTGCAAACATCCATAAAAAGTATCAATTCTTAATAAATTTAAAGTAATTAATATTTATTTTAATGGTTAAATTGGAATAATAAATAGACTTGTCACACCCCCCAACTTAATCATTGCTAGTCCCTTAGCAACGTAATTAAAATAAAACCATGCGTCACTAAAATTCTCTTTTGCAAAATTAAATCTAGGCTTAAGGTTGAAAGAAGTTAGCCAGTATTACTAACAAGTATTGAGTTTTTGAAGTAAATTTTATTGTCAAAACTATCAGAAACTTTCTTAGAGTTCATCTATAGATCTATAGCACATATATTTATGATGGCTAACTTAGCATTTCGGTACTAGCTTGTAAGAAATAATGGTATATTCACTTATCACTTACTTTGAGCAACTTTTATATACACCTCAAATTAAGCACATGACATGAGGTAGCTTTCACACTGCCTGATATATATTTTTATTTATTTTTAATTTTTTTAGCATTATCTTCACATTGCCCATTTTTTGACGCGAACAACAACGCTTACTTAGGTGAAGGTGCCTAGTTACTCGATGGGAAACCAATGTTTAGACTTTATATATATATTATTTTTTTATCAGGCAGGTAGCTCTTTCCTTAAATTTAAGTTTCTCTCATTGGGGGTGTATATTAATTACCAATTTTCAGTAATAATTGAATCTCCAATTTACCTTACAACTAATACCTAATTTACCTCATCAGTTTACATGTGCAATGGAAGTGCTAATAGCCTTTAGATGACCTAAGTAGGTTACTAAAAGTTTGACCAGCTAGTCTACTCCTTGGCTCTCTACAGTAATTAGCCAATACTTTCTAACACTATTACCTTTTTCTAGTCAATTTTGCTTAAAAATTTCTTTCATAGCATAAAAATTTTGAATTTTTTTAAAAATGCCAAGGTGTTTTCAAAATATTTTTCAAAAAGGTTTCTCTTACCCCCCAACTTAATTCTCATTGTCCTCAATGAAGTAAGGAAGAATAAAATAAGGAGAAACACCACCTTGATGAGATATGCCTTGTGTAATGTTAGGAGTGACCGTGCGGAGTAGTCTCTTATTCCTAAAAATAAGAATCATAAAATAAAGGTTGGAACATAAAAATTTTGGGTTGCCTCCTAAAAGTGCTAAGTTTAACGTCTTCAGCCAGACGTTATGGCTCACTTTGATTACCATTATCAAGGAGTTTGATGATCTCTTCCATTATCACTTCCTTCATGGTTGGTTTAAGTTTTCTTTTGGAGTCTCTTATAGGCTTGGTTTTCTCCCTTAAGTGAATCCTATGTTGAACGATCAAGGGGCTAATTCTTTTTATGTTATCCATGGTCCATTCTAATTCTTCTTTATTCTCATTCAATAGTTTCTCTTCTTGTGAGGAGTCTAGGTCAGTTGAAATAATCACAAGCAGGATTTCTGATGGACCTAGATATGCATAGTTGAGATGCTTGGGAAGTGGTTTCAGTTCTAATTTGGGTGTTTCCTTTATTGATTGTTTAGGTAATGGTTCAGGTACTTTCTCTAGTAGTTCAGTTGGAAGTTTCCATCTTAATTTTTCATCAATTATAGAAACCTTATTAATTTGCTCCCCATCTTGGTTTATGCAGGTTTCTAGGTCAAGATTTTTATCACTAAAGTCAATTGGATCATAAATAGTATCCTGAACATAATTTGAGTCGCTCGTTTGATGTGTATTGGTAAGATTAAAAATATTAAGATCAATTGACATATTCCCAAAGGTGAGTTTCATTAATCCATTTCGACAATTAATTAGGGCATTAGCTGTGGCCAAAAATGGTCTACCTAAAATCATTGGGATGTCGCTTTTTAGGTTTGTCATCGGTTTAGTTTCTAAAATCACAAAGTCCAATGGGTAGATAAAGTTACCAACTTTGATCAATACATCCTCTACTATTCCCTTGGGTACTTTCAAAGAGTGATCAGCTAGTTGTAGGATCATTTTCGTCGCTTTAGTTCTCCTAACCCTAGTTGCTCATATACAGAGTATGGAAATATATTAACACTTGCTCTTAAGTCTAATAGAGCCCTATTTATGAGGGTGTTCCCCATAATGCATGAAATAGTGGGTGATCTTGGATCTTTGTATTTTACTGGCATATGGTTTGATAGATAAGAGCTTACACTGGCTGCCAAAAGGCTTTCTTGGGCACATTGATGGTCTTCTTTTTGGTACATAGATCCTTAAGGAATTTAGCATAGGCTGGGACTTGTTGGATCGTGTTCAGTAAGGGGATGTTCACTTTAACTTGCTTAAAGACCTCTAAAATCTTATCGAATTGGGCTAAATTTTGATTGGACTTAAGTCTATTTTGGAATGATGCTACAACCCTAATTTTTTGTTTATCTTCTTCTGACATGGGCTCAGCAGGTGGGTTAGGCATTATATTAGACTCTGATGCCTCAGGTGTTTCGGGCTGATCCAGCTCAATAAGTTGTTCAAGTGGTGGGACTTCTAATTCTTCTTCTTCATGTGTATCCATCAAATTATCTATTTGTTTTCCATATTTTAATGTATGAATGACACTTAATTGGTTAATATGGGCTCCTTGTTTGGATCCTTGGATGTTTAGGTTCCTAGGGTTAGCTTCGGGCTAACTCGGTAGCTTACCCCATTCTCTTTCATTGAATACTATGGCTAGTTGACCTATCTGGGTTTCTAGTTTTGTAATGGATTGTGTGTGTGAGTCAAGAAGTTGAGTATTCATTTCTACCCCTTTCAATGCTTGTAACACCTTCTCTTTGAAAGTAGGATCATAATTATTTGGTGAATATTGAGGAGCACTTGGATATTGGGAATACGATATGCTTCTAAACTGGGTCTCCTGATGGTTAGGCCTAATTGATGTTGGACTGATGATAGGTTGGGGTTTCCATGAAAAATTTGGGTGATTTTTCCAAGTAGGATTGTAAGTATTCGAATATGGATCATTTCCTGGTCTAGGAGCCATTCGGGTTTGGGCTGGGTAGGCTTGGTCTTGAATAAGCTCAGGAAATTGGTATGCGGCTGGACATTCACCTATTGAATGGGTCAGACTCGAACAGATTATACAAGCATCATGTAATTGAGTAGATGGGGAAGAGGTATTAGTGTTTCCAACTTGTAGAATTCGATCAAGTTTTTGGGATAGTTCATCAATTTTGATAGAGATGTCTATAGACTGACCTATGTTGTATATTCCCCCTCTCTTAGGTTCTATGAGAGGATCTCTAGATGCAGCAGACATGTGGTACCAGGAATTTTCACTTAGAGTTTCAAAAAGCTGCCATGCCTCATGTTCATTTTTTAGCATAAATGTTCCTCCACATGAGGCATCCACCATTTGTCGATGCTTTTCTGACAATCCATCATAAAAGCATTGAACTAACTGCCATTTAGGTATTGCATGGGGTGGACATTTCCTAGTTAATTCTTTTAATCTCTCCCACGTTTCATGAAACATTTCTTCCTCTAACTGAGAAAAATTGGTTATGGATTTTCTAATTTGATTCATTTTTTCTATAGGAAAGTATTTCTTAAGAAATTCATCTGAAGTTGGTCCCAAGTTGAAATCATAATGTCTAGTGAATTCAACCAATACTTGGCTCTATCTTTTAGGGAGAAAGGGAATAACTTAAGCCTAAGTGCCTCATTGGAGAAATTTTGAATCTTGACAGTTGAGCAAATTTCTAAGAATTCATTCAAGTGTTTATAGGGATTTTCATTTGTAAATCCATGAAAAGCTTGTAACATTTGGATTACACTGGACTTAATTTCATATTGAACAGCCTCTATTGGGGGTACTTGTATGCATGGTGAATATGTATATTGTGAAGGGGCGAAGTACTCCATCAATTGACGTGGTGGATTATTTTCTTGATTAAGATCCATAATACATGCTATGTTTGCTCTACAAGTTCTCTCTATTTCAGGGTTTACGGGTATGAGGTTGGATTGTAACGATCGGTGACAAAGGATATACCCTACCAATACACTCTAAAGCAAACAGTAATTTGGTTTTTTTTAACTAATATAATAGAAGAGAAGTGAGAAGATTCTAAAGAAAATATCCTAAAATATTCCTAGAACTAAGAGCAATGAATAATTTAATTAGGGTTTAATAATTCTTAGCAATCAAGTTAACAAATATTATACTCTACTCTAGGTTTACCCTAGATCTAGACAGCTCCTAACTTCCAAGACCGCCTTGGAGCCCTCCAAGTCAAAAATTAGCTGATCAACTAGCCAGTTAAGGGTAAGGTCAGTGGGGGTCCCCCTGTTGCTTACTAGGTAAGCGAACAGAACCAATTAAGTAACCACTTTCCTTTCCTTTTCTAGACACCAGTTAAGTAGTCAATCTCGACCCAATCCAACTCTTTTGGATGCCTTGTCCTATTGAGCTCGAGTTCCTTAGGGGCTGATATCTAGTTAATTTTAGAATTAAAGGTTTCGGTTAATGCAAAATGAAGGATATGGTTTGTGGGCCAAGGAAGGATGATGAAATCCTCACCTTATCTTGATTAGGGGTTTGTACCCTTAAAGTTAATTATGAAAATGCTATTCAACAAGAAGATGTCCACCTCTTGAAATTATCAAACAAAATTAATCTAATTACTTTTTTTTAAAGATTTTTGTGATTAGGTTTTTAATTTCCTAATAAATTATGAGGTGTCAATGGAAGAATTTTGAATTTTGCAGAAAATAAATTTACCTAAGTCAATCTAAGCATAGAAATAAAATAATTATTTTGTTTATATTTTTATTTTATTTTTATAATTTTTGTTTTGTTTTCTTAAATTAATTATGTTTTATGGAAGGTGTCTTAGGGTTTTATTTTATGTTCTTTTAAGGTAAGTTAATTAAAAGGAAAAGTCGATTAGGTTAAAAGTGGACTTGTGATAAGAAGGAAAGTAATTTTTTTATGTTAAAAAGAAAATAAGAAAATCCAACAATTAAGGTAACTATAAAAAAAAGAATAAGCTAAAGAGAGCATAACTATTCAACAAAAAAGAAATTTTTTTTTACTCTTTTCTTTTATATAGAAGCAAAAATAATAATGAAACAATAAAAAAATTAAAAATAAGAATAAAATTAAGAAAAAATTCGTAATAATTTTTTTTATTTTTTTATTTTTTTTCATGAAGTAATCGTGCTGGATCCCCGGCAACGGTGCTAAAATTTGATCGCTGTCAATGGCGGTCAAAAATAAAACCTACTCACTACTATAGCTAGTGGTGAATCGGGATCGTATCCTCAGGGATCAAGGGCAATTATTTCATGAAAGAAAAAAGAAAATTTATCTATAAGGATTATATTAAGAATAGCGGTTATTAAAAGATAACAACTAATTAATTAACAAAATTCAAATAGCAGGAGAAGCAACCCAGGAATCCAAATCCACCATGCAAACAGGTTTTATCTTCTTTTTTTAATATTACAATAATAATAATTTTTATATATTTAAAATTAGAATAATTTATCTTTTGTCAGGCACGGACCATATCAGGAGATCACGGCACATCCGCTTAGAGTATAAACTATCTAATAATTGCAAGGTTAAGGGTCTAATCTATCATATGATCTGTCTCTCTTAAGCACGTACTGTATCCTGAGATCTGTCTCTCTTAAGCACGTACTGTATCCTGAGATCACGGTACGTCGATAGAGGGTACAGGCTGTGTAGGCCAGATCAGAACCTCGATCAGAAAAATAACTCAAAAGATATAATAAAGAAGAGCATAATTTTTATTGCATAGAAAATAAGAACAAAAAGAAAGATAAAACTCATAATTTTTCTCTCCTAGGCCTAAATACAATAATCTAAATAAAAGAAGAATAAGAAGAGCTTTGTAGAAACTCCTCCTTCCAACTACTGCCTGAGGTCCTCCTTTTATAGAGCTTGTCTAGGGCTTTCTTCTAGTCAAAGTTAGAGTCAATCGGACGCTCAAGATCATTCAGATATCATGAGAAAATTTTTCAGCCATCCGTTCTGCATCACCTGCCTTAATTTGCATCAAAAATCATGCAAAATCATCTTTTTCTTCCTTTTTGGGCAAAGGAGTCCTGATTTGGGTGTCATCTACATCGTTGGACTTCAAAAATTGAACTCTTTCCATCTATAGGCTTCTTTTTGCAAACATCCATAAAAAACATCAATTCTTAATAAATTTAAAGTAATTAATATTTATTTTAATGGTTAAATTGGGATAATAAATAGACTTATAGTGGAACTTGATATTACTTTATAACTCATTGAACATCTTTTTGATATACTGTATTTACCTGCATTGATCTTTGTCTCCGTAATAAACATATTAGTACTTTACATAATTGTTTTGCAATCATCAAAATCAAAGTGGGGTCAACATTTTTTTTCTACATGTCAAGCCAAATAATGCCACACAATAGAATCTGAAACGTGTAACCATAATAACTTACAAGATCATATTTGATTCACATATTAGATTGTATTTTTATATCACCGCAACTATCCTTCAACAAATGTCTTTGCCTCACGCGTATTCATGCATATGTCACTCAAGTATGCACCACTCCGTCTTTGATTTATTTTGGATCTACTTTACAGTGGTTTGAAAAAAATTAAATCTAATATAAGCTCTCTCTCTCTCTCTATATGTATATATATATATATATATATATATATAT
>UESW01003950.1:945769-1127786 GCA_900491605.1 Calamus simplicifolius
ACATTAGCCACATCAATGCTTCAGGCCATAGTATGATCTTGTTCTGTTATGTGCACTTTTGTTTTTATAAGTACTCATGTAATTTCCACAATTGTTTTCTGCCTTAGAACAGGATTATGATTACTTGTCTATAAGAATTTTTGTTTTTGATGGAAGTATTTTATATATGGATTCACTGAACTGAATGTGTTTTCTGTTAAACATTTTTGTGGCTTTGATCTCCACATATATCTTAATACTTCTACATCAGCAGAGTTATACACAGAAAATTGACAAAGATTCCAAAAGAATTCCTTTGTATGTATACAAAGATGAATATCTGATTGGATCCCTATTGAGGTTTGAGTAAATAACACCACCGTGAGATGACCCCCTTTGCCACATCAAACATTTACCTTCCACCCATATGGCTTGGGAATATCTTATGAGTTGATGGTGGATGAATTTGTGAAAATTTAGGCTAACGTATACAAGATTAGAGATTTAAAAGAGACTAGAAACTAGAAAAGAAACACATGGATAAGTTCAGGCACAATTTTTTTCCTGAATGGAAGGAGTTCTTTGGTTGTTCATGCATACAAGGTCAAGCAAAATGCAAAATTGGGTTCCAGTCCAAGCCTAGAAGTGAATGGTTTCTTTTGCTTTAGTATTTACAATATTTTTGGCTCAAAGTCTGGCAGATTCAGCATGCTGATAAAAATTTTAAAAATGGAAAATTTAAACAATTAAAATAGCAAATTATAAATAAAATAGGAATTGTAGTAGAATATAATATGTCATTGTTTGTTATTCCAGTTTGAAACTCCCAAAAAGAAATAAGAAATCTGTAAATACACAAAAAAAGTTATAAAATTCCAGAAACTAAAAGAAAGCAATTGTAAAACCAAATGAAAAGAATGCATTAGACATCATATTTAAGTAGAATATAATACTTGATGAGAATACTATACGCCACATATATGGATCCTTGTTAATAAAACTCACCCAGCACATGTATATGGTATGAGCTTTCGTCAAGTATGTTAGTATTTAGTATGTGATCAAATTCATAAAAATCATAACTTTTTAGATTTTTTTAACTACAAATAACATTTTAAATAAATATTTCCCCCTTTTTTTTTGCAGACCGGAAGCCCCACTTAGTTCCTCTACCCACCCCAATTAGGTCAGAGCCTCGGCTCCAAGGAAGACCAAGCTAGAGCTCACAAAACCAGGGTTTTGCTAATAGGGTTCAAAGGTAGGCCTGATGCCACTTGGAGTTAAACCTCCTTGGGCTAAAGGTAGTACCATCCATGCAAGTACTCGGTGGTCTAAATAATCATCTTCAAAGCTGTGCATTTAATGGAACTCCAATTTCTTGTATGTATGTTGAACATAATCAACTAGAAAAATAAAAAAAAAAAAAAAAAAAAACCCTAAAAAGCCAAATATACTTAAACACCAAACTTAACCACATCAATTAGTTTTGACCAAAATCAGCCACTAGCAAATCAAAACTAGTTAAAAAACTGAAACTAGGTTGATTATAGATCAATCTCAGCAGATGATCCCTCAATGATCTTGAGATTTTAACAACAGAATCATGTTTTTCATTTCAATTGTTTCTTTTATCTTCTATTTTCATGTTGCACTATGAGATTTTCTACTCTTTGTATCAGGGTTTTGTGGTATAAGTACAAAGCCCTTCACAACCACAAAAAAAAAAGAGATCCATTTTTAACCAAAAACATCTGATAACCCAGACAAACAACTGAGTCATTTACTTTAGTTATCTGTTCATCTACATCATCCAACCATGTAGTGTTACATGCAGAACATATTCAAGTGATTTTTAAATATTGAGCAAGGGTTGGGGATTAAAATTTAGGCTGTTGAAACATATCTTGTTGCCAAGTAAACACGTTTGTTGTCTGTAAATTAATAGCACCTTCATCCTAGGAAAAGAAAAGGAAACAAGATGGAATAACATTTCAAAAATCCTTAACCATAACGTACAGAACTTATAAGGGCATCAGCTTTAATCAGGCTAACCACAACTGACCTTGATGGCTGTTGTATATGCAACTACATCAAGCTTAATTCCAACATCTCGCATGGTTTTAAATGCCTGCATTTAGAAAAAAATTCATAAATCTCATGTCACAAGAGTTTTAGTTAGCAAATCAACCATGACATTTCAAAAATTGCATTCAATTGATCCCTTCACCAGTTTACAATCATCTAAGTTGTGACTCCAAGCACGAGCAAGTGATAAGGTAGAATGGCCACACATAGGAAAGCATCAGTGTCATGGTTTGGCAATGACTACTTGGTTCAAAGGAAATATACCATTGCAGTAAGTGCAACGATGTTGATGCAATGTGAAATTTTAAAATAATTAAACTGGATAGTTTTAAAATATATATAAGAGGTATATCTATATATATACTTCTACATTAGCAGAGTTACATCAGCAGAGTTATACACATATATCTTTGACACCACACTCTACTTAGATTTGTGTTTTGGGTTTGACAGGGGGTGAAAGTTATACACAGAACTAAAGATCTTGAGGAAAAAACAGGCACAAAGGTTAGCTTATTTTACATTTTTCTACATTCTACACATACGGGTTTGTGCCTGGCCAAGAGCCAATTTCAAATAGATAATGGTTTTTTCAGTCTATATAGATCTCCGTATTATTCAATCTATTCAATCTTATTAAAGGAACCCAGGAATTGTATAAGTTTTCAACTGCAGGTAGAGTCTTGGGAAAACTGAAACTATTGTATTGGATCCTAAATCAATGGCACAAGCACATCGTTATGTGTTACTCCATAGTGAAATAATATCTGACTATCGTAGGTCAGTATGATTTATTGCATTTCACGTTTAAATATCATATCTTATTTTTTGTTCTAAATGAATAAAGTAAATTTTATGCAGCGAATTTTTAATGTCTCAACGACAAGCTAATCATGGCACTCGACCTAATCCAAGGATTGAACAGCGATGGTTAGTCGAGTTATTTCCTGAATGGCTTTCAAAACAGGTTGATATATACTTAGAGAATATATGTATATATTAGTATCAAATAACCTGTTAACATTCCTTTTTATTTTCTAGGTATCAATGATGATGGAGAGAAATTTTTCAGCTGAATTAATAGCCTTGGCTCGAGGACCTAAAAGTTGTCAATAGATATAATGGTTTCATAATCAATGGTTTTAAATTTCCATACTAAAGATCGTGAGAAATTTAGAAGAACACAAAATAGCGGTGTTATGGTGGAAGCAGATGGAAAAACTTATTATGGTGCACTAAAAGATATTTATGAGTTAGATTACTACGGAATCTTTAAAGTCATATTATTAGATGTGACTGGGTAGATATAAACTCATCAAGGGGTTTAAAGAAGGATACAAATGGATTTACACTTGTAAATTTTACAAGGTTGATACATACTGGTGCCTTATTGAAGGATGATCCATTCATTTTTTCTTCTCAAGCTCGTCAAGTATTTTTTGTACAAGATGCAAAAGATAAAGATTGGGCTACTGTTATTAAAACAAAACCGAGGGACTTATATGATATGGGAAAGCAGTTGGAAGATGATGAAGATGATGACACTTATACGCATTCAATGCCATTCAATTTTGTACCGGTTGATGACATACATGCGACGGTATCCTTGGTTAGGACAGAATTTGAAGGAAATGATAATGCTTGATTCTTATTGTTGGTATTAAATTTTGTACTATAATGGACTTTCATAGAAATTTTGTGATGCACCTCGGCCGTACTCTCAATATCCAGATTTCTTCTGGCTTATAAAAACTCTTTTGTTTCAGCCTTCTTTCTACCTGTCTGGATTTACTTTTAATAAGCATGATTGGTAAGTTTCATTCTAGAATTAAACTTTGTTTGGTGAATGGACTTAGATTCTTCTGTCATTCCATTTCTTCCATTAGGTGTTGATTTTAAGGTAAATATTGTTGACATTGGGGGGAAACGATTGAAGCTTGCAATCTGGGATACAGGTACGTATTTTCTCATTTTTGTTTGAGACCTTAAATGTTGAAATTGGCAAGTATCCCATTTCAACATTTAATACAGGTACGTATTTTCTCTGTCCATAAAATTCTTGTTTTGTTTCCCACAAGCCTTGTTTTGAATCTAATGAGTTTGTTTCCCATAAACCTATGGCCTAACCCAAAATTAGTGGCTGATTTTCTTGATTGAAGAACGTCCTGTCATTCAAGCAGTGGCTGATTTTCTTGATTGAGGTGTATAGGTCAATTTTAGACCTCAACGGTAACCCTCGGAACGCAGTGAGTGCACACTTTCCAGAGGGGTCATTAGCTGGTGGCCACATATCCATGCCCTTCACTTCAATAGCATAAGTTAGTTTGGATGATTAAAATAAGAAATAAAGGATGAATATAATCTGTGAATGAATTCTGACACCAAATAATTCCCAATTAGTTTGATTAATAGAGTAAAATGAGGAGAATCATTTGGTCAATGGGCTATTGAAAACTTTTTATCAGTTGTCAAGTTACTAAGCTCACTGATCAAGCGGAAATGCCCCCAGCTCACAAGCAGTGAAGACGCTTGGCTACTCTAGGTTACTCCATTCACACATTCCAGACACCAGCACATACATATAAATTTGCACTCTTTAATCTTCATCTTTCTCCTTTTTCTTACTTAGGATTCAATAAAAAAAACTCACTCTTACCCCTTTGTTTAATATATATATATATTAATATTTATTTTCACTAACTCTTACTCTGATGTAAATGATAGGTGACATTATGCCGCGCTCACGGACAGAGGGTCGCACTTCTGCTTCATCACAGCAGGTTCATGCTGGTTCTTCAGCAGGTCCATCATCTTCTGGGCATCATGATCCTATTGTTGGTGTAGGAGGTCCATCTTCTGAGCATCATGATCCTATTGTCGGTGTAGGAGATGATGAGCTACACATTCAGGGTAATTTATTTTTTTATTAGTTTGATAAAATATCTTTACACTTTTACTATAGTTTACACATGCATATCTATTTTTATGCAGACGAATCTGGGAGGGTTACACGCAGATGCGGATCCATGTTAGTTCGGGATGTATGGCAGATGCGTGAGGGTGAGTAGATAGTGGTTGAGTGCAATCAGCTGGGGCAACCAATTAAAAAAGCCGCTAGCTTATTGAGTTCCTTTTTAGGGTCAGTTGCACGGAGGCATCAGCTATGTCCATTAAGTTATGCAAAATGGAATGACATGCTTCCAACGTATAAAGTTGAGATTATACGAGTTGTGCAGGTAAAAATTTGAATCTAAACATTTCTTATTTTGTATACTTATTATATTATGCTTTGTTTTATATTTTTTTAATTTACAAACAGCTTATTTTATTTTAGTTAAGTCAATTATTAGACTTAACAATTAAATTGTTTTGTAGTCTAAGTTTGTACTACCTCCATCCACTCATGATTTTGTATTGAAGTCTCTAAACCAAAAATGGAAAGAATATAAGGCATATTTGAAGATGAAGTACAAGTTGCCGGGTATGACCGAGGAGCAAGTAGTTGGTACTTGTCCTCCTGATGTACCCCCTCATCAGTGGATGGAGTTGGTTCATTACTGGTTCTCCGAGAGGGGACAGGTATGTTGTTATTTAATAATTTAAGATACTTTAAAATATTTTTTTTCGAAATATAATAAGTATTTATTTAATTTGCAGACATATTCTAATATTGGTAAGCTGCATGAGCATCTCTGTCTGTTCCCCATACATCGGGATCCAAGAGTTATGCGCGAGTCAGACAAGAGTTCGTATGTTCCTTAAACTAAAAATTTATATTTTTATATCAAATCATTTACTTGTTTCAGAAATTATAAAATTTAGAAACTATAAATTCAGGATTCATGATAGTTAACACATTACTCAGCATATTCATTCTATGTATATAGCTTTAGATTGACATTAACGGTACAGCATCTCAATTGAGAGTGATCTGGTTTTTGTTTGTTATTAGTTGACATTAACGGTACTGCTTGTTGAGAATGATCTTTTCTATTAGAGTCTTTATTTGTCGTGATTAAGTAGTGCACATAGTGATTCCTCCTCATGTGTCAGGACTAGCACTGGTAATGAAATCAGACACAGTCAGGCAGGGTCATTGTGTGTCACTTTTGCCCTTTCTTGTTGAATGTTGTGTTTGTTTTCATGGCTCAATGTTGAATGGTGCTTTAAGGTCAGCCGCATTGCTATAGTACATCTTGTTTGATTGCAGTCAAATTCTATGTGCTTTTGTTTGATATCATTTACATCTCCTTATGATCTGTTGGATGCTAAGTTGAAGGGATGATTCTGCAAAATCAATATATCTGCTGCATTTTTATTTTTTTTAAATAAAAAATATACGCATCTGTCTTCATTAAGATTATAAGATAAAAGAAAAATTACACATTTTCAGACAACTACCACAGTGCCAACTACTCTGTTGGCCATGCCTCCTAGTTGTTTGTACCAAAAAACTGGGAGCAACGCCGGTTCAAACAAAAGCATAGGCAAGATTAGATACAAGATTTCCTTACAACAAAAGAGAACCACAAAACAAGCAGAAATGCTTCCTCCCCCCCAACGACTTGTAATAGACTTGAAAGCTCAAGTTTCTTTTACCTATTTATGTTGGCAGCTTTACAAACATCCTCCTTGCCCAAATAAGTGTCAAGTCTCGTAGGATGATGGTTAAGGAATAAAAGGTTTAAATTCATCTCGAAGTTGATTTAGGATTGCCAGGGCCAGTTTATCACTTCCCAGTGTTCTGATCTGATTGGAATCAACTGGACTTTGATGAAACTGGCCACCGCTGTCGCCATCAATTGGTGTCATTGTTGATGACTCAACTTGATGCCTAAAGCAGAAGCCACACCAGCCCCATAGAAGCGAGTCAAGCCTGCCTATTGCAATAAATAGGTTTAGATTAACAAATTATTCTAAAAAGCAGTGAAAATTCTGTTAAAATAATGACAATGAGGAGGCGAGATTGGATGATTCCAACACAAGAAATCATAACAAGGGAAACCAGAAGAAGCATGGTTTTCTAAAGAAAAATTATAGTGGGATAGCTGAGTTTGAAAGAATGACCAGCATGTCATGATCCACATTTAGAAGAGATGCAGATACATTTTGACAATTCTTCCAGTGGCATTAAGATAAGATTTCAATTATTCACTGCAGTTAATATTACAGCAATACTAAAGCATGATAATAGTCCTGCAGACTAAAGAATTCTTTCCAAGAGATAACAGATAGTGATAAATGGAAATAATAATCTAGTCTGACATCAAAAAAGTAAAAGAAGACCAAGAAGAAAATTAGCTAACCTCTAATGATTCATTTTCTGCTTTAAGATCCCTGCAGAATTTCTTGAGATTTTCAAGTTCTATGGTTAGTGCACTATTTTCACTGTTCAGTTCAGCCACCTTCCTTGCCAGCTCCTCACATTCTTGCTGGTAACACATAAGAGAGCAAGACAATTAGGCCCCAGCAACTCCAGCTTATGAATGATAGGAAAACACATGAGAGTTAAAAATGAAAATGGCACTTCAAGAGGGGAAAAGTGGCATCAAAACTTGTCTTCATAACAAGCACTTCATGATACAAGCACCAACATTTTACACTTAACTAAGCAGCTCATATAAATGAAACTGATGAAAAGAATGGGAAAGACAGGATTAATTTTGATGTAATTTTCAGTTTAGTCTCCGTCTTCTCCAATCTTTAGCAATGTTTCACATGTTTTTACATTGACATGAACAATGTGTGTATGTAGGTATAAATGCATGAACGGACAACTTAGTTTTATCATATAAAATTTAGTTTTAAAAAAATGTAATATTTCTTGTAGATGGATGAGCATGGACGGAAACCTGGTGAGGTGAGTTTTACCGAATGACTCATATTCACCGTGATGGCACTTTTGTCCGAGATGAGTCAAGGGACTTATATGTAATTATTTATTACAATTTATTTCATGCAACGATTTTAATTTAATTTTATTATTCAATAAGATCTAACTAATTTTTTTAAATTAATACAGGAAAGAGCTACAGCTCTTATTGCTGAGCGTGTTGATGACTCTATACAGAGTAGTCGTATTGAGGCCGACGTATTTACGGAGTTGATGGGGCCGGAGCGCTATGGTCGAGTGAGGGGTTATGGAGTTGGAGTCACCCCCACTCAGTTATCTGAGATGAATAGAAATGAATGTGTTGCTGCAGATTCTGCAGATGTTCGCAGACTTGAGCATGAGATGGAGGAGATGCGACAGAAGAGTGCCAATGATAGAACAGATATGGAGGAGATGCGACAGAGGAGTGCCGCCGATAGAGCAGCGATGGATTCTATGAGAGCACATTGAGCGGCTTACATCTATCGTACACATGTTTGTTCTACATCAGGTATATATATATATATATTATTAAATATATATTCTTATATTATATCAATTATTTATCTAATATATTGCAGTTGATAGTTAAGCAAATTAATTTTTTTTTAATTATTCTTATAGGCTCCTAGAGCATCAGATCGGAGCGGACAGGGTGACAATCTTCCTCCTACAGATCATTGACCTCACCTACTTTTATTTTAGATCTTCCATTTTATGTATTTTTAAATTTTGTTAAACTTTAACTTGTAACTCTCTTAGTTGATGCAATGAAATGTATGCAATGTGATTTTAAGAATGTATGAAATGTAATTTGGAATTAATGTAAGCATGTGATTATTAATTGCATTAATTTTGGTTTAATATACAGGTTTAATTTAAATGTTTGTAAATTTAGTTTAACAAATTTACTTCTCAGTTAAATTTAGTTCAAGACTGAAGGTCTAAATCATTGTATCACTTGTTTGAATCTTGCCTTGAGTTCGGTTGTAATGTTTTGAAATATGAAATGCCTTTTAAATTTTATATTATATTTTTATCAATTGGATAAAAATAACTAGTAGATTTTTTTTAGTAATTAAGTGCAAGAATTTAGGTGTTCTTTGTTTTTATGCAAATATTTAAATAATTAAGTGCAAGAAATTAATTTTATTAGTTTAATTTGTGGATCAAATGAGTTGTTGTATATTGGTGCAGTTGAGTTTCAGGTCAGGCCTTGGCTCGGGTTAAGCTTCAGTAGGTTTTGTAAAGCAAATATTTGTGCTTGAGATTGTTCTAAAGTCTAACAAGGAATTTTGAATTACCCATGGTTAAGAGCAATTACTTGTCATGCTCAGGTAACATCAATATCTTGTGGCTAGTTGTTAAGTGGGTGTAGAATTCCTCTAATGTCAATATTTTGTCAAAAGAATATTTTTATCTCTCTTTATGGGTGGTTCTTATCATCTGTCTGGTCCTCTCAAGCATATGACAATTTGCTGTCAGTTCCTAATATTTGTTCTTTTAAGAATACTGATTGATTACCTTTGATACCAAATGGCTGGAGTATGATGCCAAGAAACATGTGGAAATAGATGATGCTTTTGGGGCGATCGGATTTAAGACCAGGTCACTTTTACTGTCAATTTTTGTTGTACTATTGCCCGGCAAGTGGAAGATTCATACAAGCAACGCTTGTTGTCATATTAAATTATTTTTTATATAAAAAAAAAGGAAAAAAGAACTTCTGATATCATGTTGGAGACACCCTGGCAGTCCGTTACTTGGTTCATATTTGCTTACAGAAGGAAGCTTGACCGTTAATATGCCTTTTAATAACGTAATTGCATTAATTTTGGTTTAATATACAGGTTTAATGTTTGTAAATTTATTTTTTTAAAAAAAATTGACCGTAATATGCCGACGCTTTTAATAGCGTCGGTAGGTTATATAAACCTGCCGACGCTTTTGAAAGCGTCGGCTTGTTAAAAGCGTCGGGAAATAATTTAAAAGCGTCGTTAAAGTTTAAATTTACTGTAGTGTGCTGAGCCACAAGCATAGCCTTGCACACCATAATCTAACAATTGTCAAAGATCCAAATCTCAAGCACCAGAGTCTCCTTGCCAAGGAGTACTCAAGCATTAGAAACTTCAGGGAGTGAAAGACTACTCATGATATAAAAATAATTTTAATAAGACTACTCCGCTGGCAGAGAATGTTTTATCTAAATACTTTTAAGCAGTTATATTTAAGGGACGGCAATCAGAACGCCCCCAAAACTATCAGATGGATCAACACAGTTTTCCCACAAAAAGCATGACTTTGATCACAAATTTTGAGTGGGACTTCCAAGATCAAAAGTATATTTCAATTAAAAAAACAATTATAAGCTGAAAATCATATTATTTTGTTTAACTAAGTTATTGATCATCCATTTTCTATTACTATTTAGTTTTCATCAACAAAAAAAAAAAGGGTTCTTCCTTATACACTGCTAGTGATTCACGAGAAAAAAATTAATGGATCCACTTGCCAGCTTGCAAAGCTGGTCAAATGATGATTACTGGATTCAGATGCTCAGATTAAACCTTAAAGGTTAAATTCAGATAAGTTGGCACCTCTCGTCAGTGCTTATGCCGGCAAGAGGGGGTCTTTATTTGTTCAAAGGTGGTCGTGCTCCATCATTATCATCATCTCAAGGGATTAGAGGGAGGGGGCTAACTGGTTGGAATTTTAGTTTGGCAGCACCTCTCTGTTGAAAAAGAGAGCTTCACGAGACTTGTGGTGGAACCTTCACACAAGAACTCCTCAGCACATTCACACCAATATTTGTTTATATGGACATGGAGTAACTCTAAAAAATACTTATTTTTTTTTTTTTTGAATTGAATGAATAAGATAATGTATAGATGATCCAAACTGTTGAAGGTAATTTATCATCTGTAAATCAATCACACACTAAAAATTGTGTGAGCTGAATACGCTTAATCCATACATATATATGTGTTATTTAGACTGTTAAAATTTTATGATTTTTACTACACAAGCAATTCAGAGATACTAAATCATATTTAATAAATCAGAACATTAATCTAAAATTCTTGTGATGTAATTCAAAAATAGTACAGCTCTCTTCAAATTATAATATTAGTAGTATATATATTTGCATAATAAATCTCACCTATAAAGATAAAGTTTAGGGGAAAAATACTAAAAATGCTATTGACTATGCTGCTCTACAGAAAACCAAGCCTTATTGAGCTAAGCTTGAACTAGCTGGTAGTTTTGTTGGATCAACCTTTCTTCATTTAGTTTCAAACCAACCTTTCTATCTTGTTGTTCCTTTCTTTAAAAAAAAAAAAAAAAAAGGTCTTTCTGCAATATTTTGCTGTAGAATATGTGCCGGCTGCAATACTGAGAACCTTATCTAGCACTCAACATAGATGCTAGATCAAATCTTTCATAAATGACTACACTAGATTTATAACACTACAACAATATCAGACCACAAAATACATAAATATAAAAGCACTAGGTTCACAGTATTCCTTACCATATCATAAGAGTGAGCCGGTATAGACTTCGATCCAGTGAGAGCAGCATAAGGCTGCAATTCCCGATTAGATTTATTTGTTTCTTATTTTTTCTACATCAAAGAATTAATGAAAATGGTTACATGAGTTTATAAAAAATATAAACTATTAAAATATTTGTATGGATGTATTTACCTTATACTCATCTGAATAAAAGTAATCACATAGAAAGTCCCAGTCACTCTGTGAGACACGAGATGGCTTATTTTGTTTTGCTAAGCTCACACTTGTGTCCCCACCGTGACTAATGAAGTGGATATGAAGCCGATATCTAAATTCTCGATAAACTTTATTCATTTGAAACTCAATACCTTTTTTAATATGATCTAAATTCATATCAAGATCGAACTTCTCCTGCAAGTATATATATATATAAATTATAAAAGTTATAAGGTAAATTAAGTACATTAAACGTAATCTAAAGTAATCTAATATAATTATACTGACCTGAAGTCGATCGATCATAGATGCTTTCTGTGCATCAGTGATCTCACTCCACTTCCTGACCGCAAGTGGTGCCATGTCATGTACAACCACTCCTATCTCGGTCAGAAACTCAGAGCGAAACTCTCCTAATGGTCATCCAACCTCAGGTGGCAGAAGAATAGGCAACTTTTGTCCACAACGCGTTTCAATCAGATGTGCGGACTTGTAACCGCGAGCAGGACCTCGACCCTTTTTCTTTGATGATGTAGCTGCAAAACATAATGAACTAAATTAGTGCAAAATAACATAAAGAAATATAGCCAAATAATATAAGTTTAAAGTAGAGTTATGATATGATGCGCCGACAGATGACCCCTCTGTCAGAGCTGGAATGTAAGGATAATCATCTCGCCTCGATGTAGCAGGAGTATCTCTGGAAGACATCTGCAAACAAACATACAAACTAGAATTAACAAATAAGAAAGTATAAGAACATATAGTTATAATAAGTAAAAAAAAATGAATGCTACCAAATTAATCACTGTCATCACTAATATGCTCATTTTCTTCATCATCCTCCATATCAGAACTATGTATAGATCCCTCACTGTCATAATCAGCTAGTGTGTCGTCCTCCTCAACATCTTCGCATATAAAGTCATCTTGACCGACATCACTTTGACCTCTAATGTTTTCTTGAATTGCAACTATTTCAGCATCAGTGTCCGTACGCCGAGATGTTATTAAGTCCATGTTAGGTTGCTCACATGTGAATCGAAGGGCTGCTGAATCATCTTCTTGATATACTTCTTCCTGAACATCATCATCCTTTTTTGGAATATCCCACAAATGACGATGACTAACCTTGTATACCACTTTCCAATTAGAATTGTTCTTCAAATCATCCAAGTAGAAAACCTTTTCAGCTTGTGATGCTAAAATGAATGGCTCATGTTTGTACCATTCTGAACTAATATTTATACTTGTAATATTATAATGTTATTGCATTCTCCTGTGCTTTGGTTCAGTTTCAAACCATTTGCACTTGAACATTATCGCCTTACAACCTTTAACAAAATGAAATTCAAGGACCTCTAATAATATACCATAAAAGTTAATTTCTTCTCCTAGATGAGTAGAGGGAACACAAATGCCACTATTCTATGTTTTATGGCCGACATCCCGAGTAACAGTGATAAATTTAACGCCGTTCACCACACAGCCAGTATATGAGAACATACGACTGTCGGGACCAATAGCCAATGAATAAAGCTCATCAGTAGCTTCAGATGCCCCAGCAAAATGCTTATTTAACATCTGGATAAACCAAACATCAACGTCATTTGAAATAAAAACATATGATATATTAATTGACAATATAAATGAATGTATGGGCTTACTTCATTTTTAAACCACTCCAAAATCTTTCCTTTTGTAATTGGTCCAGTTGTTCCGGTCTAGTTGGATTTAGCTGATCAATGTGTTGGCTATAGAGAACATTACGCTAATGAGCACTATAGAAAATTGCATGATATAAAGAAATAATTTTACAAGTATACTTACTTGAGAAATGGTTGCACCTCTGGACAATTATTGATGAGGTACCAATGTACTTGTTTTAAAGTTTTATCATCTAAATGCACCATTCTTCCTTTTCCAAGAGGCCGCCAACGAGTTGCAAATATATTTAATTGCTTGTCCAAATGGCTATCCGAATCAAAATTTCATTCTGGACGATTGAATTTTGTTTCTATGCCTCGAAGATACATTGAACAAAATGTTAGAGACTCGTTGACAACATAAGCTTCTGCAATTGAACCTTCCGGACGAGCCTTATTACGTACGTATTGTTTATACGTACCAAGTGCCCTTTCAAAAGGATACATCCATCTACTTTGAACAGGTCCGGCAAGTAAGGCCTCGTAAGGCAAATGAATTGATAAGTGCACCATAACGTCAAAAAATGCTGGTGGGAAAATTCGTTCAAGCTTACATAAGATCACCACAATCTGCTCTTGTAGCAACTCCAAATCCCTAACATACAATATCCTTGAACAAAGTTGTTGGAAGAAATTAGAAAGCTCAATTAAAGTACTACTCTCATGTTTCTACAAGAATGGTTGAATGCCAATAGGTAACAATCTTTGAAGTAGTACATGACAATCATGTGTCTTCAAGCCGGATATCTTTCCATCACCTTCATTTACGCACCTTGAAATATTGAAAGAATATCCATCGGGCACCTTCACAGATTTTAGCCACTTACAGAATTGTCTTCTTTCATCTAATGTTAAGGTGTAAGATGCAGGAGGCTTATAAACTCTATTACCTTGAGTTTGTAACCACAACTCCCTTCGGATCCCCATTGAAGCCAGGTCCTCTCTTGCTTTATATGTGTCTTTTGTCTTACCTTCGATGCTTAATAAAGTTCCCATGACATTGTCACAAATATTCTTCTCAATATGCATTACATCTAAGTTATGTCTCAATTTTAATGATGACCAATACTCCAACTCGAAGAAAATGCTCTTCTTATACCAATTCAACTCATTTGGTGCACGCTTTCACTTTCGATGTTTATTGTTTGGATGCTTTCCGGACTGTTCAGCAGCTATGTGTTCTAATTGCATTAAAATTTCTTCTCCGGTCAACATTTTTGGTTTGACTCCATGCTCTCTACTTCCATCATGGAGTCTACTATTTTGCCACTTGTGATAAATAGGCAAGTAACGGCGATGTCCCATATAGCAAATCTTGTCTTTCAGCTTTTTGGATGAGGTTTGCTCATTACAAACTGGACATGCCTTATAACCCTTTGTGCTCCAACCAGATAATAACGAGTATGCTGGAAAATCATTTATAGTCCATAAAATAGCTACATGCATCCGAAAACTCTCTTTGGTAGATGCATTATATACATCAATACCTTCGGTCCATAAATGTTTAAGTTCATCCACTATTGGCCTTAAAAATATATCCATATCCCTTCCTGGAGATTTAGGACCGGGGATAAGTAACGACATCATAAAGAATGTCTCTTTCATATATTTCCATGGAGGCAAGTTATAAGGTACTAAAATGACGGGCCACATACTGTATGCATTACTCATGTTCCCAAATGGATTGAATCCGTCTGAAGCAAGACCTAACCTTACATTTCTTGGTTCACTGGCAAAATTAGGATACTTTTGATCAAAATCTTTCCATGCTTCTCCATATGCTGGATGCCGTAACACCCCATCTGTGATCGGTCGCTTATCATAGTGCCACCTCATATCTTCAGCTGTATATCTTGAGGCATATAGACGTTTCAAACGAGGTGTGAGTGGAAAATACCGCATAACTTTATAAGGTATCTTCTTACCTTTTTCTTTAACCACTTGGTACCTAGGCTCATTGCATACCGAACATTTTTCTAAATAGGCATTCTCCTTCCAAAAGATAGCACAATCATGCTTGCATACATGTATGTTCTCGTAGCCTAAACCCAACTCATTCATCTTCTTTTTGGCCTCATAGTGCGAAGATGGTATTCTAGTACCATTCGGAAATGCCTCTTTTAATAGTTCAAGTAACATATTGAAAGACTTATTTGTCCACCGATTGAGGACCTTAATGTGCATTAACTTCACTAAGAATGTCAAAGAAGAAAACTTTTCACATCCAGGATAAAGCTCGGATTCCACCTCATTGAAAAGATCATCCAATTTCTTACTGTGATCGGTCCTTCCATGGTCAGACATCATCGGATTGTCATCATCATTGCCAACCTCAGTGTGAGCACCACTTGGGCCAGCGATGTCCTGCAATGCTTCGACCATCTCATCTTGTTCTCTTTCTGGGTCATCATCTTCATTCTCATTTTCATCTGAGACATTGCTTCCAAACTGTTCTCCATGAAAATACCACGTCTGATACGTCTTCGAGAAACCCTTTAACATACATTGTAATTTAACTAAATCAGGCTTATGCCATTTGCCATTATAACACCGCACACAAGGACAACGTATCTTCCCTTCTTCATTAACATGAAGCCTTGCCTTTTCTATGAACTTCTTAATACCGGCATCATATTCTGGATAATTTCATTTCTTATGTATCCAACTCTTATCAATCGACATCATTGGTGACATACAACAGCTGTTTGTTGCAAGGATATGTTAGTGATAAAATTTTCCTTTTTTTATTCAGTGAATTGTCCTACTATAACATGTCAAAATTAAGGAAAAGATTGGTAATAAAAGGACATTTTCAACATATGAATCCAAAAACTGGTAAAATAATGATTCCAATCTATGATAATGTCATAATTCCAATCTATGATAAAACTATCAGTACTTCCCTAATTTTAGCATATGATGGGCAATTGGTGGTACCATGCTTGAACCAATGATGGCATTTCATGAAGCATAGTTCATATCATGGTGGGGCAATCCATATTAACAAGGCCAATCCAAAAGCTTTGCAGTCAACAATTTTAAATATATAGTTTTTAGTTTAATTAATTTCTAATTTTAAATGTAATCTATTCCCATATGCCATGCATAATCAAATAAATGGACCAAAATCATACTTACCCAATTCAAATGTGATCTATCCATACAAAATCAAATAAATTGTAGAACCCGACAGCAGATAACAATCTTGCCTCATATGAAAAGGATAAGAGCTAGGTAAGCAGAAGAGGAGAAGAAAACAGAAGATTTCACAATAAGAGTACCACGTGGCCACATTGAAGTAAAGAATAGTTTCCAAAACCGGCATCCCCACCAAATCAGAGTCATATGTCCCCAAAATCCATTTATAACATTCTCGCAATTCGTTTGATGCAACTTGAAACTAGTCCAAAAAAAGAAGAGAACTCAAAGGAGAACAGATTTTTCGGTCAATAACAAGGCATTACAAAGAGTGAAACACTTGCCTCTTTGGGAGCCTATTTACAGAGAGAAGAAAAGAGAAATGCCAGCGTCGTATCTAACAAACCTCGAAAATCCAAATAAAATAGCAATTCAGATCAGAAAAACCATTTCCACCAAACATATCCTTACATGTTGGCCCCCACTGAAATAAAAAATTCACGCATCATGATCACCAAAAAAAACTAAGGAAAAAGGACAAAAAAAAGACTACAAAGTTAAAATTTTCAGAACCGAGGGACAAAATACTAAAAAAAAGAGAAAATTTCTCTCCGAGCAATAGGCTATACCACCATCTAGAATCAAGAAAATGAAATTTAATCTAACAAAAAAAAAAAAACACTCCGATCAAAGAAGAAACAGGGAAGAAAAACCGAAAAGGAAATCGGGCTGCAAAATTTCACTAAGAACAGTAACAATCGGATTGAGAGCTGCAAACATATAAGTCAACCAATGGACAAATAAGGATAAGAAATCTCTCGATCCCTTGGCATCGACTCGCCGTCTACAGGGTAACAGAAATAGAGCGGATTTATGGTTCATGACCAAAAAAAGTGGCTTCGGCGAGAGAGGAATGAGAAGAGAAGAACGTCATAGAAGAAAAGAGAGGGGTCTACCGGCAAGTAGATGAATCTTGATCTTAGTGCAGACAGATCCACCGTAGAGCTAATGAGGGCTGATAGAGAGGAGCTCGACATCCGCAGGCGGAGAGGAGCTCGGGGGCTGACGGCGTCCGGGGGCTGACGGCGGAGAGGAGCTTGGGGGGAGGGGGGGAAGACGGCGGAGAGGAAGGGTTTCACAAAATAAAATCGCGCAAGGGTTTCTGGGGGATTTTTAGGGGACCCTATTACGGCGAAATTAACTTTCGTCGTAATAAGGTCCCGATTTTTTCACTATATTACGACGATTTTTTAAACTCATCGTAATAGGTCTTTTAATTACGACGAAACAATATTTCGCCGTAATAAAAAGAAAGAAATATTAAAAAAAATTAAAATCGTAAAATAAAATGTGGACTTATTACGATGAATTATATTATTCGTCGTAATAAGTCTTTTAATTACGGCGAAAAAGTATTTCGCCGTTATAAAAAGAAAGAAAAATTAAAAAAATTAAAATCGTAAAATAAAATGTGGACTTATTATGACGAATTATAGAATTCATCGTAATAAGTCTTTTAATTACGGCAAAAAAGTATTTCGCCGTAATAAAAAGAAAGAAAATTTAAAAAAAATTAAAATCATAAATTAAAATATGGACTTATTACGACGAATTATAGAATTCATCGTAATAAGTCTTTTAATTATGGTAAAAAAGTATTTCGCCGTAATAAAAAGAAAGAAAATTAAAAAAATTAAAATCATAAATTAAAATATGGACTTATTACGATGAATTATAGAATTCATCATAATATGTCTTTTAATTACGGCAAAAAAGTATTTCGCCGTAATAAAAAGAAAGAAAATTTAAAAAAATTAAAATCGTAAATTAAAATGTGGACTTATTACGACGAATTATAGAATTCATCGTAATAAGTCTTTTAATTACGGTAAAAAAGTATTTCACCATAATAAAAAGAAAAAAAATTTAAAAAAATTAAAATCATAAATTAAAATGTGGACTTATTACGATGAATTCTATAATTCGTCGTAATAAGTCTTTTAATTACGGCAAAAAATTTTTTCGCCGTAATAAAAACAAAGAAAAATTAAAAAAATTAAAATCGTAAATTAAAATGTGGACTTCTTATGATGAATTATAGAATTCGTCGTAATATGTCTTTTAATTACGATGAAAAAGTATTTCACTGTAATAAAAAGAAAGAAAATTTAAAAAAATTAAAATCATAAATTAAAATGTGGACTTATTACGATGAATTCTATAATTCGTCGTAATAAGTCTTTTAATTACGGTAAAAAATTTTTCGCTGTAATAAAAATAAAAAAAAATTTAAAAATTAAAATCATAAAATAAAATGTGGACTTATTACGACGAATTATAAAATTCATCATAATAGGTCTTTTTATTACGGTGAAAAAATATTTTGTCGTAATAAATAATTGTTATGACGAATTTAATTTTTATTTTCCGTTATAAATAAACCTATAACGACGAAAATATTTGGCCATAATAGGTTCGCCACAAATACCAAACTTTCTTGTAGTGATAGTGCCATCTAATCAAATTGAAACATGTAAGTATGTAAGTATAATAACTTATTCGATCGGCTTTGATTCATATAATAGTTTTAATTTCTACATCACCATAGCTATTCTTCAATCAACGTATTTGCCTCACGTATATCCATGCATATATTACTCAAGCATGCACCACTATATCTTTGATTTATTTTGAACCAACATTATGATAGCTGAATAATAGTGTGTTGGATAATATTAAAACAATATGTGAATAAATTAAGTGTAATAGAAATGTGCATGTTACGATGAATATGCGGTAAAACTTTAAAAGATAGAATTAAAAATAAGCATATAAAAGAAATGATTGGAGTAGCCCTAATTGAAGATAAAATGAGCGAAAATCGATTTGAACATATACAACGGAGACCTTTAGATACTCTAGTTAGAAAAAGTTATCTTTTAATAATCCATAGTAAGGATAGAGATAGAGGTAGACCTAACTAATATGAACAGAAATAATTAAAAAAGTTATAACTATTTGAAATTTGAATGTCGACTTAGTTTTGAATAGAGCAGAGGGGAGGAAGTAGATTCATGTAGCCGACCCCATGTAGTTGGGAAAAGATGAGTTGAGTTGCATTATGGTAGTTAAAGAAAATTAAATATAGTAAACTATATATACACACACATACGGATTATGATAATTATTTCTATCATGGTTCAATTTCTATCATAAAGAAATTTTAGTTCATTTAAATTACATCAATTTTGTTTATTTAGAAAAAATTCAATCTATTATTAAGTCTATAGTTCAAAAACAATTAAACTTTTTTTATAATTTAAAAAATTTTATTTTATTTACCTTATGCCTTTTTTTTTGGTACAAAAATGGGTGATCACACTAGCCTAGTGCGAGTCAGCCCAGAAAGATCCGAATACAAAATTTGCTGTAAAATTGAAGGACAGGGATCGCTCGGCTTCCAGAACCACGATCCAGCATGCTGGGCCACAAAGGATGCTACCCAGTCCGCTGCCGAATTGGCTTCTCGATAAATGTGGCGAATCTAAGTACAGTCGACCTTAGTAAGGATAGAACGAATGTCCATCAGCATCGGATTAGCAGGGCCAGAATGGTAATTCTCCTTCTGCAGCCAGGAAATAACCGACATGGAATCACCCTCAATGAAAACTGTCTGGGCCTGAAGAGTCCTGACAGCATAAGAAATGCCCGCCCAGGCCGCATAAAGCTCGGACATCAGGACGGAGGAGTCAATAGAACCAAAACCTTCCGCTCCCAGAAGCTCACCCTGAGGGCCACGGATGAGAAAACCAGAACCAGCAGCTCTGCCATGGACACTACCTTATGCCTCTTTGATTCTAGATTTTGCGAGCATTACATAATAAAAAATATTATAAATTTAAATTTAATAATGTACCAAAAAGTCAATGTTTTTTATTTTTATTTATAAAATTTAAATTACACTGGCATTCATACCTAACATGTGTATGTACCTAGTTTATACTGAAAAGCAAGAATTACCTGGGGCACTCTCAAGTGTCAAGTGCCATGATCGGTTCAAATAATATGTTTCAACTATGCACCAACAAGCCATACAGCTGGGCTGCATGACGGTTCTAATTTTTTAAATAAAAATAAAAAATCAATCCAAAAAATGATAAAAAATAAAAAGTCAAAGAAAAAGAGGAATAAAATCTAAAAATTTTTAAATTATTTTAGTGTTAAGTGCTGCATTTTTGAAATGCATCTGAGTTGCACAAGAAATTATTTACCTACTAGAAATATATAGATAGAATAATATCATAATAATAACAATAAAGTCTTAATCTTAAATAATTATGATCGATTATATGAGTCATATATTTATTTATTTATTTTTAATCATATTATTTGTAAGTTGCTTGTCATAAGTATAGAAAGTTAAGCCTAAAGGATAAGAATCTTAAGCACTCCAAAGAATACGTCCTCACTACCAAGTAGCCAAGTGAGGGTATAATTGAAATTGAGTCATAAGATGTGGATTTTCTAGAGAAAAATTTATGTAACCAGAGTGAGACACATAGAGTAGTTAAGTTTTATGAGATGGTGGAGCTTAACATAGGCATCCTCAATTAGTTAGTGATGGAATAAGAAGACATTCTTGGTCCTCTTAAGGATAGACTGAACATAGTGTTGTCAAGTACCGCCTCTAGTGTTTCCTCCTTCCCATCGCCCTCCCCTCAATTGATCATCTCGTTCCAGATTTACAATTCAACAAGACAACAGGAAAAGGCCCAGTGGGAAGATAGCTTCCAAAGGGAGATTTGTTTGGTAGGAACATCGAAATCAACACAATATCACAAAGTAGCCGCCTTTGCTCAATTTAGGTCAGACCTTGATGCTGGTTCCATTAGATCGTGACTCAGACAGGCCTTAGTTTCATTAGAGTGCACGTGGAAATATCTCTCATTATTGCTTTCAAAATGAGACGAAAGCTTTCATGATGATATCACCACCAGGAGATATATTTTGAGATAGATCATATTGCTTCCTTGAGGAGGAAACTACTAGCGGAGAGGGAGGGCTAAAGGTGGGGAAGGAAGAGAACTGACAAGGGATTATCGAGCAAGAGGATGAGTAAGGCTTTATCAAGGAGCAGGCTTATGCACTTTGGACTTCTTGGATAGCCGGGTGAACATCCACAGTGGTGTATAGGACGGTGTTGGAGTATCAAGGAAGGAGTTTAACTTAGCATTATAGAGTAAGCGGCTGACCATTAGTTCAGAGATCTTCCTTTGCTCCCATGCTGAGCTACCTGGGCTTCTAGGCTTATGCAATTATGTTGACTAACCATGGATAAGTCCGACTCCCCCACCGTAGCAGCTCCTTTTAACAAGCTAAATAGAGATTCCTTGACATTCTAAGTGAGCAGGCGATTAATCAAAAAGTATGGGACCTGCGCCTGGATCTTTCATTTCTAATGGAAACGAGCTGGGAAAGAAGGGAATAAGTTAACATTTCATGACTTTATTACTGTTTCAAAAGCGAGAAAGGGAATAGATAAACGAACTGAAAGGGATTGAGGTAGATTGGTGGCATCTGCCTATTCAACTACTTATCGATCGGCCCAGCTGCTAGTTGCCATGGCAAGGCTCAGCCAGTTGCTTCAATGATTTTTGATAACCCTTACAAGCACCAAGGATCTACTTATCAAATGGGTATTACGGCTAAAAAATACTAGGATTGTAACATCCAGAAAATTTTGCTTCCTGTAAATTGTTGAAAAATATTTCAATATAAATGATATTTGTATAATATTGAGATGTTCTAATGATTTTGTAAGTTGTTGATCATATTGGCCACTAAATAAGGCTAGAGGAAAAGTTATATGATGAAAATGACTTGGGATGAAAGTTTTGATGCATGAAGGCTTTGTAATAAATTTTTTTTGGAGGGCTTGAGGGCCATAGAAAATTTTGAAAATTTGGATCTTGGGAGTCAAAGGGCCGAGCCATAGTGGACATCCAATTGGATGCCTACTTGGATTTATGGACTAGGAGTTAGGCGCCCATTAGGCGCCCAATTGGGCACCTAACAGAGAGAGTTGGGTGACCAGTGGGTGCCCAACATAGAGTTGGGCAACCAATTGGCCACCCAACGTGAGAGGGTTGACACCCCATATAAAAGGGGGAGGGACCTAGTGAGAAATTAACAATCAGAAAGAAACAGAGAGCTTGACGTCAGGGAAAAGAGAAGGAAAGAAGGGAAGAAAGAAAAGGAAAGAGAAAGAGAGGAAGAAGAAGAAAGGGAATTTTCTTGCTTTTGAGATAAGCACATTTTCCCTAAGATTAGGAATAGCTTAAGAATCTTATGCTTTAGATGTATACCATGTTAAAATGTATATTTTGAAAAGATCAGAAAAGATGGAAGAAAATCTTGTTAGGATAGTGATCATAGCATTTTCATGTGGAGTTGCATGAAATCCTTCATGTTATTGTCCTAATGATGCACATACCCTAAAATAGGACTAAAAGTCGGCCCTAGGGAACCTGAATAGGGTAATTTTTTCTTGTCTAGAGATTGTTGTCGTTGGTGGTCAAAAATCAAAACCTACTCACTACTATAGCTAGCGGTGAATCAAAATCATATCCTTGGAAACCAAGGGCAATTATTTCATGAAAAAAAGAAAATTATCTGTAAAGGATTATATTAAGAATAGCGATTATTAACAGATGATAATTAATTAATTAATAAAATTAAAATTATAGGAGAAGCAACCCAAAAATTCGAATTCATCATGCAAACAAGTTTTATCTTCTTTTCTTTATGTTGCAATAGCAATAATTTTTGCAAATTCAAGGTTAGAATAATTTATCTCTTATCAGACACGGGTCGTATCAGAAGATCATGATACGTCCACTTAGAGTATAAACTATCTAATTATTTACAAAGTTAAAGGTTTAAACTACCATACTATGATCTATCTCTCTTAGGCACATATCGTATTATGAGATCACAACACATCGATAGAGGGTATAGGCCATGTATGCTAGATCAAAACCTCGATCAGAGAAATAACTCAAAAGATATATGAAAGAAGAGCATGATTTTTATTACATAGAAATCAAGAATAAAAAGAAAGATAGAATCTGATTACAGGCTTCGTCATCATCCCAAGTTGAATGAATCTAGTCATGCATTGCTACTTCCTAGGATCTTCCTTTTATAGAGCTTGTTTTAGGATTCCTCTCAGTCAAAGTTGGAGTTAATTGGGCTTAAGATCGGTTAGATATTACAAGAAAACTTCTTAGCCACCCATTCTACATCATAGCCCTTAGCTTGCGCCAAAAATCATGCAAAATCATCTCTTTCTTTCTTTTTGGACAAATAGAGTTTCAATTTGAGCGTCGTTTGCATCGTTGAACTTTAAAAATCGAGCTCTTTTCATCTATAGGCTCCTTTTATATAAATATACATAAAAAGTATCAATTCTTAATAAATCTAAAGTAATTAATATTTATTTTAATGGTTAAATTAGGATAATAAATAGATTTATCATCTAGCACGATAGCATTAGGTGAGTGGGTTCCTCATCTAGCTTTGTTATTATTTTAAAATGTGATGTGGATATGGAAATCTAGATTGATTATTACAATATATGATGTATAGTGTTGAATATAGATTTTGAAAACCTAAGAAATGAGAACAAAATGGATTATTGGCCCAGATGGCAACCCAAGAGGGGGGGTGAATTGGGTTCTTTAAAAAATTTAACTCTTTGAAAATAATTAGATTGATATGAAGGTGCTTAAGTGAGCTAAATTAATTAAAGCTAAGCACAAATAAAGAAGATAGAGAGATAAATGTATGGCAAACACAAAGATTTTATAGTGGTTCGGTGTATCCAACACCTATGTTCACTCCCAAGCAACACTTGGGTCTACACTATAATCCCACCGATTACAGTCGAGTTATTTTACAAGCTCACAACTCCAACTTGTTATTTTACCCAGGATCACAACGAACCCAACCGATTTTTTTGGGCTCACCAGCACACAACCCAAACCCAAGCTAACCTTATCTTGTTCCGAGATATACTACCTCCACTAATTTAATCCTTCTGATTAAATTAGTAAACAATAATTTGAAAATAAGGTTTACAATACAAAGCAGCTCCTCAAATGAGCAAATATGCAATTTAAATAAATAAGGATTAGAAAGCTTGTTTGAAGCGATTTGAATGTGAGCTTTTCTTCTTTTTCTCTTCTCCTTTGAATGGTTGAATCAAGTTTCAGCTCTGATTCTTCACATAAAGTTATTGTAGAGAAGTTAAGAAAAAGGGGTTTTTGAGCTTCTTCTTTTCTTCTTTGAAAATCCTCCAAAATTGATCTTCAGAAGATGGACGTGGATTCAGATATTTCTCTTTGAAAATATCTCTCTTTTTCACTTGATATTTTCAATTTTTTCAGTCACTTTTTCAAACGGACGGTTGCCTTCTTTTATAGATCTTTTAATCCAAGATTAGGTAAGAAAATAGCCATTACAGGGTACTTGGATTGCTTTTACACACAAAGAAATATAGCCATTAGAGATTAGGTAAAAAAATATTACCATTGGAGTTCGTTTTAACATTTGAAAATCGTTCTTGATAGGTTGGAGTCGGCTCCAACTTTATAGGTGTCGGCTCCAACTCGGGTTTCCAAAAATAGAAATAAAAAGTTCATTGGGGAGTCGGCTCTGAAAAAGTGATGTGTCGGCTCGCTGCATCCAGGTGTCGGCTCCCAAAACTGAGGGTGTCGACTCTGACGATGACTTAAAAAATATGCTCTATGTTCTCAGGTTAGAGTTGGCTCCAGAAATTTTAGGTGTCGGCTCCCAAACTCTAGGTGTCGGCTTCCGAATTCAAGGTGTCGGCTCAAAAACTGATGCAAAAAATACTTCTCTGTATCTCAGGTTAGAGTCGGCTCCAGAGTTTCAGGAGTCGACTCCAAACCATGCCAAAAACTTTGAATTGTTCTGATACACCTTGGTGTCGGCTCCAGACACTGTGGGTGTCGACTCCAAGTTCTGAACTTAAATATTTTTTATTTAAAACATAATTCAAAACTAATTTTGTGTATCATTTAAATAATTAAATATTCTTAATATCTGAAATACTTCTCAAATTTATCAGAAACATAATGAATATACTCATGGCTTTTGTTAATCATCAAAATCAATAATTGGGTCAACATGGATGATGAATTTTAAAGCATGATTTTAATGCATAACATGAGTATAAAGAAAAAGTATGAATATACAACATGATGTTATAGTATTTTCACAGTATAGCATATGTTTCAAAGAAAAATATATGTTTTAGATGCATTCATGGTATATATGCATGAAAATGTTATTGAAAAGGAACATGTATTTCAAAGAATGTAGCATATAGAGCATCGAAAAGTTATGGGACTGATCACCCTGTAGTGTGTATCGTAGCATGAGCATTGCACGCTATAAAAAAAACTAGTGGCACCTCCTTGTGACTCGATCATACAATGATCCCTCGGTCAAGAGTAAGTACATGCTAGACCAAGCCCAGTGGGACAGGTTGCAAGTAGCCTATAGGGGCAAAGAATCATAGCTCAGTGGAGCTGATTACTATGTAGCCCGAGATGGCAGAAAGGAAACCCTAGATCTAGGGTCCCAAGGTTAAGGGACAAAGCACCGCAGGGGTACAGCATGAGTAGTGAGGGGTACCACCAAAGTACGAGAATCCTAGCCAATCACACAACCGATGAGAGTACACTTGCAAGAGGGTGACTGTAAAATGATTCCTCAGAGGCATGTACGCATAGCCCAACATCATGAAATTTTTTTAAAAAAAGCTTGCATCTGGATTTGAAAAGAAATGCCGATGGGCATCTTTTGAAAAGCATGTAAAGGTATTTTAAAAGAAAGGCTTGTGGGCAATGTATATCATGGTAGGGATCAAAAAGCCAAAGTATAAAGGCTAGGCTTCAAAACAAGAGAGATTTCATGTTTTATTACGCAAAGTCTTATGTATGGTTTATGTTTCAAATGAAAGATGACTGACAATACATTTATATTTCTGTTTGATATATTATTGCAAGCATAAGCTACCTTACAAGTTATCTTTTATCATTACAAAAAGATGTATATTATTTGAAGAATAAGCTATGTTTTATGTTATCTGTTATTATGTTAAAAAGGTATACTTTGATGTATTCATGTTATATAGTGCTATTATTTAAATGGTATTTTATGTTCTTAGTTTCCTTAAGGTTAGATAGTTATCCAATCACTGAAACTTTGATCGCACCCCATTCTTGTTGGTATTTTATTTCTAGATCATTGAGCTTACTACCAGGATTAGAAGGTTGGTCTTCTTCTTAGCTTGGGTTGGAAGCTGATTTTAGCTGCTTTTGGGATTAGTCCCTGGTGAAGCCAATAAAGTTGTATCTAGTTGCAAGTGTATATGTAGATTTGGATGATGGCCTATATATCTGGATGTATATAGTGGTGACTTGGTGATGTACTATGGATAGAATGTGTATATAAGATAAGGTTTTGGGCCTGTTTATATGTTTGTATATATGTTGGTGACCTAGTGATGTATCCTAGGTGAGATAGGTGTATAAAAATGAATTACTTTGGGTATGTTTATATTTATGTACAAAGTGGTCTCCTGATAATGTATTAAAGGATGAATGAATGTATATGAAATGATTTTGGGTTATGAAATCAATTGTGAATGTGATCTAATAAATTATATCTAGAATCAGTACTTTATTTTGAAAAGGATGAATTATTTTGGAATTGTGATGATGAATGGATATGTGATTGAACAGGTTAAAAAGTTTTTAATAGGATGATTTGTTGCTTTAGTAATCTGTATCAATTGAATGGAGTTCACTTGTGCATTATGGTGTGCAACATAAAAGCGAGTAAAACTCTACTAGATTTTCATAGGCCATCTGTACTGTCGGCAAAAAGGTATGCCATCAGGGGTTAGTATTAGAGCCCTATGTTATTAGGTCTTAGGAAAAATAGGTACGAGAATAAGAATGAGTATAAGTCTAGGATGATTGAATGATTGAGATTATTGAATAATAAAACTGATGTGATGAATTGTGTCTTATAGGATGGTTACTACAAGGGCAAGTAAAGAGAGAGAGAGAGATAGCAATCCTCAAGGAGAGGTAGAGGCAGGGGTCAGAGTAGACCTAGAAGGTCATATAGAGAAGGCCAACTTGGTAGGGTATCTTCTAGTGATCCACTTTTTGATGAGGTAGGAGTAGGTGTATCTCTGGATTATACACTAGAATTTTTTTCTCTGTCCGCTACTCCAATGTTAGTTGGTCCATCCCAGGCCCAGGCCCAGGGGCCAAGTGTGTCAGATTTGGTGGGGATGATCACTCAGGATGTGGTGATAGCTGTGGGTGCTAGCTCCAGTGCACAATCTAGAAATTGTGAAGCTAAGAAAAATGTGGAAAGGGCTAGGAAATGGGAGCTCTGGAGTTTCATAGTACCATTGACCCTATTCAAACTAATGCTTGGCTTTAGAGGATTGAAAGGGTCTTTGAGGTGATGGAATGCTCTGAGGAAAAGAGGTTGAGTATAGCTATCTTTCTATTGGAGGGTAGGGCTCAGAATTGGTGGTGGTCTATCAGTTGTAGGAAGCCATAAGAAGCAACCTTGTCATGGGAAAACTTCAGGAAGGAATTTCATCAGCAGTACTATTCAGATGCGTATTGAGACCAAAAGAGGAGGGAGTTCTTATATTGACCCAGGGGAAGAGGTCAGTGGCTGAGTATGAGGCCACTTTTGTTGAGCTATCTAGATTTGTCGAGGCCTTAGTGATAGATGAAAAGGAAAAGTGCAAACTTTTTTAGGATGGATTAAATCTTCAAATTAAGGCCAAGATTAGTATATAGAGTTATGGTAGTTATATGGAGCTAGTACAGGGGGCCTTTAGAGCTGAGGAGCTAGGAAAGGAGTTCCTCAGTAGGAGGCAGGAAATAATGAAAAGAAGTGCACCCATTTTTTCTTCGGGTGTAGGAGGATCTTAGTTTTTCAAGAGGCCCCAGAAGAAGGGACAATATGGTGCTAGTTATAGAGCTCCATTGGAGGTTTGTAGAGGGTCTAGATCTATGTCAGTGTCCAACCCAGTCCAAAGAAAATCCACACGTAGAGGGATACCTCAGGCTAAAAGTAGTGGAGTGGCAGGAAAGGCCAGGAGCGAAGGACATTCCTAGGGTGGAGGTAAAATTATGCCACAGTGTGATGTATGTCAAAGGAGGCATGTTGGAGAATGTACAAGACTCATTGGAGGATGTTATATTTGTGGTCAACTGGACAACATCAAGAGGGATTGCCCTAGGTGGGTGTGAGCTAGTGAGCCCACTCAAGGATCTGTGGCACCCAGAGGTCAGTCTGCTGGGAGAGCAGACAACAATGTCCCAGCTTCAGCCAGTCTGATCAGGCATTACCCCAATCAACAGGGAGGGATTCTAAATGTACTGAGGGCTGAGGATAGAGTGTTTGCTATGACCAAGCAAGAGGCCCAGGTCAACCCGAATGTGGTGACAGGTATGCTATCCATTAATAATCATGATGCCTATATTTTGATAGATTATGGATCTACACATTCATTCATATCAGTTGATTTTTTCAAGCATGTAAATAAGGAGATGAGTTCATTGGGTTGTCAGCTAGTAGTGTCCATGCTAGTAGGGAAACCTTTTATTGCAGACAAAGTATATAGAGATTGTGATATTTTAATGGAATGTTAGATACTAGCAACAGATCTAATCCCTTTGAAATTAAAAGAATTCGACGCTATATTGGTGATGGATTGGCTATCTATGCATGGAGCTAGAGTTGATTGTCCAAATAAAAAGGTTATATTTCACACTTCAAATGATAGAGAATTTTGTTTTATGGGTGATAGGAGAATGACACCCTCAAGAATGATTTCAGCCTTAGTGGCTAGTAAAATTATGAAAAAGGGATATGAAGCCTTTTTTATATGTGTAATTGATCTAGAGGGCAGTGGCCCAGATTTGGCAAATATTTCAGTAGTATGTGAATTTTTAGATGTATTTCCTAAGGAATTGCTAGGGTTTCCACTAGATAGGGTAATATAGTTCAGCATAGAATTATAGTCAAACACCAGACCCATAGCCAAACCACCCTATAGAATGGCTCTAGCAGAGTTGAAGGAATTGAAAGTCCAACTTTAGGATCTACTAGATCAAGGATTTATTAGACCCAGTGTATCACCTTGGGGAGCACCTATATTATTTGTGAAGAAGAAATATGGTACCTTAAGATTATGCATAGACTATAGGCAACTCAATAAGGTGACCATTAGAAATAATTATCCATTGCCAAGGATAGATGATCTATTTGATCAATTTTAGGAGGCAGTTGTATTCTCAAAGATTGATCTTAGATTTGGGTATCACCAGTTGAAAATAAAGAAAGAAGATGTGCCAAAGACTGCTTTCAAAACCAGATATAACCATTATGAATTTTTGGTGATGCCTTTCGGCTTGACTAATGCCTCGACTGCTTTTATGGGATTGATGAACCAGACGTTTCAAAAAAATTTGGATAAATTTGTGATAGTATTTATTGATGATATATTGATTTATTCTAGAAGTAAAGAAGAACATAAGCAGCATCTGAAGACAGTGTTGCAAATCTTGAGGAAGAAGCAACTATATGCCAAGTTCAGCAAAAGTAAATTTTGGTTGGATGAGGTACCATTTTTGGGACATGTAGTCTTAGCTAAAGGAATAAAGGTATATCTCTAAAAAATAGAAGCTATAGTAAATTGGGAGGCACCTACGAATCTGACCAAGGTTAGGAGTTTCTTGGGTTTGGCAGGCTAATACGAAAGGTTTATAGAAAACTTTCAATTATAGCTTCTCCTATGACTAAGCTGCTAAAGAAGAATGCTAAGTATGAATGCTCCAGGTAATGTCAGCAAAGTATGGATGAATTGAAAAAGAGATTAATCTCAGCACTCATACTTACACTCCCTGATAATACCAATGACTTTATAATATATAGTGATGCTTCCTTTAAAGGTTTGGAATGTGTATTGATACAGGGTGAAAAGGTGATAGCCTATATCTCTAGACAGTTAAAGCCTCATGAAAAGAATTATCCCACCCGTGATTTAGAGTTTGCAGCTATGATCTTTGCTTTAAAGATGTGAAGACATTATTTATATGGAAAGAAATGCCAGATCTTTATAGATCATAAAAGCTTGAGGTATATTATGACTCAAAAAGAATTAAACCTAAAGCAAAGAAGATGGATAGATTTGATGAAGGATTATGATTATACTATAGAATATCACCTTGGGAAAGTTAATGTTGTGGCTGATGCCTTGAGTAGAAAATCTATAGCCACCTTAGCTTTCATCAGAGCAGTGCAGCTACCTCTAATGCTAGAGTTGAGAGGTTTAAATGTAGAGCTGGCAATAGATAAGTCAAGAGCACTGATAGCAAGTTTTAGAGTTAGGCCCTAATACTTGAGGAAATAAAGGAAGCTCAGATGCAGGATCCATAATTATTGAGAATTAAAGAATCAGTTCTAAGGGGATCCTAGTCAAAATATATTGTTAGAAAAGATGGCCTACTATTATATAAAGGTAGAATATGTGTGCCAGCCATTGATCTGTTAAAAGAGCAAATCCTGAAGGAGGCTTATAGCTTAGCTTATTCGATGCACCTAGAAAGTACTAAGATGTATAGAAATGTCAAATAGAATTATTGGTGGAATGGGATGAAGAGAGAGATAGCTGAGTTTGTTTCAAAATATTTAATATGCCAGCAGATTAAAGCAAAACATCATAGTCCAACTGGTTTGATGCGGCCTCTATTAGTGCTAGAATAGAAGTGGAAGAATATAACTATAGATTTTATAGTGAGTCTCTGAAGGACTAGAGAAGGTAATGACTCTATACAGATGGTTATTGATAGATTGACCAAATCTGCCCATTTCTTACCTATTAAGATTTTCTTTACCTTGGATAGATTAGCAAGATTATATGTGAATAAGATTGTGAGTCGATATGGTGTGCCGGTATCTATAGTATCAAATAGAGATCCAAAGTTTACATCTCATTTTTGGGCAAAATTGTAGAAAGCTTTGGGCACTAAATTGAGATTTAGTAAAGTCTTTCAACCTCAAACTGGTGGGCAATCTGAGAGAACTATTCAAGCTGAAGGATATGTTGAGGGCTTGTATCATAAAATTTTTTGGTAGTTGGGATGAACATTTGTCATTAATTTAATTTGCTTACAATAATAGCTATCATTTTAGTATCGATATGGCAACATATGAAGCTTTATATGAAAGAAAGTGTAGAACTCCAGTGTGCTGGGATGAGGAAGGAGAGAGAAGGCTACTAGGTTCGAAGTTAGTACAACTCACAGAAGATCAGGTTAGAATTATCAGAGCTAAGTTAAAGATAGCCCAAGATAGGCAGAAAAGTTATGCAAATAAGAAGCATTGAGAAGTAAAATTTAAAATTGGACATAAAGTATTTTTGAAAGTATCTCCTTGGAAGGGTATCATGAGGTTTGGGAGGAAAGGAAAGCTAAGTCCCTAGTACATTGGGCCTTTTGAGGTTATTGAAAGAGTGGGGACACTTGCCTATAAGTTGGCCTTACCCCCAAATCTTTCTCAGATTCATAATGTATTTCATATATCAATGTTAAGGAGATATGTACCTGATTCCTCTCATGCATTACAAGCTGTACCAACGAAATTATAGAAGGATTTAACCTATGTAGCAGAGCCAGTGTAGATCTTGTGCAGAGAGATTAAGCATCTTCACAGCAAAAGGATTCCTTTGGTTAAAAGTCAGTAAAAAAATCATTAGAGAGAGGAAGCTACATGGGAGAGAGAGGATGAGATGAGATTAAAGTACGCCCATCTATTTCAGGGAATAGATAGCTAAATTTCGAGGACAAAATTTTCTAAAAGGGGGAAAGAATTGTAACATCTAAAAAATTTTGCTTCCTGTAAATTATTAAAAAAAATATTTCAATGTAAATGACATTTGATAATATTGAGATCTTTTGATGATTTTGTAAGTTGTTGGTCATGTTGGCCACTAAATAAGGCTACTGGAAAAGTTATATGATGAAAATGACTTGGGATGAAAGTTTTGATGCATGAAGGCTTTGTAATATTTTTTTTGGGGTTTTCAAGGGATTGAGGGCCTTAGAAAATTTAAAAAAAAAAATTTGTAATAATTTTGTAAGAAGAAAAAGAACTTTGTATAAAACTCTCCTAAACTACTGCCTAGGGTCCTCCTTTTATAGAGATCGATTAGGGCTTCCTCTCAGTCAAAGTTGGAGTCAATTAATCGAGCTCAAAGATTGGTTATATATTACGAGAAAACTCCTTAATTAGCCATCCATTCTACATCACAGCCCTTAGCCTGCATCAAGAATCATGCGAAATCATCTTTTCCTTCCTTTTTGGATAAATAGAGTTCCAATTTGAATGTCGTCTGCATCGTTGAACTCCAAAAATTAAGCTCTTTCTATAGGCTTTTTTTATGTAAATATCCATAAAAAATATTAATTCTTAATAAATTTAAAATAATTAATATTTATTTTACTGGTTAAATTGGGATAATAAATAGATTTATCATCTAGCATGATAGCATCAGGTGAGTGGGTTTCTCATCTAGCTTTGCTATTATTTTGAAATATTATATGGATATAAAAATCTAGACTGGTTATTATAGTATATGATGTATAGTGTTGAATATAGATTTTAAAAATCTAAGAAATGAGAATAAAATGCATGATGAATTTTAAAGCATGATTTTAATGCATAACATGAGTATAAAGAAAAAGTATGAATATACATTATGATGTTATATTGTGTTCATAGTATAGCTTATGTTTCAAAGAAAAGTATATGTTTCAGCTGCATTCATGGCATATATGGTTGGAAATGTTATTAAAAAGGAACATGTATTTCAAGGCATGTAGCATACAGAGCATCGGACAGCTATGGGGCTGATCACTCTGTAGTGTGTACCGTAACATGAGCATTGCATACTACAAAAAAAATCAATGGCACCTCCTTAGGACTCGATCATACAATGATCCCTTGGTCAAGGGTGAGTACATGCTATATCAGGCCCAGTGAGGTAAGTTGCAAGCAGCTCGTAGGAGAAAAGAATTATAATTCAGTGGAGCTGGTTACTATGAAGCCCAAGGGGGTAGAAAGAAAACCCTAGATCCTAGGGTCAAGGGACAAAACACCGTAGGGGAACTGCATGAGTAGTGAGGGGTGCCACCAAAGTGCAAAGATCCTAGCCAGTTACACACCTGATGAGAGTATACTTGTAGGAGGGTGAGTATAGAGTGGTACCTCGGAGGCATACACATACAGCTTAGCATCATAAAAATTTTTTAAAAAAAGCTTGCATCTGGATTTGAAAAAGAAAAGCCGATGGGCAACTTTTGAAAATATATCACGTTACCCCTTACAGTAACGAAGAGGGAATACAGTATCCGAACTTTGAAAAGACCTTTCTTTTAAAACATAAACCATACTTTGGCTTTCTGATCCCCATTAGGATATACATTGTCCAAGAACACTACATAGTTGTAAGGCTCATATAGTAACGAAGAGGGAATATATCACGTTACCCCTTACAGGGTCGACTTTAGCACATACAACATAATACATGCTACGGTGGAGCTCCCATTTAATGGTCCATGTTATACTCAAACACCGTACGAACATAAGTCCAAGCATCACAAAGTTTCCTGACTTGAGCACACACCAATGCTCCCAGTTCGGCTATAACAGGCTTAGTACAGATTTGTGGACATATAAATATTCATACACTGCACACGCATGTATGGACTCCATACTCGACTCTCCTGAGTCTCATCTCAGTCCAAACTGAGGTGACTCTGATTATAACCTATTCAATTATAATTTATATAGCTCATTTTACAATTTATGCAACTACAACTCATGCATTGCTACTCAAGCATTTATAATGGCTACTTTAGTCTCATCCTGCCCACTATAAAAGTGTCAAGGCGATCACCCATGTGAGTGGGCTGATCTAAGCCTGTGACATTTATATGCATTTGTGCATATAAATATGAACTCATCATAATAACAAAAATAAACATGTCATAAACTTTAGCGCATAGTATTGATATCCATACAATCCTTGTCTAACAACACAAATAATAGATACAAACTCATACATAAGTCTGAAACATATCTCGGTCTATCACACTCTATACAGACCTAGACCCCTCACATGAGCCTGGAACACATCCCTAGGGATAGGCTTTGTCAGAGGATCAGCCAGCATCCTGTTAGCGGAGATATGCTTTAGGATAACTTCTCTTTGCTTGACCATATCCCGAATGAAGTGATATTGGATGTCAATATGCTTGGTCCTTCCATGGTACTTAGGATTCTTAGCATATTATAATGCTTCTATACTATCAGAACTGATTTGAATAGCCTCATGTGCATTTACTGATATCTTGAGTCACCTCAAGAACCTTTTCAGCCATACGGCCTCCTAGACAGTAGCCGAACAAGCAATATATTTGGCTTCCATAGTAGACAGGATGGTACAGCTTTATTTTTTACTGCACCAAGTGACAGCTCCTCCATAAAAAATGAACACATATCCTATGGTGAATCTCGCTCATCTCTATCATCAGCCCAATCAGAGTCATAAAAATCCTTTAATCTCAAATCTCCACCCTGATAGCATAGAATAAGATTGGTAGTACCACGAAGGTAATGAAAAATCCTTTTAACTGCAACCCAATGAGCAAGTCCTGGATTACATTGGTATCGGCTAACCAAGCTAACTATAGATCAAATATCAGGGCAAGTACACAACATAGCGTACATCAAGCTCCCTACAACATTAGCATAAGGGATCCTGCTCATCTTTTTTCTCTCCTCATTAGTTCTAGGGCATTGGTCGATGCTTAAAGTACAATCCTTCTCTATTGGGATATCAACGGGTTTAAAATAGTGCATACAAAATCATTCTAGGATTTTCTCAATATATGTTTCTTGTGACAAACCAAGAAACTTCTTAGCACGATTCCTTAGGATCCTCACTCCCAGCATAAAATTTGCCTCACCCATATCGTTCATCTCAAAGACAGAGGACAGCCACTCCTTAGTGGCATTGATCATCCCTATAGAACTCCCAGCTATTAGGATGTCATCTACATACAACGCCAAGATCAGAATCCCATCGTCTGATTTCTTAATGCATACACAGTGTGTTAACCCAATTGTTGATTTTGATGATTAACAAAACTATTTCAGTATAACATTTGAAGTTACTAATGATTTTGATTAAGTTTTTCAATTTATGATATGATTTATTAATCAAAATTATAAGACAAATCAAGTTCTAGTTCGAATCTAATGTCAAGGTAAGATTGCAGACATTAGAGTCGATACATGGAATCGCAGAGTCGACTTCGAAAATTGGCACAGACTTAGAGTCGACTTTCGGACTGTAAGAGCTGACTCCAACATAAAAGACAAAACGATGGTTTTTCTGGCCGCGACTTAGAGTCGACTCCGGGACTGTTAGAGTCAACTCCAAAAGATTTTTGTGTCGACCCCAGAAAAGTCAGAGACGACTCCAGTTCAAGCAATTTGGGGATTTTCGATTTAGAGCTGACTCCAGAAAAGTTAGAGCCAACTCCAGAATGTCAGACGCGACTCTAGAACTATCAGAATGACTCTAAACTTTACTTTTATCTTTTTAATTCCAACGGCTATTGCTATTTTTGGATCTAATCCTTCTTACACTTATTTCTAACGGATAGTTTTAAACTATTTATGGATTAAATTGATCTATAAGAAGAGGGTTTGCTGCATCCGAAAATGACATAGACAAAAAGACAAGAATAGAGAAAAATCTTAGAAATCCATCAGAAAATCAAAGAGAAAAGAGGAAAAATTTGAGAGGAAAGATTATACTGATTCCCCAAAAGAAAAGAGAGAGATTTCAAGCTTTCTTGGTTTCATTTTGAAGAAATCTCAAGAGAAGAAGCAAGCCCTAGTTTTCTGATCTTCGGAGCTTCAAGAGCATTCTAAAGGAATATCCACCCAAGAGAAGAGAATAAGCAAGCCATCAAGATCTACAAATCAGGCTTTGATTCCTATCTCTTTATTTCATGTTCTATCATTGTATATTTGCTCATTGGAGGAGCCTTTGTTTTGTAAAAATGATTATTGTTTGCTGGGTCAATCGGAGGATTAATTCCATTGAGGCTGTTAGTCTTGTGCAAGCAGTTTGCTTGTAGTGTAAGGTTTTGTGCTGATGAGCCTTGAAAACCAGCTGGGTTCGTTGTGCACCCGGAAAAACAACAAGTTCGAGTTGTGAGCTTACAAAATAACTCTGCTGTAATCAGATTGACTATAGTGTGGACCCAAGAGATACTTGGGAGTGGACGTAGGTGTAGGTACATCGAACCATTATAAAATCTTCTATGTTTGCCATGATTGTCTCATTATTTTTAACTCTCTATTTGTGCATATTCTATTTTAATTTGTGCGAATCTAAGTTTTTATTTCCAATGGGATTTATTTTCAAAAGAGTTTAAATTTTTGAAAAACTCAATTCACCCCTCCCCCTCTTGAGTTGCTATCTGGACCAACAATTGGTATCAGAGCTAGTGCTCATTTGATTTGATCTAACGAACAAGAGTCAAAGATCCACATGGCAACTCAAGCTGGTTCATCTTTTTCCAAAGGCCAATCTACTAATAGACCACCCTTGTTTAATGGTTTAAACTATGGTTATTGGAAGGCTAGAATGAATATCTTCATTCAAGCACTTGACTATGATATATGGAGCATTATAGTCAATGGACCACACACACCCACTGCTAGAGTTAATGGCATGGAGATTCCTAAACCGAAAACGGAATGGGATGAACATGATAAAAAATTGGCACAACTTAATGCCAAAGCAATGAATGTTTTATACTGCTCATTAGATGCAAATAAATTCAATCATATATCTATTTGCACTTCTGCTAAGGAAATCTGGGATAGACTTGAGGTTACCCATGAGGGAACAAATCAAGTCAAGGAATCCAAGATTAACATGCTAGTTCATAAGTATGAATTGTTTAAGATGGATGCATGTGATCTATTACTGATATGTTTACAAGATTTACTGATATAGTTAATGGTTTAAAAAGCCTTGGTAAATCTTATGATAATTCTGATCTTGTGAGGAAGGTTTTACGTTCTTTGCCTAGGACTTGGGAAGCTAAATTGACTGCAATACAAGAGGTGAAGGATCTAAGTACCCTACCCCTGGAAGAATTATTGGGATCCTTGATGACTCATGAGCTTCAAATTAAGCAACATGTTGATGATGATGAGTCAAAGAAGAAGAGGACTATGGCTCTTAAGATTTCTGAATATATGGAAGAGCCTCATGAATCTGAAGATGAAAGTGATGATGAGGACATGGAACTCATCACAAGAAAATTTAAAAGATTCATGAAGAAGAAGAAGTTTGAAAAGAAAAAGCCCTTTGAAAGAAAAGATGAGGACAAGGGCAAGAAAAAAGAAGTTATTTGTTTTGAATATAAGAAGCCGGGTCATTTTAAATCTGAATGCCCACTACTAATGAAAGGCACCTGGAAATTCAAAAAGAAGGCAATGATGGCCACATGGAGTGATTCGGAAAGCTCAAGTTTCGAAAAGGAAGAAAAGAGTGAAATGGCCAATCTATGCTTCATGGCGGACAATGATGGGGTAAGTCCAAGTTTTCTTGATGATTTTACTTTTGATGAATTGCATAGTGCTTTTTATGAATTAATGAATGATTTTGCAAACTTAAGTTCGAAGAACAAAGATCTGAAGAATCAAATGCAAAATCTATCTTTAGAAAATGAAAAGCATATTGTAGAAAATAAATTTCTAAAGAAAGAAAATAAAAATTTTAAAAATGAAGTTGATAGGCTTAAACCTATTATTGATAAATTTACTTTAAGCTCTATCAAACTTAATATGATTTTGGACAATCAAAAAGCTATCTTTGATAAAGCTGGATTAGGATATAATCCACTTAAGAAGCAAAAATCTTTGAAAAATATTTTTATACATGCTGAAAAATCATCAAATATTACTTGTTTTAAATGTGGAAATAAAGGACATAAATCTTATATGTGTAAATCTTCACATAATAAAAGAAAGATGATTTGGGTTCCCAAAGGAACAATATATAATGCATCTAACCATGAAGGACCCAAGAAGTCTTGGGTACCTAAAATTAAGACATGAATGTTTTGCAGGAGTGTCTTGCAGCCATCAGACTGAAAAGAAAATGGTACATGGATAGTGGTTGCTCAAGACACATGACGGGTGACAAAGATCAATTCATCACCCTTGAATCAAAAAGAGGTAGAGTAGTTACTTTTGGTGATAATGGTTAGGGCCATATCATGGGTATTGGTAAGATTCAAATTACTCATCTACTCATATTGATAATGTTTTATATGTCGATGGACTTAAGCATAATTTGATAAGTATTAGCCAACTGTGTGATAAAGGTTTCAAAGTTTCCTTTGAAGCTTCTGTTTGCACTGTTACTAATCCATTGATAATAGCATTATTCTTGTTGGTAAACGTTATGGCAATGTGTACTTAATTGATTTGAGTAATTTATCTCCAAGTAATCATTGCTTAGTTGCTAATAATGCTAAGATGAATTAGATGGTTGGCTATGGCACCGTAGATTAGGTCATGCAAGCACACACCTAATTTCTAAACTATTGAAAATGGATTTAGTTAAAGGTATTCCTAGCTTAAATTTTGAAAATAATCGAATATGTGATGCATGTCAGTTTGGAAAATAAACAAGAACTTCTTTCAAATCTAAGAATGTTGTTTCAACTACTAGGCCACTAGAGCTACTACACATGGACCTTTTTGGACCTACTAGAACCACAAGTCTAGGAGGAAAGAAATATGGTCTAGTGATAGTAGATGATTACTCTAGATTCACTTGGGCAATATTTTTGGCTCACAAAGATGAGACTTTCTCAATATTCCTGAAATTCGTTAAGAAAGTCACAAATAAGAAAAACACTACCATAGTGTCTATTAGAAGTGATCATGGAACTGAATTTGAAAATCACTTATTTGAAAATTCTGTTTTGAAAAAGGCATACATCATAACTTTTCAGCACCTAGGACACCTCAACAAAATGGAGTTGTAGAAAGAAAGAAAAGGACTTTAGAAGACATGGCCCATACGATGCTATGTGAAAGCCAACATCAAAATATTTTTGGGCGGAAGCTATAAACACAACATGTTACATCCTAAATAGAGCCCTGATTAGACCTATCCTTAAGAAGACTCCCTATGAACTATGGCATAATAGGAAACCAAATTTAGGTTAGTTTCATGCATTTGGTTGTAAATGCTTTATTCATAACAATGGAAAGGACAATCTTGGGAAGTTTGATGCAAAGTCTGATGAAGGTATTTTCGTAGGATATTCTACATCTAGCAAGGCATATAGAGTATTTAATAAGAGAAGCTTAGTTATAGAAGAATCCATTCATATAGTGTTTGATGAGTCTTTAGCATCAAGTTCAGATAAAATTGATGACGAGGAAGATACATCTTTGATTGAAAGAAGTATTGAAAAATTAAATGTATCTTTAGATCAAGAACCTGAAACTAAGGATGATGACTCACCTAAGGATGATGGTATTGATACTGCTCATAATGATAAAGATCTACCCAGAGATTGGAGATATGCTTATGGTCATCCTAAATACCTAATCATAGGTGATCCATCTCAAGGTGTAAGGACTAGATCATCAATGAGAAATATCAATAATCATCTTGCATTCGTATCTCATATAGAACCTAAAACTATAGAGGAAGCTAAGAAAGATAGTTATTGGATGTTAGCAATGCAGGAAGAGTTAAACCAAATCACTGGAACCAAGTTTGGACCCTAGTAGATAGACCTAAAAATCACCCTATAATAGGATCTAAATGGGTTTTTAGAAATAAATTGGATGAAAATGGCTTGGTGATTAGAAATAAGGCTAGATTAGTTGCAAAGGGATATAATCAGGAAGAATGTATAGATTTTGATGAAACCTTTGCACCTGTTGCTAGATTAGAAGCCATTAGGCTACTACTTGCATTTGTATGTCATATGAATTTTAACTTATTTTAAATGGATGTTAAAAGTACTTTTTTAAATGGTTTTATAAATGAGGAAGTTTATGTTGAACAACCTCCTAGTTTTGAAGATCATGAATTTCCAAATCACGTCTTCAAATTGCACAAAGCACTTTATGGTTTAAAGCAAGCACCTAGAGCTTGGTATGATAGATTAAGTAAATTTTTAATTGAAAATAATTTTTTAAGAGGAAACGTTGATAAAACTTTGTTTTTAAAAAGAAAAGAAAAGGATTTATTAATTGTTTAAATTTACGTTGATGACATTATATTTGGTGCTACTAACAATCTCCTTTGTCAAGAATTTGCTAAGTTAATGTAGGGAGAATTCGAGATGAGCATGATGGGAGAACTCAACTTCTTCCTTGGACTTCAAATCAAATAAGAGAAAGCGGAGATTTTCATCAACCAAACAAAGTACACAAAGGAAATACTCAAGAAGTTTGGTATGGAATCTGCTAAACCTCTTGGTACGCCAATGAGTCCCTCATGCAAGCTGGACAAGGATGAAGAAGGTAAGAAAGTAGATCAGAAGCATTACCTAGGTATGATCGGATCACTTCTTTACTTAACCGCAAGTAGGCCAGATATTATGTTTTATGTTTGCCTATGTGCAAGATATCAATCTAATCCTAAGGAATCACATTTATTTGCTGTTAAAAGAATCTTTAGATACTTAAATGGAACTAAAAATGTAGGATTATGGTATTCTAGAGACTCAACCTTAAAATTGATTGCTTATTCTGATTCTGACTATGCTGGTTGTAAATTAGATAGAAAGAGTACAAGTGGGGCATGCCAATTTTTAAGAAGTAACTTAATCTCTTGGTTTAGCAAGAAGCAAAATTCGGTTGCATTATCCACTGCTGAGGCAGAGTATGTTGTAGCTGGAAGTTGTTGTGCTCAAATCCTTTGGATTAAGCGACAACTTGAAGATTATGGTATCACACTTGATAAAATTCCTATTAGATGTGATAATACTAGTGCCATCAATCTAACTAAGTGTTGGCCCAGATGGCAACCCAAGAGGGGGGGGTGAATTGGGTTCTTTAAAAATTAGCCCTTTTTTAAAATAGTTTGTTTGTGATTTATGATGGCAAATGCAAGGTAACTATAAAGCTCAGTAAATAAGATAGAGATAGAGAAAGAGACAATGAAACACGGCAAACACAAAAGATTTTATAGTGGTTCGGTGTATCCAACACCTACATCCACTCCCAAGATTCACTTGGGTCCACACTATAATCACCCTAGATTACAGCAGAGTTGTTTTACAAGCTCACAACTCGAACTTGTTGTTTTTCCGGGCGCACAACGAACCCAGCTGGTTTTCAAGGGCTCACCAGCACAAAAACCCTAACTCAAGCTTAACCAAGCTTGAACCGAGGTAAAACTACCTCATCTAGTTCAATCCCAAGATTGAACTAGGCACAAACAAAAATAAGTGTTGTTTTTGAAATACAAAGCTCCTCAATGAGCAAATATATAAATTAAGAATAACAAGGTTTAGAAAAGCCTGATTTGTAGAAAGGTTGGCTTTTGGGCTTTTCTTCTTTTCTTCTTTTCTTCTTCTCCTTGCAGGATTGAATCAAGCCTCAGCTCCGATTCTTCACAGTTGAAGCAGTTGAGAAGAGTTGAAAAGCAAGAAATGAATCTCCTTTCTCCAAGATGGGAAATCCGCCAGGACTTTGATTTTGAACGCTTTGGATTCCTCTTGAGCTTTTTGGAGTGGAGTGGATTTGAGCTAGAAGGTTTTCCTTTCAAGATTCAAGCTCTCTGATTTTTGAAATGGGATTTTTCTATCTCAGATTTTCCGTTCCTCTTTTCGTTCTTCTTTTTTGAATAATAGACTTCCCTTTTATAGATTTCTTTTACACCGTTTTTGGAAGAAAACTATCCGTTGAAGTGTACCTTATATCAAAATATATCCGTTAGAAATAAGGTAAAATAGAAATATTACCGTTAGAGCTGATCTGCCAATTTGATTTTTCGTTCCAGGTGGATTGGAGTCGACTCTAACTTTTCTGGAGTCGGCTCTAGCTCGAGACATTTCAAAACTGTATTTCTGGAGTCGCCTCTAGCTTTTCTGGGGTCGACAAGATACTTTTCCGGAGTCGACTCTAACTTACCCGGAGTTGACTCTAGGTCGGGGCCAGAAAAATTGACTTTCTGCTTCGTCTGTGAGAGTCGACTCTAACAGTCTCGGAGTCGACTCTAAAGTCCGTGCCAGTTCCAGAGTCGGCTCTGTGATTCTCGGAGTCGACTCTAATGTCTGCAATTCTTACCTAGACATTAGATTCGATCCAGAACACTGTGTAACTCCTGATTTTGATCATAATAGTCTTATAATCTAAAACACTAAATCAAAATCATCAGAGCCTTCAAGAGTTATACTCAGATAGTTTTGTTAATCATCAAAATCATCAATTGGGTCAACAATCTCCCCCTTTTTGATGATAACAAAAACTTTGAGTATATGCATTCAAAAATTCAATCAAACTAAGGATTATAGTCATTTTGAACTTTAAACATTTGTAATTTAGGTTTTGATGCCAATGTTCAATGTAAACTTTAAAATTATGCATGAGTTCAATATAATCCATCAATTATGAATATTTAATCTTAATGTGTATAAAATTGCAAATGAGCTTTTTGTTAAGCTCCCCCTGTATATGAGCATCAAATTTTAACAGATTAACATTTCAAGTCATTTTGTATAAACAATTAATTCTTTCCAATTCTTTCTTTCTTTATGCATATAACCATTTCTCCCTTCATTAAAATTTTCAAGTCTTTGCATATTCAATATTCATATTCAATCTTTCTTTGCATACAACCTTCTTTTATTAAATCATCTCAACCATCTCTCCCCCTTTTTTGTTATCAGAAATAAGGAGAGCATTAGATAAAGAAAGTTATATATAAGAATTGTAGACTCAATAAAGCATAGGGATCCAAGCAATCATATTTGAGAAAGTGAAATTGTATTTCATAAGCAAGAACCATTACATTAGTTGATTCATTTACATTTCAAAAAGAAATACATTAGATATTCAAAAACTTCCTAAGTACAAACTATCAAACTCAAAATCAGGTCAAATGTGTTTGAATACAATTTTCTTCAGATGACCTATTATCTCCATTACATCATCTTTTTGAGATTTCTTAAAGTTTTCAAGGCAGGCTTCGATTTGAGAGACTGCAAGGTCAATATCCTTCTTCAATTGACTCGTTGCATGAACATACGATCCTGATCCATCGGCAATGCCTTCCATCCTTTCGAAGATCTTTTGAAGCTCAGCACCAAAGGATTCAACAGAACTGCCTAAGGTAAAGGATAGCATGTCCAGTCTCGAATTTAATTCTTCTTTCAGCAGATTAAAGTCTTCTTTTAACTTAGAAATTTCTTGAGATCTCTGGCTATCATATTCAGCAAGCAAACCTCTTAACTGATCAAGTTGCTCATCAGAGAATCTTCCAGAATTTATTATAGGCTGATGTGGAGGTGAAGGTATAGAACTGGGTCCGGCCTCCGAAGGTCCAGCTGAAGAAGGTCCCGCAATAGATGGATCTGGGACATAGGGTCCCTCAGTGGATGGTCCCGGGATGTCTTCTTCTCTGGTTTCCTCTGCCCTTTCTCCCTCTGCTCTTTCCTCTCTTCCTCCCTTTATCCAAACACCATTAATTTTCTTGAAGCCCATTCTATGAATAGTAGAAATGCTATAGTAATCAGTGTGTCTCAGTTTTCTTAAAGGTTCATTTTCCATTATGAGCACACCCTGGCTTCTAAAGACTAGTGTCAGAATCATACCGTATGGCAGTGTTGATCTTTTCTTTGTAGCTGCCTCTGCCATGTAACCAATCATCATGCCAGCTAAATTGACTGGCCTTCCAGTTATAATGCAGTCCATCAACAGAACGTCTCGCTCCGAGACATACTCGAATCTCCCTATTTTTGGAAATAAGATTCTACCACAGATATTGTGCAATAGTCTGAGTTCTAGGTTCAACTGATTTGCAAAGATTTCTTCAAACTCAGTCACATCTCTCCCTAGCATCCTTGTCAGTGCCCCACTCCTATCCTCATGTGATATTCCATCAATCCGACAGTGGGCATTTCTAATAGGTTTCCAAGAATCTCCGAGGTAATGGTAACTCTTGTTCCTCTTACAATGCTTACTAAACCACCTTCTCCTCTGCTTAATCTATTATAAAACTCTCTTACTAAAGCAGGATAAGTGGGTAAATCAAGTGAGCAAAATTTTTCCATCCCATTTCCTTTAAATATCTTCCAATAGAGAACCTTCCGATTCAAATAAATCAAAGTTTACTTTTCTCCCAGTGGTAATGGTCTTACCAGCTAAATGGTCAACCTTTGGTGAAGATGGTGAAGGAGGAGAATCCTCTTGAGTGGCCGAAGAGGAAGAAGGCGATGGTTGCCTTCGAACCGTGCGTCTCTTCGTTGGAACGGATGCTCCAGCGATGAATCCGCGCCTCTTAGGAGCCATTGAGAGGATTGGAAGGTTAATCAAGGGTTTTGAGTAGATTTGGGGAAGTTGGAAAGGTTTTGGAGTTCTTTGGATAGGATTAGGAGACGATTGAAACGATTGGGGGTCGACTCCGCCTTTTTATTTTTGACCTAGCTCGACTTAGAGTCGACTCCCGAAAACTGGGTGTCGGCTCGAACCAAAAATCTGTCAGCGCTCGTATTAGAGTCGGCTCCACAAAAGCCAGAGTCGGCTCTAATCACACAGACAGAACATCAAAAACTCAGGTGTCGACTCCACAAACTGTCAGAGTCGACTCTAACAGTTTCAGAGATAAAAAATTAAGTTTCAAGAATTTGAAACTATTCAAATTAATCATCAAATTATAGATTAATGTTCTTTAGCAATTGGGGAAACAATGAATCAAGATCTAGATGGATTTCCTTATTGAAATATCAATTTTTCAAGAAAATGATGAAATCTAGATAGATGTCCTTAAGAGTTTCAGAAAACTATTCCAAAGGATCACAAACTCCTAATTCTCCTCTAAGATAACAAAATCTCTCTTCACTTAAGGGTTTTGTTAATATATCTGCAAGTTGTTCTTCAGTATTCACATAATCAAGACAAATTTCATTATTGGCTACATGTTCTCTTATAAAGTGATATCTTATTTCAATATGCTTTGTTCTTGAATGTTGAATTGGATTTTTAGTTAGATTTATTGCACTTGTATTATCACATCTTATAGGTGTCTTATCAAGTGTGATACCATAGTCTTCAAGTTGTCTCTTAATCCATAGGATTTGAGCACAGCAACTTCCAGCTGCAACATATTCTGCTTCCGCAGTAGATAATGCAACCGAATTTTGCTTTTTGCTAAACCATGAGATTAAGTTACTTCCTAAAAATTGGCATGCACCACTTGTGCTTTTTCTATCTAACTTGCATCCGGCATAATCAGAATCTGAGTATGCAATTAGATTTAATGTGGAGTCTCTAGAATACCATAAACCTACATTTTTTGTTCCACTTAAGTATCTTAGTATTCTTTTAACAGCTATTAAGTGTGATTCTTTAGGTTCTGATTGAAATCTAGCACATAAACATACAGAAAACATAATATCTGGTCTACTTGCTGTTAAATAAAGAAGGGATCCGATAATACCTCGATAATACTTTTGATCAACCTTTTTACCTTCTTCATCTTTGTCCAGCTTGCATGAAGGACTCATTGGAGTTCCGAGGGGTTTCATTGATTCCATACCAAATTTTTTGAGTAGTTCTCTTGTGTACTTTGTTTGGTTGATAAAGATACCCTCTTTGCTTTGTTTGATCTGGAGTCCAAGGAAGAAGTTGAGTTCTCCCATCATGCTCATCTCGAATTCTCCCTGCATCAACTTGGCAAATTCTTGACATAGAGAATCGTTAGTAGCACCAAAAACAATGTCATCAACATATATTTGTACTACAAGTAAATCTTTACTTTTTCTTTTCAAAAATAATGTTTTATCAACATTTCCTCTTGTAAAATCATTTTCAATTAAGAATTTACTTAATCTATCATACCAAGCTCTAGGTGCTTGTTTCAAACCATATAAAGCTTTGTGCAATTTAAAACGTGATTTGAAAATTCGTGATCTTCAAAACCTGGTGGTTGTTCTACATAAACTTCTTCATTTATAAAACCATTTAAAAATGCGCTTTTAACATCCATTTGAAATAAGTTAAAGTTCATATGACATGCAAATGCAAGTAAAAGTCTAATGGCTTCTAATCTAGCTACAGGTGCAAAGGTTTCATCAAAATCAATACCTTCTTCTTGATTATATCCTTTAGCAACCAATCTAGCTTGTTTCTAATTACTATGCCATTTTCATCTAGTTTATTTCTAAAAACCCATTTTGATCCTATTACTGAATGATTTTTAGGTCTTTCAACTAGTGTCCAAACATTATTTCTTGTAAATTGATTTAATTCTTCTTGCATTGCTATCATCCAATTATTATCTTTTCGGCTTCTTCAATAGTTTTAGGTTCTATTTGTGAGACAAATGCAAGATGATTACTATATTTCTCATGTATGATCTAGTTCTTATTCCTTGAGATGGATCACCTATAATCAATTCCTTGGATGACTATGAGCATATCTCCAGTCTCTTGGAAGATCTATATCATTATGATCAATATTGACATCATCGTCCTTATGTGAATCATCATCTTTAGCCTCTTGTTCATGATCAGAAGATACTTCAATATTAAGTTTTTCAAGATCTTTTTCAATTATGTTTGTATCTTCCTCATCATCAATCTTTTCAGATCCAGTTGCTAAAGATTCATCAAAAACTACATGTATGGATTCTTCTACTATTAAGGTTTTCTTGTTAAAGATTCTATATGCCTTACTAGTCGTTGAATAACCTAGAAAAATTCCTTCATCAGATTTAGCATCAAATTTTCCTAAGTTTTTTTTACCATTATTATGAATGAAACATTTACATCCAAATGCATGAAAGTATTTTATATTTGGTTTTCTTTCATTCCATAATTCATAAGGTGTTTTCTTTAAGATTGGTCTTATTAAAGCTCTATTTAAGATGTAGCATGCTGTGTTAATTGCTTCCGCCCAAAAGTACTTTGGTAGGTTACTTTCGCATAGCATGGTACGGGCCATGTCTTCTAGAGTCCTATTTTTCCTTTCAACTACACCGTTTTGTTGTGGAGTCCTAGGGGCTGAAAAATTATGATTAATACCATTTTCAGAACAAAAATTTTCAAATAAGTGATTTTCAAATTCAGTTCCATGATCACTTCTTAGAGACACTATGGTAGTGTTTTTCTCATTTGTGACTTTCTTGAAGAATTTCAGGAATATCGAGAAAGTCTCATCTTTGTGAGCTAAAAACATTACCCAAGTATATCTAGAATAATCATCTACAATCACTAAACCATATTTCTTTCCTCCTAGACTTGTGGTTCTAGTTGGTCCGAAAAGGTCCATGTGAAGTAGCTCTAATGGCCTAGAAGTTGAAACAACATTTTTAGATTTGAAAGAACTTCTAGTTTGTTTTCCAAATTGACATGCATCACATATTTTATTATTTTCAAAATCTAGTTTAGGTAATCCTTTAACTAAATCCATTTTAATTAATTTTGAAATAAGGTGTGTGCTTGCATGACCTAATCTACGATGCCATAACCATCCAATATCATTTATGTTAGCATTGTCAGCAATTAGGCAATGACTACTTTCAGATAATTTGTCTAAGTCAACTAAGTACACATTGCCATGTCTATAACCAGTAAAAACAATGCTATCATTAATGGAATCAGATACTATGCAAATAGAAGATTTAAATGAAACATTAAAGTTCTTATCACATAGTTGGCTTATACTAATTAAATTGTGCTTTAAACCATCAACATAAAGTACATTATCAATAATATAGATGGAGTTATGCGAACTTTACCAAGGCCCATAATTTGACCTTTACCGTTATCGCCAAACGTCACAACTCCACCTTTCTTTTCTTCTAGGGTGATGAATTCCTCTTTGTCACCCGTCATATGTCTTGAGCAGCCACTATCAAGGTACCACTTTTTCTTTGATCTTTTGGCTACAAGACATTCCTGCAACATAATTTAAACTTTATGTTTAGGTACCCAAGCTTTCTTGGGTCCTTCATGGTTAGTAGCAACAAAAATTGTTCCTTTCGGAACCCATATTTTCTTTGCTTTAACATTTACTTGTTGTTATTATTTAACGTTTTGCATTCAAATGATTTATGACCTTTTTCATTGCATTTAAAACAAGTAATATTACTTTGATTAGCTTTTACAAAAATATTTTTCAATGATTTTTGTTTTCTAAATGTGTTATACCCTAAACCAGCTTTGTCAAAAACTGCTTTTTGACTATCTAAAATCATATTTAGTTTAGTTGAGCTTAGAGTAAATTCTCAACAATGTCTTTATACTTTTTAACATCTTTCTTAAGAAAATCATTTTCATTAGAGATAGATTCTTTTTCTTTAATTAGTTTTTTTATTTTCAGATTTAATCAATTCAAACTTATGAACACAATCATTCTTTTCATTAAGAAGAGTTCCCATTTTATCTTTCAAATCTTAACTATAAGATTTAATTCATTTTTCTCATTGATTATTTAAGTTTTCAGTTTTCAAAGATTTGTGTTTCTTTTTCAAAGCTTTGAAATCAATCATCAATTCATTAAAAGCTTCAAACATTTCATCAAATGTAAATTCATCATCGGGGGTTTCGGTGCTTACCTCTTCGTTGTCGTCGTTGTTGGCCATGAAGCAGATATTGGCAACTTCCTTTTGTTCTTCTTCTTCCGACGAGGAAGATTCATCAGACCATGTTGCCATGTATGCTTTCTTCTTTTTCTTGTAGGCTTTTTCAGCAAAGGACAATCATATCTAAAGTGCCCTGGCTTTTTACACTCATAACATACTAAGGGCTCTTTCTCTTTTTCTTTCTCCTTGTCCTTTTTCTTATCTTTTTCTCCATCAATTCTTGCTCCAATTTCTTTTTATGAAGGGCCTTTTTCTCATAAACTTTCTGAATTTCTTGGCCAAAAGAGCAGTTTCATCATCATCTTCATCATTACTTTCACTGCTGCTCTCTTCAACTTTTGCAGCCTTGAGGGCATGGTCTTCTTCTTTCTTGACTCATCCTCATTGATATGTGTTTAACTTGAAGCTCATGGTCATTAGCGATCCAAGAAGCTCTTCCAAAGGACGTTCAGATCTTTGGCTTCTTGGATGGCTGTCACTTGGCTTCCCAAGTCCTTGGAAGTGACCTAAGAATTTTGCGAACAAGCTCAGAGTTAGTATAAACTTTTCCAAGACTTTTTAAACCATTCACAATATCAGTGAATCTAGTGAACATGCATGTGATGGTTTCATTTTGTTCCATTGTAAACAATTCATATTTATGAACCAAAATGTTTATTTTTGATTCCTTAACTTGGTTTGTTCCTTCATGTGTTATTTCCAACCTATCCCAAATTTCTTTTGCGGAATTACATGTTGAGATTCGGTTGAATTCATTTGAGTCTAAGGAACAATATAAAATGTTAATGGCTTTAGCATTTAGTTGTGCCATTCTCCTATCATTATCATTCCAATCCCTTTCGGGTTTAGGAACAATAATGCCATCAACTAAGTGTGTGGGTGTACTAGGTCCATTAGTTATTACTCCCCATAATTCATAATCAGAAGCTTGAATGAATATTCTCATTCTAGCTTTCCAATATGAATAGTTGGTTCCATTAAATAAAGGAGGTCTATTCGTAGAATGACCTTCAGCAAAACATGAACCACTTTGTGTTGCCATAAGGATCTTTAGCCCTTGATCGTGAGATCAAATTCTAAATGAGCACTTGCTCTGATACCAATTGTTGGCCCAGATGGCAACCCAAGAGGGGGGGGGTGAATTGGGTTCTTTAAAAATTAGCCTTTTTAAAATAGTTTGCTTGTGATTTATGATGGCAAATGCAAGGTAACTATAAAGCTCAGTAAATAAGATAGAGATAGAGAAAGAGATAATGAAACACGGCAAACACAAAAGATTTTATAGTGGTTCGGTGTATCCAACACCTACGTCCACTCCCAAGATTCACTTGGGTCCACACTATAATCACCCTAGATTACAGCAGAGTTGTTTTACAAGCTCACAACTCGAACTTGTTATTTTTTCGGGCGCACAACGAACCCAGCTGGTTTTCAAGGGCTCACCAGCACAAAAACCCTAACTCAAGCTTAACCAAGCTTGAACCGAGGTAAAACTACCTCCTCTAGTTCAATCCCAAGATTGAACTAGGCACAAACAAAAATAAGTGTTTTTGAAATACAAAGCTCCTCAATGAGCAAATATACAAATTAAGAATAACAAGGTTTAGAAAAGCCTGATTTGTAGAAAGGTTGGCTTTTGGGCTTTTCTTCTTTTCTTCTTCTCCTTGCAGGATTGAATCAAGCCTCAGCTCCGATTCTTCACAGTTGAAGCAGTTGAGAAGAGTTGAAAAGCAAGAAATGAATCTCCTTTCTCCAAGATGGGAAATCCGCCAAGACTTTGATTTTGAACGCTTTGGATTCCTCTTGAGCTTTTTGGAGTGGAGTGGATTTGAGCTAGAAGGTTTTCCTTTCAAGATTCAAGCTCTCTGATTTTTGAAATGGGATTTTTCTATCTCAGATTTTCCGTTCCTCTTTTTTGTTCTTCTTTTTTGAATAATAGACTTCCCTTTTATAGATTTCTTTTACACCGTTTTTGGAAGAAAACTATCCGTTGGAGTGTACCTTATATCAAAATATATCCGTTAGAAATAAGGTAAAATAGAAATATTACCGTTAGAGCTGATCTGGCAATTTGATTTTTCATTCCAGGTGGATTGGAGTCGACTCTAACTTTTTTGGAGTCGGCTCTAGCTCGAGACATTTCAAAACTGTATTTCTGGAGTCGCCTCTGGCTTTTCTGGGGTCGACAAGATACTTTTACGGAGTCGACTCTAACTTACCCGGAGTCGACTCTAGGTCGGGGCCAGAAAAATCGACTTTCTGCTTCGTCTGTGAGAGTCGACTCTAACAGTCTCGGAGTCGACTCTAAAGTCCGTGCCAGTTCCAGAGTCGGCTCTGTGATTCTCGGAGTCGACTCTAATGACTGCAATTCTTACCTAGACATTAGATTCGATCCAGAACACTGTGTAACTCCTGATTTTGATCATATAATAGTCTTATAATCTGAAACACTAAATCAAAATCATCAGAGCCTTCAAGAGTTATACTCAGATAGTTTTGTTAATCATCAAAATCATCATTGGGTCAACACTAAGAATCCAATTCAACATTCAAGAACTAAACACATAGAAATTAGACATTACTTGATTAGAGAACATGTAGCTAATGATGATATTTATCTTGATTATGTAAACACTAATGATCAATTGGCTGATATTTTTACCAAACCTTTGAGTGAGGAAAGATTTTGTTATCTTAGAGGAGAATTAGGAGTTTGTGACCCTTTAGAATGATTTTTTGAAACTCTTAAGGACAACAACTATCTAGACTTCATCAATTTCTTGAGAATTCTCTATATCCAATAAGGAAATTTATCTAGAAATTTGATTCATTGTTTCCCCAATTGATTAAGGAACACTTATCTAGAGTTTGATGATTAATTTGATTAGTTTCAGATCCTTGAAATTCTAATTTTTCACTGAAACTATTGTGGAGTCAACACCTACAGTTTGTGGAGTCGACACCTTCATATTTTGATATTCTGTCTCGGCAATTAGAGCCAACTCCGGCTTCTGCAGAGCCAACTCTAATTTGGGCACTGACAGATTTTCTAGTTCGGAACCGACACCTTGCTTTGCGAGAGTCGACTTTAAGTGGAACTAGGTCAAAATAAAAAGGCAGAGTCGACACCCAAACGACCCTATCGTCTCATAATCCTTTCTAAAACCGATTCCAACCCCCCCAAACCCCTCAAATCTCTCAATAACTCATTCCAATCAATTCCTATAGCTCCTAAGAAGCATGTTATCGTTGGTGGATCGACCGTTCCCACGAAGCGTCGCTCGATTCGTAGGCAACCCTCACCGTCTTCATCATCTGCCACCCAAGATGCTTCTCCACCTTCACCATCTTCTCCACGGGTAGATCATTTAGCGGGTAATGCCATTACAACTGGAAGAAAAGTAGATTTTGATTTCTTTGCTTCGGAGGGCTTCGCTATTGGCCGATTATTGAAGGAAATGGGATGGGAGAAAGTGTGTTCTTTGGATGTTCCTACGTACCCTGCCCTTGTGAGAGAATTCTACAATGATTTATGTAGAGGAGAGGGAGGTTTAGTGAGTTTTGTAAGAGGAACCAAAGTGATAATCAAGGCTGAGACTCTTGGAAATTTATTGAAGATGCCTACTATTGGACTAGTTGAGTATCGACATGATGATAGAGGAGGTGCCCTATCTAGGATGTTAGGGAGAGAAGTATCTGAGTTTGAAGAAATCATGGCTAATCAACTAAATTTGGAACTCAAGTTACTTCATAATATTTGTGGAAGAATCTTGTTTCCTAAATTGGAAGGTTTGAGTATGTCTCGGAGCGAGACATCTTGTTGATGGACTGTATCATTACTGAAAGGCCTGTTAATTTAGCTGGAATGATAATTGGCTATATGGCAAAAGCAGCAACCAAGAAGAGATCAACACTGCCGTATGGTATGATTCTGACATTAGTTTTTAGAAGCCAAGGTGTGCTAATAATGGACAATGAGCCGCTAAGAAAATTAAGGCATACTGATTACTACAGTGTCTCTACAATTCACCGCATGGGCTTCAGAAAAGAGAATGATATTTGGATAAAAAGAGGACAAGAGACCAGAGCAGAGAAAGTTAGAGTTGAGGAGGCCAGAGTAGAGGATATTCCTGGACCATCTACTGCTGGACCTTCAGAGGCTGGACCGAGCACTCATCCTTCACCTCCACATCAATCAGCCTTGGTATCTGGAAGATTTTCAGAGGAGCAGCTTGATCAGCTCAGAGCCCTACTAACTAAGCATGATTCAGAAATGAGAAGTGAAATGAAATTGATATCTGCTAAGCTTGACATGATAGTTTCTACTTTGGATAAATCAGTGAATGCCATGTCATCTAAGCTTCAAAAGATTTATGAAAGGCTAGAAGGAATAGCAGATGGATCAAGAGTCTATTTAGATGCTACTGGTCAGTTGAAGAAAGATATTGATGTTGCTGTCACTCAAGTTGAAGCTTGTCTTGAAAAATTTAAGAAAGGCCAAAAAGATGAGATTATGGAAATGATTGGTCATTTGAAGAAAATTGTTTACAAGCATGTTTGATTGTGATACCCTGTCTTATCCTAGTTTGTATCCTAGGATTTCTAGCTTTCTTTACTTTGATAGCTTGTATCTATGAATTTTGGTTTACTGTGAATGTACTTGAATATGTTACTTTACTATGAATGTACTTGAATTAACACATGTAATGAATCTTCATAAAGGAAATAAGAATGGAAGAATATAAGATTAAAAGAATATGCATAAAGGAAATAATGAATGAAAGAATATAAGATTTATATGATTTCAATCAATTGGCATATCTAAAAAGGAGGAGAGAAATTTTGAGATTTATAAATTCTAATCAATTTGTATCAAAAATGATCAATCTATTTCAGTTTATCTACATATACCTTGCATAGGGGGAGTTATTCAATGCAAGGGGAGCTTAATGATTTTCTATGTTAAATCATCTTGATTGCTGTTTATAATAGAACTCAAGTATGTTTTTAAAGTTCATTTTGAAACTTGACATCAAATTCTCTGTTAGGAAGTTTTAAAGCTTTAACAATGTCTATAATTCTTAATTCAAATGAATTTTTAATGCATATACTCAAAGTTTTTGTCATCATCAAAAAGAGGGAGATTGTTGACCCAATTGTTGATTTTGATGATTAACAAAACTATTTGAGTATAACATTTGAAGTTACTAATGATTTTGATTAAGTTTTTCAGTTTATGATATGATTTATTAATCAAAATTATAAGACAAATCAAGTTCTAGTTCAAATCTAATGTCAAGGTAAGATTGCAGACATTAGAGTCGACACATGGAATCGTAGAGTCGACTCTGAAAATCGGCAGAGACTTAGAGTCGACTCCCGGACTGTTAGAACTGACTCCAACAGAAAAGACAGAACGATGGTTTTTCTGGCCACGACTTAGAGTCGACCCCGGGACTGTTAGAGTCAACTCCAGAAGATTTTGTGTCGACCCCAGAAAAGTCAGAGATGACTCCAGTTCAAGCGATTTGGGGATTTTCGATTTAGAGCCGACTCCAAAAAATTTAGAGCCGACTCCAGAATGTCAGACGCGACTCCAAAACTGTCAGAATGACTCTAAACTTTACTTTTATCTTTTTAATTCCAACAGCTATTGCTATTTTTGGATCTAATTCTTCTTACACTTGTTTCTAACAGATAGTTTTAAACTATTTATGGATTAAATTGATCTATAAGAAGAGGGTTTGCTGCATCCGAAAATAACATAGACAAAAAGACATGAATAGAGAAAAATCTTAGAAATCCATCAAAAAATCAAAAGAGAAAAGAGGAAAAATTTGAGAGGAAATATTATACTGATTCCCCAAAAGAAAAGAGAGAGATTTCAAGCTTTCTTGGTTTCATTTTGAAGAAATCTCAAGAGAATAAGCAAGCCCTAGTTTTCTGATCTTCGAAGCTTCAAGAGCATTCTAAAGGAAGATCCACCCAAGAGAAGAGAATAAGCAAGCCATCAAGATCTGCAAATCAGGCTTTGATTCCTATCTCTTTATTTCATGTTCTATCATTGTATATTTGCTCATTGGAGGAGCCTTTGTTTTGTAAAAACGATTATTGTTTGCTGGGTCAATCGAAGGATTGATTCCATTGAGGCTGTTAGTCTTGTGCAAGCAGTTTGCTTGTGGTGTAAGGTTTTGTGCTGGTGAGCCTTGAAAACCAGCTGGGTTCGTTGTGCACCCGGAAAAACAACAAGTTTGAGTTGTGAGCTTGCAAAACAACTCTGATGTAATAAGATTGATTATAGTGTGGACCCAAGAGATACTTGGGAGTGGACGTAGGTGTAGGTACACCGAACCACTATAAAATCTCCTGTGTTTGCCGTGATTCTCATTATTTTTAACTCTCTATTTGTGCATATTCTGTTTTAATTTGTGCGAATCTAAGTTTTTATTTCCGCTGGGGTTTATTTTCAAAAGAGTTTAAATTTTTGAAAAACCCAATTCACCCCCCCCCCCCCCCCTCTTGGGTTGCTATATGGACCAACACAGTGGACCTCCTTAATCATATCTAAGCCAATCGATATAATGGCTTCATGAAACTTAAGGTACCATTGCCTAGATGACTGCTTGAAACCATATATGGATCTTCTAAGGTGGCACACTTTGCCCTCCTATCCTTTGGTCACAAAGCCCAAAGGTTGATCCATATAGATCTCTTCATCCATGCTTCCATTAAGAAATGTTATCTTAACATCCATTTGTTGTAGCTCCAAATCTAAATGGGCTACAATAGCTAGGATCAAGCGAATGAAGGCAAATCTCATCATAGGAGAAAATGTCTCCTTAAAGTCTACACCTTCCATCTGGGTATAGCCCTTTGCCACTAGACGTGCCTTATACTTATCAATTGATCCATCAGTCTTGCACTTTATCTTAAGAACCCACTTGTTTTCTATAGATTTACGCCCAGACGAAAGGTCTACCAAGTTCCATATATGATTCTTGGCCATCGATACCATCTTATTTTTCATAGAAGCTAGCCACTCACTATGAGCATGTGAAGCGAGCGCCTCTTCAACAGAAGCAGACTCATCTGGATCCAACGAAGTGTAGAGAAATATATTCCCTTCAATCCCAAAATGTCATCATGGAATATGACCACGTTTGCTTCTTCGTAACTATGGATCTGGACCTTGAGGACCGCTCTCTAATGGTGCATCAACCCTCATGGATGAGCTCCTACTAGGCTCAGCTTGTGCGCTCCCACTGACTGGTGTGGCACTCCCACTAGGCCTAGCATTTCAACTATCTGTGGTGATCTTGAGACAGGTCAAAAATCCCCTCCCTCGCTAGAGATAGTAGGAAGGTTCTCCTGTAACTCATTCAGGGACATATCCTTTCTAATTTTACCAATGCTCAGAAATTCATTCTCTATAAACTCTATGTCTCTGGACTCCACTTCAGTCAACCCCTCCATCAGGATGTGCACCATACATCATGTAACCCTTTGAACTCTCAGGGTACCTGATGAACACCTTTTTGCTGGCTTTTGGTTCTAGCTTTTCCAACTTATGGAAGGCATTGTGAACATATCCTGCTAAGCCCTAAGGGCACAAATGATCCACAAAGGATCATGCACCACACCATAACTCATATGGAGTACAGGGTACTATTTTACTAGGTACATGGTTAAGGATGTAGGCAGTAGTCAATAGCGCATCTCCCCAAAAACTAATTGGAAGATTTTCATGTGTCATCATTGACCTAACCATGTCTAGTAAAGTCCTATTTCGATGCTTGGCAACACCATTCTGTTGCGGTATCCCAGGAATGGTAAGCTGCCTACATATCCCTTTTTCTCATAGAGCCGTTGGAATTGCTTAGATAGATATTTGTGACCTCTATTAGTTCGGGGAGTCTTCAAAGACCTCTCCTTTTGATTTTCTACCTCTTCTAAAAATCATCTGAAACAATTCAGTGCTTCATAGCGATGGGAGATTAGGTACACATACTCGAATCGTAAAAAATATCTATAAATATAAGAAAAGAGGAAGCACCATGGCGAGCCTTGACACTCATGGGCCCACAGATATCAGAGTAAACTGGCTCTAATGGATGAGAGGCCCTAGTAGCCTTACCAAAAGGCTTTCTTGATGCCTTTCTTGCTAGACAAAACTCACACACAGGTAGACTTATCTTAGTAAGAGGGCCCAATAGCCCTGTTTTAACCATTCGTGCCATCCTATCTTGGCCCACATGACCAAGTCTGGCATGCCAAAGAAAACATTTATCACATATAGGAATAGAAGCACAAGAAAATGAGGAATAAGAAGCACACAAGTCAACATCAAGTCTAAAGAACCCTTGTAACAAATATCCATAAAAGAACAAAACACCATCCAGATAGACTGACATATGGTCATCAGAAAAATAAAAAGTGTAACTAAGTGCCAACAGAGCAAGAACAGAACAAAGATTACACCGGATAGATGGGACATACAAAACATCATGTAGGATCAATACATGTCCACCACAAAGCATAACACGATATGCTCCTACATCCAAAACCTCCTCATATAGACCATTCTCAAGTATGACAAACTGGGTGTCTCCAGATATCCGGTGAAAATCCACAAAACTAGCTCGATCTTGCACTATATGTTTGTTTGCTCTCGTATCTATAATCCAATCAGGGAATATGTCAGCAACTAATGCGTATGAACAAATAAAGAGAGAGCTGAATATGGAGCATACCTTCTTTGGCTCAGTGCAATCACGAGCAAAGTAGCCTTTTGCTCCATAGTTGTAGCACTTAATCTTTGTCACATCTTTCTTGCCCCCTCAACGTTCTCTTTTTGGTTTGGCCATAGTTTTTCCTTTATATCCCTGTGCACTCCTGTTACATGCCTTTTCCTTCTTTTTGTTCTTGGGCCTCAAAGACCATCAGTAACCACATAGGTCGAAGGAAGGAAAGTCTTAATTCACTCAGCCTCTAGCTCAAGGTGACGAGCAATTTTCTCAAAAGTCTTTATATGCTCGCTATGAGTTATCATGAGCTTCATTTGACTCCACTGAGGGTCAGACAGTGTCTTTGTATTCTCTAGAAGGCCTTAGACTGACAGATTCAAAAATCTCACTAAAGTCAGGGAAACTTTTATACTCTTCCTTCAACTTATCAAATCCTGTGACTTCAGTACTTATAGACGTCAAGAGCATAGAACATCGACTTAAAGCATTGGCAACCTTATTGTCAGAACCAGCACGGTGTTTAGAACAAAGGTGTAAGCTTGGATGTACTCTACCCATTTTCCATGCCTAGGGTTTAACTTCTTTTGGGAGCTAAGGAATCGGAGGGCTTCATGATTGGAAAATAGAACAAACTCCTGCAAAAACAAGTAATGTCTCCAATATTTCAAAGCCTGAACTACCGCTTATAACTCCTTGTCATAGGTGGAATATCTCAACTTTGTACCATTTAGTTTCTCACTAAAAAAAGCTACCAGATGGTTCTCTTTAAAACTCCACCAATTCCAATCCCAGAGGCATCACAAGCAACCTCAAAAACTTTAGAGAAGTCAGGCAACCTTAAGATTGGTGCTTGTGCCATTCTTCCTTTAATCTCAAGGAAGACTTTATTGGCTTGTTTGGTCCATTCAAAATTTCCTTTCTTAAGACAATCCGTGATTGGAGCAACAATGGTGCTAAACCCTTGGATGAATCTCCTATAGAAGGTGGCAAGACCGTGGAAGCTACGGACGTCATGTATGTTCTTGGTTTCGGGCCACTCGACTATGGACTTAATTTTCTTGGGATCAGCAGAAACACCATTAGTAGTAACAATGAACCCTAGAAAGGTTACTCTGTTAGTCATAAATTCGCACTTCTTCATATTAGCATATAGATTTTCCTTTCTAAGGGTGTAATAGACTTGTCTAAGATAATCTAAATGGTCTTCCCTAGTCATACTATAGATGAGGATGTCATCAAAATATACTACAATAAATTTTCCCATGAAAGGTCTTAAAACTTGAGTCATGATCCTCATAAATGTACTTGGGGCATTTGATAGACCAAAGGGCATAACCAACCACTCATAAAGACCATCCTTAGTTTTGAATGCAGTTTTCCACTCATCTCCAGGTTTGATCCTAACCTGGTGATAACCACTCTTAAGATCAATCTTGGAAAATATAGTGGCTCCGGTCATCATATCAAGCATATCATCAAGGCGAGGGATAGGAAATCGATACTTGACCATAATTTTGTTGATGGCATGACTATCGATGCACATTCTCCAAGTGCCATCCTTCTTCGGGGTCAGTAGGGCAGGTACTGCACAAGGACTTAAACTCTCCCTAATAAACTTTTTCTAGAGGAGATCTCCAACTTGTCTTTGTAGCTCAGCGTGCTCAGTAGGATTCATTGTATAGTGAGGTAGGTTAGACAAGGTGGCTCCTGGGACTAGATCAATTGTATGTTGAATATCCCTAAGTGGGGGCAGGTGATTGGGTAAATCTTCTGGGAAAACATCCTTAAAATCTTCTAAGATCTTTGTGACTTCTTGAGGTGGTTCCTTAGGATCTTCATTCCGACTTTCTTTAAGTGCCAAAATCCACATATGTGATCCTTCATTGATTTCTTTCTCTATTTCCTTGACACTGATCAAATTCATATCTTGTTTCTTCTCTTTCAAATCACTAGACCCTTTCTTGATATTGTCCTTAGGTGGGGTCGAGTTAATGATAAGCTTTTTTCCTAGATGGTTGAAAGCACAAGAATTGGATTGACCATATAAAGTTGCATCATGATCATACAACCAAGGTCTACCCAAAATGATGCTACTTACTCCCATGGGTAGTACATCGCATCAGACTTGTTCATGATAGGATTGGATTTGAATGGGAACTTGACATCTGGATTTAATGGGAATGGATGTTGAATCTATCCAAGAAACTTTGTATGGATTGGGATGGGAAACAGGGGTCAAGCTTAAATTCTTAATGGCTTTAGTGGAAATAGCATTCACACAACTCCCATTGTCTATAATGATTTTATAAACCTTCTTCCCTATCTTAACAAATGTTTGGAGTATATTAGTTCTTCTCCAATCCTCCTTTTCCTTTGTTTGAGTTAAAATTCTAACAACACCCAAAGTCTCATCATAATCAATCTCTTCTTCCTCTTCATCATATTCATTGATCAAATTGGATTCAGCCTCATATACCTCTTTTTCAAACTCTTAGTATCTTCAGGGTCCTCTTCAGCTAGTTCTCCTATGTGTAGAGAACAGGCAGGGCATTGGTTGGCATAGTGTCCCTTCCTGTTACATTTAAAACAATAGACATTCGGGTTGTTACTCTTTTGAACTACAGGGGCCTTACCCTTGTCACTCGTTTGACCGGATGGGATAGTAGGAGTGGGGTGATTTGGTCGCATTTGGTTGAACCCTGGTTTCTGAGTAGGGGTGCTAATCTTACTTAGTTCGGATCTTCTGACTATCGGTCCCCTTTGAAATCTTTCACAATCTCTGGCTATTTAATAGGCTTGGTCTAGGTTAGTGATTTCTCTTAGAAATAATTCCTTTTGAATTTCTTCACGCAAGCTGGCTCTAAACCTAGACAATGTTACAGCTTCAGATTCATCAATGTTACACCTCATCGCAAACTCATCAAACTTGGTAATATATTCAGATACAGTCTTATTGCCCTGGTATAATCTTTGCCACTGATCTAATAATCTTTAGTGATAGGACATAGGGACATACTTTTCCCTAAGCTTGATTTTCATAGCTTTCCAAGTGGTTATGGGCATGTCTCCTCTTTGCCTAAGCATTCGCCCGATATTCTCCCAGTATAGCCTAGCCTGGCGGACTAACCTCAGTTTGGCAAACTTATACTTTCTCTCCTCGGTCATCTCATACCATTCAAAATATTGATCCATTTCTTCCTCCCAGTCAACATAAGCTTTAGGGTCTAGGCTTCCATCAAAGATAGGAGCCTCTAATCGAATGTTCCTCATGGTTCTTTCATCTTGATCTAAGTAATCCTGGTGAGGTCGCCTAGGGATATGATCAGGAGTAAGGTCAGGCCGATGGACTCTACGGGCTTCTTCCATGAAATCAGGATCAAGTTTCCTTGGATTGTATTCAGGGATGTGCACATGATATTAGGCTCTTGGACCTTTAGGAATTGACCTAGATGATTCAGGTTCGATGGGGATCCTTTGAGGCTCTTCAAGGGTCTCAACTCTATCTTTTACTTGACCTAATTCTTTGTTGATTTGCCCTAATTGCTCACTTACAATGTCTAACTTTTCAGTCAGGGTCCTCATAAAGAGTTCAAGATTAGGATCCATAGGTACAAACCAAGAAAGATAGAACTTTTGACCTATAAGACAAAAAGTACAAACCTAGCTTCTAGGGCTCCTAAACCTAAAAGTTCAAAATACAGGACTTGACTAGGTACTAGTTAAGGATGCAATTACCTTTGTCACTGGCCAGGTAAGAGGTGGGAATGAGGGAGGCCCCCCTTGCTTTTGCAAGGACCCAATTAAAGAACCGTAAGTCCGCTTAAGGCATTTACCATTAGACCTCTAGTCTTAGACACCAGTTTCTAAGAATAATTACAAACTCAAATAGTGCTTTGTCTCCTCTTGCACTTGAACCCGACTTGTTGGTGTCCTTAATTTAGGTGCATACTTGATTTTAATTAAGACTTAGGTCAATGCATAATGAGGATGGTTGTTGTGGGCTAAGAAAAGGTTATTAACTCCTCCCCTTATGTTATATTGAATGCCCTTAAGATGGCTTATGTATATACGGATGCACACAATTTCAGCAATTAACTAGCACAATCGACTAGACTAGTACAATTAAGTAAAATTTAATCTAATTTTAAAATTCAGCAAATGCAAACTTAAATTGAGAAATTCAAATCTTGAAGTCTAGATTTCAGAAGCTATTTTTTTAAAAAAATTTAAAATTTAGATTAAAATTTCATTCTTGGAGGTAAAAGTGGTTAAATAAAATTTGCAGCTTCTAACTAACCTTCAACTAACCTGGTTTTAAAAATTTAAAATTTAAAGTTTTAAATTTTCAAAAATTTAAAATGAAAATTGAATTAGTTAGATCTCAGAGTGAAAATCCTATATTTTGAAATTTGAATTCAAATTGTTTTTAAAAAAATTTGGTTGAGGAAGTTATGATAGTAGTTGCTAGAAGATTCTAGTAGCTTAACAAACTCTCTACTACCTATTTCAAAATTTAAATTTTAAATTTAAAAACCCCTCTAAATTCAAACTTTAAGTGGAAAATAATAGAATTTTAAGTCTAAATCTCAGATCTCAAGTTAAAATTTTATTTTTTTATTTTTTTAAAATCAAATTTAATGGAGGGAACCAAAACAGTCTTCTAGAAAATAACCTAAGAACTCGAATTTTTTTTATTCTAAAAATCTAAAATATATTTTTTTTAATTTTAGATTTCGGAACCTAAAGTTCTAAAGTGCAGAAAATAAATTTTTATTTATTTTTAACCCTTAAACAAATTATAAAAAAATTCATAGAAATCTCAGACTAAAACTAGAACAGAAATTCCAGCAACTTACAAGCTTAACTTAGAGACCAAGGCTCTGATACCAAAGCTGATGGGGCACAAAAAAAAATTTGGTGGAATGAGGGGATGGTGATGTGTTCTAAGTGATTACTACCCTTAATGAACATTTGAGCCCAAGCTATGGCTGAATTCATGCATGGGAGAAATGAAGAACATCAAACCGGAAGCAGAAATCTAAACACCCTTGTGCAAGCTTATTTCAAAGAAATAAAAAGATTAGGATCTAAAGGTATGGAAACCTTCAAACTAAGTTAAGCCACCTTTAAAACTTCAGATCTAAAGGACCAAGAGGTTTTTTTTTTCCAACAATAAAGTAAGATCTTAAAGTGGAAGGGATGCACTCAACAAGATCTACACTCCTTACTTAAGAACTCACCTTGGCACTTGATCCTTGACGTGGAACCAACATCCTTAACTCTAACATCCTTAAGAGAACCTGCAAGTGATCAGAAGTAAGACCATGGAGGCAAAAGAATTGAAGGAAATAAAAAAATCGAACAAGGAAAGGAAGGATTTGAAAATTTTTACTGATACTTGGGTAGCACTTGTCCTTCTTCCTGAAACTATTAAGGAACCTTGGTAGAATGGTTTAGAGTAGCAAATTGGGCCTCTCACCCTCTCCCTCAAGGAGTGACCTAGATCTAAGACTAGGAAAACACGAGCCTCAACTCAAACTAAGAGCATCTCACCCTCTTCATACTCAAAGATGAACAAGGCACTTGGCAAAAGAAATCAAATAAACTTGATTTTATTTCTCAAACTTCATATCTACAAGAGGGAAAGCTTGGCCTATTTATAGGCCAAAGGACTTCTAGAAATTTAGCCTAAAAAACTAAAAGATCATAACAATCAAAGGATTAGTTATGATATAGCTAACTAATTACAACCAATCCCTAACAAATTTGGTTGCACAAGCTTCCATGTGGCACCTCCTTAGTTTGCCATGTGTCATCATTAGATACCTCCATGTGTCCTCCAAGATTTGACTTCCAAAGAGAAGACTTGATGTCTTGATAGCAGTGTTGACTCAAGGCAGGAAGTGTCGATACTTTAAGACTTGGCAGAAGTTAAAATTTTGCAGCATGAGTTGCCACTTGAAAAATTAAAACTCTTGGCTCGAGTAAGTGGAACCTGCGGAAAGTGGATTAACTACAAAACCAAAGAGTGTCAGTCTGCAACCTTTTCTTCTTGCTGATGTCCCCATAACGCTGCCATTTTATTCCAATTAGATTGGGATTTTCCATTCCGTAATCCAACAGTGGTATCAGAGCTACTTACATTTTCATAAAAATCGATTATGCCATGTTTGATTGTATGTATGAGATGTATATGATCTTGGCATGATTTACGTTCTTGTATATATGAGATATTAGGGTTTGCATGAACGACATAGATAATAGGTTTTCTAAGGTGTTAATTGATGAATCTATTTTCTGTAAGGTTTTCTAAGGTGTTAATTGATGAATCTGTTTCCTGTAAGGATTCGTTAATATGATTAAGAATCCGAATGGGATATTGCAATTAAAGTGTTTAATAGCATGATATATGATTTCAGTGTTGTCTTAATTAGATTAATACATGAACTGAATTCATATATCAATAAGGATTTATCAATTGCTGTTTATGGTGATGCGGATGTAAGCCTTAAATTTATTGATGAGATCAATAAAAATCAAATTTTTAGGATGAAACTTTAATGTATCTTCAAAGAAAAAATTTTATATCGAGGGGCGCTGCCCCCCGACCCGGTGAGGGCGGCCTCCCTCGACCCCGTCCGCTAACCGGCTAGCGGAACCGCCGTACTACCTAATCGGAGTGCCTTATAAATTTATTTGGTTTTAAGTAAATGCCTATTATAATATATTTTCTTGAATGCAATATGTATATGCTATATGATAACATGATATTTTTGCATGGTGTGTTGCTTTGTATGGTGCATAGTATGGCCTTGTGACCAATGTGATTGGCAAGTTTTTATTATTCTTTTACAAGGGTTGTAATTATTAAATATGGCATGTGTGCCATTTTGTTTCATTGTAATTTTTATTTTAATTTTAGTAGTATTTATTTATTTATTGTAATAAAACAAGAAGACAAAGCAAGCCATTTGAAGTCATGCAATCCAACCATGGTGATGGAGTAGCTAGGTGTCTATGCACAAGATGATGGTCAAGTAGACATTATGGTGTTATTCATTATTACCTAGGATTGACCATTGATCTTCATATTGGCTTATGAAGATCAATCTAGATAATGCCATACTATGACACGTTTATTATATACATGTATGAGATGCTATGTATGATGTTTCATAAGTATATGATGCCATGTATGATATCAATGAGTATGTGATACTAAATGCATGATGAGATCTATTAATTAAAAAATTATAATCTATCTAGATCCCTCACATAAAATTTTAAGTTGACATGCCATCCATATTTAAACAGTTGTCAAGGCTTTTATCACCTTAATGTGGGTTCTACCAAAGTAGAAGTACATTAGGTTACATTAGTGAGACAAAATGAGTAATGGTGCTACCCATATGTTTAAAAATGGTTTAACTTAATTAGGTTATCAAAACAGTTTTGGACCTAATGGCATAAGATGGGATTTAAACATGCCGAGACATATGATATCAAAATCCCATAAATTTCTAAGAGTTGCATGAGTTGCAATTGGTAAGAGTTACCTACCTAAATAACTTAATTTTAAGTGTCATGCCAAAGCTGACTTAAAGTTGAGTATAAATGTGGATCTTAGCTTACTAAATTAATATGATTATTATTATTGAGGGTTATTAATTTAGTGGGAGTTTTTCATAATCAAAATACTTAACGAATTTTGCATTTATTGTAGATGGCCAACAATAATAATAATTCTACTATGTCACTGCGATCAATCCTTGAGAAGGACAAACTTACTGGGACTAACTTCATTGACTAGTTTCAAAATTTGAGAATTATTCTCAAACAAGAAAGGAAGCTTTATGTCCTGGATCAACCTCACCCTGAAGAACCAGCCGATAATGCTTCTAGAGCTGAAAAGAATGCTTATGAGAAGCATCATAATGACTCTATTGATGTTGCATGCTTGACGCTAGCTACCATGAGTTCTGAACTTCAGAAAGATTTAGAAAACATGGAAACTTATGATATGATTGTCAATGTAAAGGAAATGTTCCAGCAACAAGCAAGGCAAGAAAGGTATGATACTACCAAGGCATTGCACTCTTGCAAAATGGCTGAGGGTGCTTTAGTTAGCGCTCATGTGTTGAAAATGAAAGGTTATATTGAGCACCTTGATAGGCTTGGATTTCCATTGAGCCAAGAGTTGGCAACAGATTTGATCCTAAATTCACTTCCTGATACTTATGGCCAGTTTGTCATGAACTATAACATGAATGAAATAGACAAATCAATTTCTGAGCTGCATACGATGCTTAAAACTGATGAATAGAATATTAAATCCAAGCCTGGCCATGTTCTGATGGTTCAAAAAGGAAAGGGCTTTATGAAGAAAGGAAAAGGAAAGGGTAAGGGAAGGGTTGGAAAGTCCAATGCTCAACCCAAGCTCAATCCTAAACCCAAGGCTAAAGCCCCAAAGGAGGGTGTCTGTTTCTTTTGCAATGAACTTGGTCATTGGAAGAGAAACTGCAAGCTGTATTTAGAGGATCTAAAGAAGAAGAAGAAGACTGGTGAGACCGGTTCTTCAGGTATTTATGTTATAGAGATTAATTTTTCTCCTTCTAGTTCCTGGGTATTAGATACTGGATGTGGATCTCACATTTGCACAAATGTGCTGGGGCTTAAAAGGAGTAGATAAATGAAGAAGGGCAAAGTTGATCTTTGAGTAGGCAATGGAGCAAAAGTTGCTGCTTTAGATGTAGGAAGTTACGAACTTTCTTTGCCCAGTGGGCTTTTGTTAGTTTTGAACAATTGCTTTTATGTTCCTACAATGTGTAGGAATATTATTTTAGTTTCTTGTTTGGATAATGATGATTTTTTTTTATTATTAAGAATAATAATTGCTCCATTTATCATAAAGACATGTTCTATACAAATGCCGAATTACTAGATGGTCTTTATGTTTTGAATCTTCAAAAATCTAACAATTCTTCTGTCTATAACATAACTACCAAGAAATTTAAGTCCAATGACTTAAATTCAACCTATCTTTGGCATTGTCGCCTTAGCCATATAAATGAGAAACGCATATCAAAACTCCATCAAGATGGACTTTTGAACTCATTTGATTTTGAATCATATGATACATGTGAATCTTGTCTATTGGGTAAGATGACAAAGGATCCCTTTACTGGACACAGTGAAAGGGCCAATGAATTATTGGGCCTAATACATACAGATGTATGTGGACCATTAAGTTTAGATGCCAGAGGAGGTTACAAGTACTTCATTACATTTTCTGATGACTTCAGTATATATGGTTATGTCTACTTGATGAGACACAAATCTGAATCATTTGAAATATTTAAATCTTTTCAAAATGAAGTACAAAACAAACTTGGCAAGACAATCAAGGCACTTATCGAGGTGGAGAATATTTGAGCCAAGATTTTTATGACCATCTTAGAAGTTGTGGAATTATTCCACAACTAACTCCTCTTGGAACACCACAATGGAATGGTGTGTCTGAAAGAAGGGATCGAACTTTATTAGATATGGTTTGATTTATGATGAGTCTAACGGATCTTCCACTTACCTCTTGGGGTTATGCACTTGAAACAGCTACGTTCACACTAAATCGAGTTCCAACCAAAGCGTTTGAAAAGATGCCATATGAGATGTGGACTGGTAAAAAGCCCAGTTTGTCTTTTCTTAAGATTTGGGGTTGTGAAGCTTATGTAAAACGTCAAGTTTCAAATAAGCTGGAACCCAAGTTTGACAAATGTTCTTTTGTGGGGTATCCTAAAGAGACTAAAGGATACTACTTTTATAATCCCATTGAGAACAAAGTGTTTGTTGCTCAGAATGGTGTCTTTCTAGAAAGGAAATTTATTTCTAAAGAAACCAGTGGGAGCAAGGTACAACTCGAAGAAATTCGAGAACCACAAGATAACATTGAACCGCCTGTGGATGCTCAAAGTCAACAAACCATTGTTGACACACCACCTATAGCACAAAAATTACGTAGATCTGATAGGATACGTCATGAGCCTGAGAGATATGGATTTCTTGTGACTGATAATCATGATGTATTGTTAGTGGATCAAAATGAACCTACTACCTATCAAGAGGCTATGTTAGATCCAGACTCTGAGAAATGGTTAGAGGCCATGAAGTCTGAAATCCAATCCATGTATGATAATCAGGTATGGACCTTGATTGATCCACCTGAAGGTACAAAGACCATTGGGTGCAAATGGGTTTTCAAAAGAAAAACTGACATAGATGGTAAAGTGCATACTTACAAAGCAAGGCTAGTTGCAAAAGGTTTCAAACAAACTCATGGTATATACTATGATAAAACTTTTTCACCTGCAGCCATGCTTAAGTCTATTAGAATTCTCATTGCCATTGCTGCATATTATGACTATGAGATTTGGCAAATGGATGTTAAAACTATGTTTCTTAATGGAAAATTACTTGAGGATGTGTACATGACACAATCTGAGGGTTTTGTACAACCTGAGAATTCTAGTAAAGTATGCAAGCTTCAAAGATCCATTTATGGTTTGAAGCAGGCTTCTCGGAGTTGGAATCTTCGTTTTGATGAATCAGTTAAAGAGTTTGGATTTATCAAAAATGAAGATGAACCTTGTATTTATAAGAAAGTCAGTGGGAGCGCCATTGTATTTCTGGTCTTATATGTTGATGACATTTTACTCATTGGGAATGATATCCCTACCTTGCAGAGTGTCAAGTCTTAGGAAAATGTTTCTCAATGAAAGACTTAGGCGAAGCTGCCTATATCCTAGGGATAAAGATCTATAGAGATAGATCTAATAGGCTGATTGGTCTAAGTCAAAGTACTTACATAGATAAAGTACTGAAAAGGTTCAATATGCAAGATTCCAAGAGAGGATACTTGCCTATGTCTCATGGTATTACACTTAGCAAATCTCAGTGTCCTAACACAAAAGATAAGCGAGAGCGCATGAGTAAGATTCCTTATGCTTCAACAATAGGATCTATCATGTATGCTATGTTGTGCACTAGACCAGATGTCTCCTATGCTTTAAGCATAACAAGTAGATACCAGTCAGATCCCAGTAAGAGTCACTGGACGGTTGTCAAGAATATTCTTAAGTATCTAAGAAGATCTAAAGATGTGTTCTTGGTGTATGGTGGATTGGAAGATGATCTAGTTGTAAGTGGTTACACAGATGCAAGCTTTCAATCTGACAAAGATGATTTTCGATCGCAGTTAGGATATGTGTTTTGTTTAAATGGTAGTGTTGTTAGCTGGAAAAGTTCGAAGCAAAGCACTGTTGCTGATTCTACAACTGAAGCTGAATACATAGCAGCATCTGATGCAGCAAAGGAAGCAGTTTGGATCAAGAAGTTCATTACTGACCTTGGAGTGGTTCCTAGCATCACAAATCCTATTGATGTTCATTATGACAATAATGGTGCTATCGCACAAGCAAAAGAACCTAGGTCACATCAGCGATCCAAACACATTCTTAGGCGTTATTATCTCATTCGAGAAATCATTGAGAGAGGTAACGTAAAAATATGCAGAGTTCCAATAGATGATAATGTTGCTGATCCATTAACTAAGCCTCTACCACAAGCAAAGCATGATCATCATGCTAGGTTCATAGGTATTAGATACATTGATGAGTGGGCCTAATGCAAGTGGGAGATTGTTAGTAATAGTGCCCTAGGCCTATTGTATGGACATGATATTTTGAATATTTATGAGCATTTACTATTATCATAATTTACATGCATGTTTATTATATAATAATGTCCTTGAATAATATTATTAATTATTCTAAATGTTCCTAATCGGTTATTGTTGTAGGAATAACAATAAATTAAGATTAGTATGAAATTTGATTGATATTCATGGGATGAATATGTGTATGAGATACAAATCAAATTTATATGTATTTGTTGAGAACAAATATTGGACAAGACCAGCCTTGAGATTAATACATGGATCAAAGTCATAAGTTAATCTCTAGTAGTTGTGTCATTAAATCCTTAGACCTGAGATTGCTATAGTTCTCAACATGAGAAATATTATGTTTTGACATAATCAAACGTTGTCTTTAACCAGATGATTATAAAGATTATGCTTGAATATAATAAGAATCATGTAGTGAGATATGAGTGATTAAGATGGAATTTGTTCCTCTTATTATAAGAGAGATATCTCTGAGCCCCTCGATGATTGAGACTGAGAAATGCATGGCCATGCTCAAATGAATTGATGGAGATCAATATTATTTGTTTAGTCGGTCTAATTGGGTTTCGAGAAATTAAAGATAGAGCGATATAAGGTTGACTTTTTTCATGCCTTATATTCTATCAAGATATCATGTGACAAAAGGATTATGTCATTAGCTACTTTAAGGTTGTCTCGGAACATGAGCTTTTCATTTAACTTGGGTAGTCATAATGTCTTGCTAGAGGCCGCTTATGACTTGTAGGATCAAAATGTGATTTAGGCCTACTGCCAACGTTAATTGAACCTATAGGGTCGCACACTAAGAATGGACAATAATGGTTACGGTTTGTTACTCTCTATAGTAATTAAAAACGATGAGGTTATTTTAAATTACAAATAATAATTAGTTGTTATTTAGATTCGAGTTTAATTTTGAAAAAATTTAAATTCATAATTTAAATTATGATAAGTAATTAATTAGTTATATTTTCTTATTGGATAACGAAATAATCCATAAAGGTTTTTGGTTAAAAATATAAATTCCTTATTTGGTAAGGACTAGAATTTAAATTATCATTATTAAAAAGAAGTTTTAAATAAATATTAATTAAAATCCTAGTTAACCAAAAACCCCTAGCAGACTTGTATATATATGATATATACGTTTTAAAGTGGATTGGGGCTTTTGAAAGGTCGTGTCTATTAGGGCATTTGAAGGGTCGTGTCTTTTGCCTTGAAAAATAGAAAAACGGAGAGTTGAACAGGCTGGTTCGTTTTTATGAAAAATGAACTTTGAACTAGCATTCAAAAAAATTGTTTGGTGTCCATTCGTGTGTGGATACTTATAGAGTGTGGTCGTCTTTCTGAAGGCAGCACCTTTGAAGATCCGAGCAAACCCAACACAAGAACAGACGGATTACATACTGATCAACAAAAGGTAATATTTTTTGTCTATCCTTCTTTCGTTTTTATAAAACGCATATGATACTTGGTGGGTTATGGAATAAATTTATTTTGTTTCCGCTGCCATTTTATTCCAATTAGATTGGGATTTTCCATTCCGTAATCCAACACTAATGGCCCTGCGTTCCACAGACGTAGGGATAGCTGCCGCCCCTCATGGCGGTAGATGGGGCATCCCCGGCCCTTCGGCGGCCGGGGAGGATGCCGGGTCATCAGGGACAGCACCAGGAAGGTCTCCGGTAGTAGGCAAGGGGTCACGAGCCGCTAGCGAACTCCTGAAGGACAGAGGAACCCTGCGTCTGCCGCGTGCGATGGAAGCAAGGGCTTCCTCGGCCCTCCAACGGTCGAGGAAGGAGATGGACAAAATCCGGTGACTGGCGAGGCCAACGCCTGTCGCCGGAACAAGTCTGGTGACCCCAAGCCGTGGGAACGACCTGTGCCACATGGACGACCAAACAATTGGAGGGGAAAACTGTCCCCGATCATCGACGGCCGAGAAAGATGGGAAGAGAACCCAACGGTCGGAGGGGAACCTCTCGACCGCTGAGGATCCGATAGACCCTCCCCATCGACCTGATCAAATAGCGGCACCCAAGGCCGCTGCAGAACCCCTTCATTTTTTTATGCAGCAATGCTGCGGCAGCCATGGCTGTAGCAGAAGGACAGATGACGATGTCCGGCCATCGTGGCCAGAACCCCTACAACGTCTACCCTCGCCGATGATGACCGGCGAGGCTCTGATACCATTGTAGGAACTGAAAATAAGGAACATACCTTGTTTTGGTGGTAGTAAAAGCAGCGGATCATCGATCGTCGGGGACTACTAGAGTCCCAAGTGCGTCCACACCCCTAAGCCGCAGTTTCAGTGAGAAAGAGGAGGAAGGAGGCTTCACTGTCTCCCTATCTCCGCCCTTAACCTTAGAAGACTCCTCGGTCTTCTTATATCAACAGGATAAGATCTGAGAGCAGATAAGGCTGAGGCATACTAAGAGTTGAAGAGTTACGAAGAGTCCCGTCTCTTGGAACTCTGTGTGGGCACTGATCTGGCACTCAGGCCACACCTGAGTTTTGTCTCCCTTCGTCCCTGAGCTCCCAAACCCTCGCCGAAACTTGCACCATTTTCGTCAAAAATTGTGTTGATGCATGTCATCCTCGCCGGAAAGTTTATCATGGAAAGGTGACTACTTTTGGCCTTATTTCTCGTTGCACCATCAGCCAACCTAGAGTCCTAGGGCTCCTCTTCTCCTCCATCTGAGCTCCTTTCTCTCTCTAAAGGTACATCTCATTGTCGCGCCCTAGTCGAACTTCCAGAGGAACTTGCAGGTCATTCCTAGTCGACCACTCTCCTCGATCCCTTTCTTCCTCATATATCTCCTGATTCTGAGATTGATAGTTGTTTTGGCCTTCATGGTTGATGGCTTTATTATGTTGTTAGTTCCTTTGTTTCAATTTGTTCTTCGATGTGTTAGGATTTTGGGTTGATTGGTTGTCATTGATGCATCTGGCTGGGAAATGCATGGAGAGCATTGCCATTTCTAACCAATCGGAGAGGCCAAATAGAGTCACCCCATCTGACTGTTTGTGAGGTTATCCCTACAATGGGCAATAACTCGGCCTAACCCGTCTTCCAAACACTATTTTTAGTAGAAAACTTTAGCTGCCAAGAATCCCACAAAATAAATTATATAAGATCCGACATTGCAGTGGTTTTCCGGAAGGAGAGAAACACATCCGGTATTCTTCTGAGTTCTCTATTTAAGTTGCTAATAATTTTTTACTCTTCCTTGAGTAATCCTAAGAATTGATGGCAGCTCTAAGGAATTCAATATGATGGCTGATGCATTTGGCTGGGAAATGCATGGAGAGCATTGCCATTTCTGTGGAGGCATGACATGGTCCAAAAGAACGAAATGCTTCTTTGGCTGTTTGATTAAATGCCTGTGAGAACGCATGGCCAATAGGCATTCAATAGAATGCCATAATTTTAATTATACAGACCAAATTTTATTTATATAGTATGTATTTTTAGTTTGTATAGTCAATAATTTTTATCTTAGCTAGTTAGCATCTCTCATTTCAAGTTAAAACCCTGGACTACTATTTCCCAGCTGCTTGCTTATGGTTGAATGGGTGACAAAAAAATTTTTTTTTTTTGAGGAGCCATAAATGTATACTTATATAAGTTAAAAATTCTAGAGAAGTCATGACCTTGTAGTCTCATCTCCCATCAAAAAAAGGCTAAACTTTTGGTCCTCATTAATGGGATCTTCAATTCTGATGGAGAGTCCTGGAAAAAACAAAGGATGAAGGCCCATGGTTTGATAAGTGACCGATGGTTTCAGGCATTCGTGGCTCGATCTAGTCAAAAAAAGGTGGAAAAGGGGCTCATTCCTCTTCTAAACGAAGTTGCCCAGAAAGAAGACGTAGTAGACCTGCAAGATGTTTTTTTTGAGGCTAACCTTTAATACCACTTGTTAGGAGGTAAAATTGTCATTGCATCAATATCCGTGCAAGAAGGCTAAGACCGACCCCATCCCTTCGCCCGCCAAGATATTCCCGAGCTTCTCATAACTCGGCTTTCCCGAGCTTCTCAAAGCTCGGCTCTTCCGAGCTCCCATAGCTCGGCATTCCCGAGCTTCATAGCTCGGCTTTTCCGAGCTTTCCATAGCTCGGCTCTCCCGAGCTCCCACAGCTCGTCTCTCCCGAGCTTCCGTAGCTCGGCTCTCCCGAGCTTTCATGGCTCGTCTCCCCCGAGCTCCCATAGCTCGGCTCCCCCGAGCTTCCTGTAGCTTGTTTCCCCCCGAGCCTCCATGGCCCGGCTTCACTGAGCGATCCACGATCCGATACTCACCTCCGCGGAACCTGACGCGGGAGAGCCTAAGCCCACCGTAACAACATCCTAAGCAAGGAATCATGTTGAGAAGTGGTCTAGAGCCTATCATGGCTACCCGAGACCTACACACCTACCAGATCTCAAGCCATCAAGGAGCTCTCCTAGCCGTCGATCCCCTAACAGACAAGATATGGATCCCAACAGCCCCACAACGGCCCAATTCGATCCATCCCCGTATCCTAACAACCTATGAACCTTCCAGAAGGCGCTCAAGATCCAGGTGACGGCCTATAAATATGACACTCACAGATTTCCTCAGGTATGCGCCCTCACACCCTCACTCCCACTCTCCCGCTCTCCCCGGCTGCTCGTCGGTGCTCTCACCCTCTAGAGCTCTCGATTGGCCGCCCCCAGAGAGACTCCCCGAAGAGATCCACCTCCCCATTTTTGATTGATCGCCGATTTCCTTCCACTGACTTGAGCGTCAGAGGATCTTCCGCGGAGGGCCACCCCCAACGCCTCTCGTGCGAGGACTTATGTGCAGGTCCGCCCCCTGGAGATCGACTGCGCCCGAGTCGGTGGACAGATCCCGGCGGCAACAGATTGGTGCTAAAGGAAGGGCATCAAGTCCCATTAAAACTTGAAGAAAGGAGATAAGGATCCTAATCTGGAGTAGAACCTCTCTAATGGCAAATCGGAGAAGAGCAACCTCTGAAGCCCAAGATCAGGTCGCTTCCCAAAGGCCTGATCCGGTGAGCGGTGTAGCGCCGCAACTTCCACCAATCGAAACCCCATCATCGCCCGCCATCCCGGTGACCCAGGACCAGTTCGCCTCGCTGGTCTAGCAAGTCCAGGCCCTGACTCACCTGGTCCAGGAGCGCCTTATGGCTCCTCCCGCTCTGCACCTTCATAAGGAGGCTGCGATTCCTTCTTCGCCGGCAACTTCCTCCTCCAGTCCGCATAAATCTGCGGACCCTCCATACCGACCCAGAGGGGACAAACCAGTCCCGCGAGGTGGTTATGGTAGGGATCCTCCCAGATCTCGGTGAGCCCGATCCCTCTCCCCAGTGACCTCCCACCATGATTCAACGCCATCCTTGCAATCCTCACGCCCAGTTCCTCCTCTGACCGGTGAAGAGGAGATCCGTCGTCAGATACAAGAGATGCGTTAGGAGCTGGACGCTGCCAAGCAGGCCCATCCGCCCCAACCCAAAGCGGAGCAGGGCATCCCTTTCTCTAAGGGGATTATGGAGGAAGTGATTCCCTCCCATGTCAAGCTACGAGCCATCGAACCCTACCACGGCTCTTCTGACCCGGACGACCATCTTAGCAGCTTCCGGTCAATAATGATGTTCCATGGAGCATCCGACATGGTCCTCTGCCGCGCTTTCACCTCCACCCTCAGAGGATCCACCCGAACCTGGTTCAATACCTTGAAGCCAGGTTCCATCGATTCATTTGACGAGCTGAGTAGTCTTTTTATTGGCCAGTTCGTCAGTAGCCGCCGCCACCGGCGAAGATCTGACTCCCTCTCTGAAGTTAAGCAGAGAGAGGGGGAGTCCTTGAGAAATTATCTTGGCCATTTTAATAAGGCCATGTTAGAGGTGGACCACCTTAATCATGAGGTGGCTATGTCCGCCTTGGCAGGGGGAGTCTCGAAGGAAAGCGACTTCTACCTGGCTATGGAAGTCAGCTACCCCCCCAGCCTCTCTGATATGATGGCCCTGGCGGACAAATACGCTAGGATCGAAGAATCGCGGAGAGTTGCCCGTGCCGAGCAGGCAAAGAAGAAGGAGCCCAAAGTTCCCAACAGGCACCGTCCTACCCGTCGGCCAAGTCCGCCTCGTCGCCAAAGAGTTCCCCCGCTGCCACCAAGGAATCGCTCCCGGAGCCCTCCCAGGCGATTCGATCATTATACTCCGCTAACCGTGCCCCGAGCATAAATCCTCATGGAAATAGAGCGCCAGCTCTCCCAGCCAGTGCCTCTCCGAGGGAACCTGACCCGAAGAGACCCCACTAAGTACTGCCGCTACCACCGGGAGCATGGCCATGACACTGAAGAATGCTGGTAGCTGAAAAATGAAATCGAGAGGCTGATCCAGCGGGGGCGACTGAATCAGTTTAGGAGGGCGCCCGAGCCACAACAAGGAGGTGACCTCCAACCCAAACTTCAACAACCTCCTCCTCCACCAAATTCGCCCGTGATCAGCCGCATCAACATGATTGAGGAGGCCGGCGGGTCGAGCCCCAGGGACGACGGTGAAGGATCGGCACCGAAGAGGGCGCAGACGGGCGAGCTCTCCTTCTTCGACGATGATCTCCGAGGGATACAGTTCCCCCATGACGATGCATTAGTTGTATCCCTCAATATAAAAAACTATGATGTAAGCCGAATCCTCATTGATAGTGAAAGTTCAGTGAATGTTTTGTACCTCGATGTGTTTGCCAGGATGAAATTACTCATGGAAAACCTTCGAGCCGTGGATTCCACCCTAATGGGATTCACAGGCGACGTCATCATCCCGGAGGGGGTCGTCACCCTGACGGTCCGCGCGGGAGCCTGGCCCCTTGTAGCCATTATCCAGACAGACTTCCTAGTAACCAACCTCAGGTCTCCATACAACGCAATATTCGACAGACCCGGCATGATGTCCCTCAAGGCAGTTGTCTCCATCCCGTATCTGTCCATGAAATTCCCCACCGAGCAAGGAGTTGGAGTTGTTCGAGGAAGTCAAGCCATGGCTCGGCAGTGCTTCATTACAAGCCTTCAGTCTAGAATGTCGGATGTTGATGGGCTGGACGCTCGCGTGGACTTCGTCGAACAGCGAGGAGAGCCGGCAGAGGAATTGGAGGAGGTACTATTGGATGAGGCTCGTCCCGACTGAACCATAAAAATCGGGTCGCTGCTCAAAGGCGAACCTCGGCACAGATTGATCAGGTTCCTCCGAAGCAATGCTGATATCTTCGCCTGGTCCGCCTCTGACATGCCAGGGGTCAGCCCCGAGGTTCTTGTCCATCTTCTTAACGTGGATGAGATGCACAGGCCCGTCAAGCAGAAAAAGAGGAGCTTCGCCCCGGAACGACAAAAGGCTATTGAAGAAGAGGTAGACAAACTCATCAAGGTAAATTTCGTCCGGGAGGTAAATTATCCAAGCTGGCTATCAAACGTCATCATGGTGAAGAAGTCGAACGGCAAGTGAAGGATTTACATCGACTTCACCGACCTCAACAAAGCCTGCCCGAAGGACAGCTTTCCTCTCCCCCGGATCGACCAGCTCGTGGATGCCACCTCAGGTCACCAGATGCTGTCATTCATGGATGCCTATTCAGGCTACAATCGGATCCGGATGGCCCACGAGGACGAGGAAAAGACCGCCTTCATAACCGATCGAGGTACTTACTGTTACCGAGTCATGCCTTTTGGTCTTAAAAATGCAGGTGCAACCTACCAGAGGCTGGTCAACAAAGTATTCAAGGAGCAAATCGGCCGGAATATGGAGGTGTACATGGACGACATGCTGGTCAAAAGCAAGGAAGCATCACGGCATGTCGAGGACCTCTTAGAGAGCTTTACAATGCTGCGCAAGTATGGGATGAGACTCAATCCGACCAAATGCACCTTCGGCGTTAACTCCGGGAAGTTTCTCGGCTTCATGGTCTCCCAACGAGGTATCGAAGCTAACCCCAGAAGATTCAAGCTCTCCAACAAATGGTGCCCCCGGCATCTGTTAAGGAGGTCCAACGCCTAACCGGGAGGATAGCTGCTCTCAACCGCTTTGTGGCTCGGTCGGCCAAGAGATGCCTCCCCTTCTTCAAAACCCTCAGGTCGGCTAAAAACTTCCAGTGGACTCCTGAATGTCAAAAATCATTTCAAGATCTCAAGAAAAACCTTGGCTCGCCCCCACTTCTTAGCAGTCCGGCCCCGGACGAGACCCTATTCTTGTACCTGGCTATTTCAGAGGGTGCCATCTGTTCGGTGCTGGTCAGGGAAGAAGGCAAAGTCCAAAAGCCGATCTACTATGTCAGCAGGCTACTCCACGATGCAGAAACAAGGTACAACAGAATTGAGAAGATGGTGTTGGCCTTAATCACCTAAGTTCGGAAGCTGCGACCATACTTCCAAGCACATTCTGTGATGGTCCTGACCGACCAACCCATCAAGGCGGTAGTCCACCGTCCCGAGACATCGGGAAGAATGACCAAGTGGGCCATCGAGCTAAGCGAGCATGACATACACTTTCAACCTCGCCCGGCCATCAAAGCTCAGGTGCTAGCCAACTTCCTCCTCGAATGTACCATCCCGGAGGATGGTTCTACCCCAGACTCCCTCGAAGAACCAAAATCTGGAGCCCGGTGGCTCCTCCATGTCGACGGGTCATCTAATGCCCATCGCTCCGGTGCGGGCCTAGTTCTCACCAGTCCGAAGGGGGTAACCTTCGAATATGGCATCCGGTTCTCCTTCCCGGCCTCCAACAATGAAGCCCTGTTAGCCGGCCTCTGAATTACCCGCAATCTGAAGGTGGAGAAGCTTAATGCCTTCACCGACTCTCAGCTGGTGGCCGGTCATGTACGAGGAGAGTTTGAAGCTCGGGAGCCAAACATGGTTCGATATCTTCAAGAGGCACGGAGCCTACTTCCCCACTTTACCGAATTTGAGATTATTCAGATTCCCAGATCCGAGAATGCCCGCGCCGACCTACTTTCCCGATTGGCGACCGCGGAGTCAATGGACGCCGAACAAAAGTTCCACCTGGAGACTCTGGAAAAGTCCAGCATCGCGGAAGCCGACCGAATAATGCAAGTTGAAGCTGAACCATCTTGGTTCGAACCTATTCTTAAATATCTCAAAGAAGGGTCGTTTCCACCCGACCGGAGAGAGGCTAGAAAGCTGAAGCTACAGGCTACCCACTACGTGTTGACCGACAACCAGTTTTACAAACGGTCCTTCTCCATGCCGCTGCTCAGATGCCTTCACCCGTCCGAAGCAGATTATGCTCTGCGCGAAGTACATGAGGGGATTTGCGGCAACCATCTGGGAAGCCGGTCCCTATGCCACAAGGTGCTGTAACAAGGCTACTACTGGCCGACCATGCAGAAGGATGTGGACGATCTAGTCTAAGCCTGCGACCCCTGCCAGAGGCACTCAAGCATCCAAAGGCTCCCCTCTGTCGGACTAGTTTCCATATCCTCCGCTTGGCCCTTCGCCAAATGGGGGATGGACATCCTCGGCCCATTTCCGCTTGCCACGGGGCAGTGGAAATTCCTATTTGTCGCCATCGACTACTTCACCAAATGGGTCAAGGTGGAAGCAGTTGCACAAATAACCGAGGCACAGGCCAGAGATTTTGTATGGAGGTCCATCATTTGCCGATTCGGCCTCCCGCACACCATAATCACAGATAACGATAAGCAGTTTGACAACTCTAAATTCTGCCAGTTCTGTGAGGAGCATGGAATACGTCACCACCTCACCTCGGTCGGGCATCCACAAGCTAACGGAGCGGCCGAGGTGACCAACAGGACCCTCCTTTAGGGGATCAAAGCTTGCCTTTCTAGAGCCCAAGGCAGATGGGCGGAGGAGCTGCATCATGTCCTATGGGCCTACCGCACCACCCCAAGAATCCCGACAGGTGAAACCCCATTTCGGATGGCTTTTGGCACGGAGGCCGTTATCCCTGTGGAAATAGGCCTCCTATCATTGCGGGTGGAAAGCTACTCATAGGAAGCTAGCAACAAACAGCTCCGCACCAACCTCGACCTGGTGGAGGATATCAGAGAGAAGGCCCGGATCAGAGTAGCTGCTTATCAACAAAGAGTGGCCCGCTACCACGCCTCCAGAGTCAAAGGGAAAGCCTTCCTGCCTGGTGATCTTATTCTTCGAAAAGCCTCTGTCTCCAAACCACTGGAACAAGGAAAGCTGGCACCAAACTGGGAAGGCCCATACCAAGTAGCGGAGATCATTGGACCGGGAACCTACAAGCTGCAAGATTTAAATGGAAAATCCATCCCCGGACGTGGAACTCGGACAATCTCCATAAATATTATCAATATGGTACATCCTCTCTAAGTTCATTTTCATATACCTCATTATACCTTCCTGTCGACACATTTTTTCGTAATTTGCAATGTAAAAGATTGTGAAAAGAAACAAATGCTGCTTACCAATCCTCAGCACGACCGAGTTACCTGTCTAAACAGGAAATCTCCGATCCTTGGCAGGGCCAAGTAAAACATTCTCTGAACCTCGGCTGGGCCGAGCAACAAAATCTCCGAACCTTGGCAGGGCCAAGTAAAAATTCTCCGAACCTCGGCTGGGCCGAGCAACAAATTCTCCGAACCTTGGTAGGGCCAAGTAAAAAATTCTCCGAACCTTGGCAGGGCCAAGTAAAAATTCTCCGAACCTTGGCTGGGCCGAGCAACAAATTCTCCGAACCTTGGCAGGGCCAAGTAAAAATTCTCTAAACCTCGGCTGGGCCGAGCAACAAATTCTCCGAACCTTGGCAGGGCCAAGTAAAAATTCTCTGAACCTCGGCTGGGCCGAGCAACAAATTCTCTGAACCTCGACTGGGCTGAGCAACAAATTTTCCAAACCTTGGCAGGGCCAAGTAAAAATTCTTCGAATCTCGGCTGGGCCGAGCAACAAATTCTTCGAACCTTGGCAGGGCCAAGTAAAAATTCTCCGAACCTCGGCTAGGCCGAGCAACAAATTCTCCGAACCTTGGCAGGGCCAAGTAAAAATTCTTCGAACCTCGGCTGGGCCGAGCAGCAAATTCTCCGAACCTCGGCTGGGCCGAGCAACAAATTCTCCGAACCTTGGCATGGCCAAGTAAAAATTCTTCGAACCTCGGCTGGGCCAAGCAACAAATTCTCCGAACCTTGGCAGGGCCAAGTAAAAATTCTCCGAACCTCGGCTAGGCCGAGCAGCAAATTCTCCGAACCTTGGCAGGGCCAAGTAAAAATTCTCTGAACCTCGGCTGGGCCGAGCAACAAATTCTCCGAACCTCGGCTGGACCGAGCAACTAATATCCGAACCTTGGCAGGGCCAAGTAAGAATTCTTCGAGCTAAAATCCTGGCGGAAAACCAAAGTACGCGGGCCCCGATTAAAGCCGAAGGACTTCTAGGTAGTCCCCAGAACTTCGGCTGGTATCAAAAAAGGCACATTGAGCGAAAACCGTCAACACGCACAAAGAGTATGCCTCCGGCAAACCCCTAAAAGGGTTCAATAAGCCCTACATGATCGGCCACGAACCCCAGGCAAAGCCGGGGAATTCCCCCTTTTGCTGCTAAAATCTTTGGGCGATGCCCCTATAACCTGCCGAACAAAGCGCCTGTCTCGAACAAAGCCGTGACTCAGCGCGTGAATCAGTGGAGCCACCCGGGCCCCCCCCCCCCTATTATATGAGTGACATTTCTCAAAGCTAAAATATCATGAAATGAGAAGTTCTCAAAAAAAGGCCTTTTTAATTGATTAAAAAAGGAAAATACAAGAAGAAACAGAAAGAAAAAGAAAAAGAAAAAGAGAAAAAGAAGCCCTAGCTAGGGCTCGGTGTCACTCCCGAACGCCAGCAGGTCCTCCAGGCGCTCGGTGAGATCAGCAACCCACTGGCGGAGCGACACTATTTCTTCCTTCTGCCAGTCCGCCACCCGGCGCAGGGCCTCCACCTCCCTCGTAGAGACATCCACATACTCCTCAACAACCCTCATGAGCCGTTGTTGACTCGCGAGGGTCGATGTCAGGCCTAGCCCATCGACGGTTATCATGGGATGGCCCCTCGTCGGGTGTAGCAGGCCGTTGATTGACGCGCATAGTTCCTCAGACGATCGCCCTCCTTGAGAGGCCATGGCAAAAACTGTTTCGAGACTTAAACCGAGGGGTGGCTAAGACCAACACCCCTCGGTCATATTTATACTTGCCAGGCAAATATCTCGACCAATCACGCCGAAACCACCGACCTATGAGAACTCACCGCACGTCATCACCTTAATTAGTGCCTGCGGAATCCGAAGGGCCGTGCCCCATTCCGAGTGAGATCGGCAAACACGGACGGACTGTTCGGGAACCCCCCTGAATAGAGTATCTCCCGATCTGCCGGCCCCCTGTAATGAATGCTCCCGACACTTTCCCAACCTCTTTTAAAGCTGGCTCCCTTTCGGGAAATGCAAAAAGGGAAGAATTCCAGCGCCTGGCAGTAATCCTCGGGAAGGGCAACGTCATGAATGAAGAGCGTGGCCATGTACCACCCTGACGCCCCTCACCAAACACCGCGGTGACCTAACATTACAACTTATAGTGGCGACTAAGTCACATCTCCGAACCTCGGCCGGGCCGAGCAGCAACTCCTCCGAACCTCGGCAGGGCCGAGCAACAAATTCTTCGAACCTTGGCAGGGCCAAGTAAAAAATTCTCCGAACCTCGGCCAGGCCGAGCAGCAATTCTTCGAACCTCGGCAGGGCCGAGCAACAACTTCTCTGAACCTTGGCAGCGCCAAGTAACAAGTCCTCCGACCCTCGGCTAGGCCAAGCTACAGATTCTCCGAACCTTGGCAGGGCCAAGTAAAAAATTCTCCGAACTTCGGCCGGGCCGAGCAGCAATTCTCCGAACCTCGGCAGGGCCGAGCAACAACTTCTCCGAACCTTGGCAGGGTCAAGTAACAAGTCCTCCGAACCTCGGCTGGGCCAAGCTACAAATCCTCCGAACCTCGGCTAGCCTGAGCGATAAATTCTCCGAACCTTGGCAAGGTCGAGCCATAAACGTTCGGTTTACAATGGGGACAAGGCATAAAACTCTGAGCTTCTGACCAATATAAGGAGCGTGTTCTGTCGCCGAACAATCTCTAATCCTCCGTTGGGACCAGGGTAGCTTGCAAGCCCCGATTAGTTCGGATGGCGCAAGATCCTCACCTAAAACCGAATGCCACGCACCCCATGTCCAGCAACGACAAATTGGCACAGGAGAAATGAAGATTGAGAAACAGAATAGAACTCTCTTTATTTCATTGCCATCAAAATCAATTACAAATGCCTGAGAGGCGTTACAAGAGCATTGAAATGGATAAAATAAAGACAAGTACAAAACTCGGGCAACTGCTCCAAAGCAGACCTGAGCGACTGTGATGCTCCGGCGTCCCGACCAACGAGCTGGATGAACCGCAAACAGTCAGCTCGCGCCGATAATGGACGGGCAACATGGACCAATAGTTGTGGCCAGCTTCAGTTAATAATGATATCTCGGTGACCCAACCGAGATATCAGGGCGATCAGAAAGGGTGGACGGGATATTACCCTGAACCACCCAACCGAAAGGCCCCCTAGAGAGTATGTAGGAAGCCCACAGCTCCTAGCGCCAGAACACTCTCCCAAACTGAGTGAGTACTGCCCTACCTTGCCGAGGCTCAAGGACAAGGTGTCGGCGGGCAGCACGCTTTCACCCCCTCCCCATGTGGTGAAAGATTCCCCGGGCGGGCAAGCCCTGGAATCCAAACCAGGGGAGGAGGCGAAATTCACTCAAACCATGGGGAGCCCGTGTGCGCTTCCTACCATACATCCCCCATCGGGAACCACAAAGGTCACACTGGAAACGCGTATGTGCGCTCTTCGTGTGATCTCCGTGCCCCTCCTGTGCGCTCTCCATATGATCTCCGGGACTCGCCCCTAAGGGCGAACCACTCTCCAGCGGCTCCTTCATCGCCCCAGCTATCCGGTGGCAAAGAGCTTATGAGTGGAGAGCTCGATCCTCCCACTCGCGGTGACAAGGAAATAAGCATGGTGGAAACTCTAGTGGGAAAGAAACTTTGGGGATGACTTAACACGACCCCTCTTCCCCCCTTTTTATAGGCCAAAAATGAACCGGGAACAATTACCAAGGCCATAAGCCCCGAGATTCAAACACTTGGCCCATGCCTCCATGTGACCTCCCCGGATGAAAGCAGTGTCCCGCTGCTCGTTGAGCCCATCGCCTGAACCATGACGCATGCAAAGATTTCCTTTTGATCCCGAATCACGATCACTAAACACAGAGAAACGTCTAGATCTTACGGAAACTGACAAAGTTCAGGAGATCGTCCTACGACAATAACGTCCTCCAATGGCAAACGGATGCATGCACCGTATGCTAAAACGACCTGCATGGAAAAAGACCAATGCCCTAAAAACCTTCCGGAAAGCACCAGAATAGCTTTTCGCTCCCTAAAAACCGATTTACCTGCAGAACGGTAGGGCACTGGCAGAACAGCTAAAAAGCACGAAAACCAATTGTCCGCCGATCGCTCCCCGATGAAGTTAATCTCTTAAAGAACTTGTGCGACAAAATTGGATGTCTCAAAGCAAAAGTGAGCGCGAAGGCTACACAAACCATTCTTTCATTCAACAAAAAAAGGAAGTGACCAAGGGAAGCGAAAGATACTTCGGCAACCACCCTCGTATGTCGGCCCTAGCCGACCTACTTTGCTGTCGGCCCTAGCTGACCTACTTTGCCCTAGCTGACCTACTTTGCTATCGGCCCTAGCCGACCTACTTTGCCGTCGGCTCTAGCCGACCCACTTTATCATCGGCCCTACCCGATTGAAGCGAAATTTGGAGCGAAGGACTGTCCAAGAAAAAAAAAATACTCAAATAGAAGTAGAATGTTGATTCATTGAAAAACGTCGGACAGAGTTACAGTTCGAGAAACAAAATGAAGAAGTAACTTTTAAAGATTGGGGACCACATCCGTTCCGGAAGAATCCCCAACTACATCTGCAGAGGCATGGCTTGATTCACCCTTCTCAAATACCCTAGCCTCCTGGGCGACGGTCTGCGAATGCCCTCCAGAAACTGCGGCCTCACTGGGACTTGGGACGGTGCCAGGATCAGTATCGGAGGCATCAATGTACTCGTCCTCCTCTTTGCCTCCATAGTCGCTGACATCAAGAGCATCAGCATCGAGAAAAGAAAGATCTCATTCTGGATGCTCGCTGGATATCCTGTTTCTACACTCTTCCACTCCATGTTGGAAGGCGTCAGCTCCAATTACGTCATGCTCACCCTTGAGCATAGCGAGTTGCACCTTAGCCTCGGCAACTTGCCTCTCAGCCTTCGCGACTTGAGCCCACAGAACAGCAGTTTGCTCCTCGAACTCGCCGGCCCGCACCTCGAGTTCTGAGCTCCTACTTCGGCTGGATGCAAGCTCGCCTTGCAAGGCCCGATTATCCAGCCCTAACCTTGCCACCTATGAAACCGAAATCAATCAGCATCATGAGAAACCAACAAAAGAAGCTAAGAAAGATAGGGGGGATGAGATCGTACCTCCGCCTCTTGTCTGGCCAACCTCTTGGTCAGCTCCTCGGCCTCACCTCTGGCCCTCGTTCTATCAGCTCCAACCAACTCAACCCTCTCCTGGAGAGCATTAATCCTTGACTACTTGGCTTCGGCCTCTCCCCGGGCTTGGGACAGCTCGTTGCCCAGCCGAGCTATCATCCCTTCGTGCCATTTAGTGCTAACTCTCAAGTCAGCGATTTCGCCATCGCGCCGCTTCAATTTCTCCTCTATTTCGTTGAGCATTCTGGTCAGGCGCTTTCTCTCGTCGGCAGCCTCCCTTCCCAGCCGACCCAAACTCTCATTATGTTCCTGCCGCATCGCCGTCACCTCCTCGGAATGTTTTGACTTAACTCTAGCCAGCTCCAAGCACGCGTCGTCATTCTTTGCCAGGAGTCCCTGCAACTCCTCCACTTTGCATTTTTGCTTAGACGCTTTGGCTAGAGCGGCTTGATATGCTGCCTTCATCCCCGCCAAACTTCTATTGCTAATGGCCAGAAGTTCCTTGAACTTCTCGGACACCTCTACTCGCGATCGGAGTTTGGCGTTGTCTCTCCTAGCCTGAATGCTAGCCCCCGTCGCCAAGCTCAGGTGCCAGCACATCGCCCGAGAAAGCAAAGCAACCTACAGGATAAAAAATGGGTAAGGATACGCAATCAAGTCGACCAGGGAGTACTTTCCACCCAAGAACGGTGACTCACCCGAGAGGCATAGGCCCGCATCATCTTCATAAGGGTCGGATTGTCAATATCGGGAAGAAGGTGGATACTTTCGGCCACTCCCTGTTGCCCAAACGCGGCATCGACCAACTCTAGATCCGCAAACCTGTCCGCCGAAGGATCCGCACCCAGGTGCAAGGCCGACCTCATCAAGGCAGAAAACGCCTCCTCAACAACAGCGTTCGAGCTACTGGGCTGGCCATCTCCGCCCGAGGAACCAATCCAAGCGACCTCCGCTGGGGAAGCCTTCAGTTTCTCCGCCTCTTCGATCAGAACCCTGGCTTGGGCATCTTCGAATAATTCAGCCAACCCAGGCGCCAGCCTTCCCGAAATCCTTTTTGAAGGGGTCACCATTGCAGGACTCTCACCTTGCTGCGCTTCTTCTTTCGACCCGTCTTTTTTGGTCACAATCACCTGCGTCTCCTCCGCAGGCTCCCCCGAGGCCTCTGTCTGGCCTGTTTCTTGACCCGCTACGAGCGGTCCAGCATCGCTACCCTCGGACTCCTCCCGAACCTCTCCACCAGCGGCCTCTCTCCCTTGCTCCCCCACTGGAGTCGGTAGTAACCCTGCGGAGGCAGAAGGCCCCCCAGAAATGACCGCTTCCGCCGAATCCGTCGCCGGCTCATCTTTCAAAGGGGACGCGGCCGAACGAGCCAACGGAGTCTCATCCAAACTATCTGATAGTTCCACCACGGGAGGACAAGGGATCACAGCTATCCTCCCTACATCCTCCTTCACCCTCGGCGCTCCTGTCGTGGTCCCTCCGGCATCCGGTGAGCTCCTTATGGAGGTATGAGCCCTTTTCTCAGGCCTACCTCCATCCATGCCACTGCTCTCCCCTGGGCGCTTGCCCCTCTTCCTCTTAACGAGACTCGGCAATGCCGACCTCTTGGCTGTAAGAACAGAACATATGCGATTAAATCCAAACACGCTCATTGGGGCAACACACAGCAGAGAAAATAAAAGGGAGGACTCACCTTGTGGATCCAGGGGGCTAAGCCCGGTTGCGAAGAGGGCCCCCTCCGATAAAAGATCGTTGGCCGAGAACACTTGGCCATTGCGAAGGACATCCAAATCTCTCTCCTCTTGCTCTGATAAAACCGGATGCATTTCCACATCCCTAACAAAGTTTCCCCATTTCCGAGGGAAGTCAGAACCGATGTTCCCCTCGGCGATGATGAACCGACTCTTCCATCCCTTTATAGAAGACGACTTATCCACAATCACGTTGAAGGACCTCCAAGGTCTGATGTAGGGCCACTCTGATTTCCTCCCGGGTATCAGATGATAACAGGCACGGAAAAGAGGGAGAGTGGCGACAATCCGAATCTGGTGACACATTGAGATAAACCCGATGATGCTCCGCCAACTATTAGGGGCCACCATCGCCGGACAGATGTTGTAGTGAGTCATGATTTCCTTCACCAAGGGATGAAGAGGAAACCGGAAGCCCGCTTTCAAACTATCTTCGTAAACGAAGACCCCCTGCTCCAGATTTCGTGAAACCCTGTGTTCAGGTCCCGGCAATCACAGGACAACGTCTTGGGGTATGCCATACCTCTGGTGAATCTTCCCCACATCCTCAGCAACGATCTCCGAAGCTACGTCGTCGGGACTCATCGTCATCTTAGCCGGAAAAAAGCGCCAGGTGAAACGGCGAACGTTGCAGAGGATAGAACTCTTCAGGAAATAGAAGGAGAGGATATTGCAAATATATATAGTGCTGCTATCGCTTCGCTTCCCCCCTAAGGAAGCCATCTTGAGAAGGTGAGGCACCTCGCCCGAGGCGTTCAGAATCGCCTCGATAAACGCCGCGTTAATTGGGATTTCCTACATGGAGTTTTCCCAACCGTCGTTCCTGGAGGAGCCTTACCCACGAAGGCATGATGACCCTGCCGCATTAATTAAGACATCATTGCACGGGCTGTCTAAACCAGATCGCCCCGTCCAAAGCGCACCACCTGGACTTATACTCCCTATGCCCGAACCTACGCTTCGAACTAGGGAGTGGAAGGCATGTGTTAGGGGGTAAAATCATTATTGCATCAATATCCGTGTGAGAAGGCTAAGACCAACCCCATCCCTTCGCCCGCCAAGATATTCCCGAGCTTCTCATAGCTCGGCTTTCCCAAGCTTCTCATAGCTCGGCTCTCCCGAGCTCCCATAGCTCGGCTTTCCCGAGCTTCTCATAGCTCGGCTCTCCTGAGCTTTTCATAGCTCGGCTTTCCCGAGCTTCCCATAGCTCGGCTCTCCCGAGCCTCCATAGCTCGATTCTCCCAAGCTCCCACAGCTCGTCTCCCCCGAGCTTTCGTAGCTCGGCTCCCCTGAGCTTTCGTAGCTCGTCTCCCCCGAGTTCCTATAGCTCGGCTCCCCCGAGCTCCCATAGCTTGGCCCTCCCGAGCTTCCTGTAGCTTGTTTCCCCGCGAGCCTCCATGGCTCGGCTTCACTGAGCGATCCATGATCCGATACTCACCTCAGCGGAACCTGACGCGGGAGAGCCTAAGCCCACCGTAACAACATCCTAGGCAAGGAATCATGTTGAGAAGTGGTCTAGAGCCTATCACGGCTACCCGAGACCTACACACCTACCAGATCTTAAGCCATCAAGGAGCTCTCCTAGCCGTCGATCCCCTAACAGACAAGATATGGATCCCAACAGCCCCACAACGGCCCGATTCGATCAATCCCCGTATCCTAACAACCTATGAACCTTCCAGAAGGCGCTCAAGATCCAGGTGACGGCCTATAAATATGACACTCACAGATTCCCTCAGGTATGTGTGCTCACACCCTCACTCCCACTCTCCCGCTCTCCCCGGCTGCTCATCGGTGCTCTCACCCTCTAGAGCTCTCGATTGGCCGCCCCCAAAGAGACTCCCCGGAGAGATTCACCTCCTCATTTTCTGATTGATCGCCGATTTTCTCCCACTGACTTGAGCGTCAGAGGGTTTTCCGCGGAGGGCCACCCCCAATGCCTCTCGCGCGAGGACTTGTGTGTAGGTCCGCCCCCTGGAGATCGACTGTGCCCGAGTCGGTGGACGGATCCCGGCGGCAACGCCACTTATTTCTTGATTTCCAGCATCGATCCCTATTGCCTCTCCATAGACTTCCCCATGGTTCCATTTGCCAAGGCAATGGATGATGCCATGGGGGCCTTGGCGCTTCAACATGTGATGGTTTCATTGAAAACTCATTTTGCTTCTCTTAACCTCTTATGTTTTAAATATATTATACTTCTTGCATTTGTTATATAAGATTGATCAAAGTAGATGATATAGGTAATATATATCACCCTATGAATAGTTAAAACTATTCGTAATATTACTTTATATTGATTAGTTTGTTATGCTTTGGCAGCAATCAGCCTTCCATACATCGGTGGGCAGCTTTTCTTTCTATGCATATGTTTGGTATTTTATAAAATGATATGAGTTGGAGGTGAAGTGGAAGGATTATGTTGTATGTTCATATATTAACATTGAAATATTTTCTGTATTTCTTTTTTGTCATTTTCTTGTTGAATCTCCTGGTATTGGTCAGTTTTGATGAGAAAGCTGGGTTTTGTAGGTCTAGTGATCCACTTCTCATCTCTTTGTTTTCAAGAAATTGATGCTTTGAGTTGACAGTGCATACTATGAATATTTTTTCACTAAAGCATGCCAGAATTATACTATTTCATAAAGCTAATATCTTATATCCACCATTGCACATTTCTAATTTATGTTAGTTCTTGGCAGCAATTCATGGTATCATTCATTGGGCACTGAATTTATTTGTGCTTTGTTTTATTTGATCTTTTTTTGAAGAATTGATTATTTGAAAGTTCACAAATGGTCTGAGCATGAAGAATTAAGGCATTGAGGTCCAAAGCCCTTCCAATTTCTTAAACATTTCAGCTATTTTATTCGATGATAATTTGTTTTTAACATCTAAAAAGTCCTTAAATTTTAATCTAAGGTGAGCAATGTTATCTTTGTTTTACTCTATTCTGTTACTCTGTAATTATATATATATCATTTGAAATCATATTTTATTATTGTTTATGGGAAAGATTCTATTCATTCCTTCATGAATAAATTGTGAAATACCAGTACTAATTCAAAAATAGTTCTTACAAGTAACATTGGCTTGAAAATGAAATAATCTACTTGCATCTTAGTGGAGCATCCAATGGGATTCAGTGATTGAAGTCTATGTTACGCTCTTTTTTTCATTTGCAAACATGATGAGTAAGGCATGCATGATGTATTTGGTAAGCTTCTTTTGATTTAGTTTACATTATTCTTATTGTGCTGATCAAATGTTGGCATGGCATGGTTACACTGAAACATTGCAACTTCAACTGATTTGATTAGGATATCCAAGAATAGTGATAGCTCTCTAAAACTGTAACATTCTAACTGTTGAAGCAAGCATACTAGGATGTTGTTCACATGGCTGTGACTTGAAAAACATTGGATAGATCGGTCCTAGTGACAGAAGTTTTAGACTAATCCTCTCCCAAAATCTACTGATTCTCGCATGTACAAGGATGCAGGAAACATTAGCACCAAAGTTGTTGTTAGCTTATGGTGCTCCCAAAATATATGAATATTGTGTATTAGAAACATTAAGGATATGAAATAGATATGAACTCCTTTTCAATTGCTGAAGGCTTGCCTTGCCTATTTCATGATTTTAATGCTGATTGGTTTTATTATTTTGAATCATATTTCAGTGGGTTCGGCTGGAAAACTTTCATTGTTTTAAAGAATTTAGTGATGGTTTTTGACTACTGTCAATTTGTTATTGGAAGTAAACTATTAAACTTAGAAGTCCTATTGAACAATTGCTATACTTAGAAGACATAGTTAGAATTTTTTATATAGTATGATAAATTGGATAATTGTTTAGATGATTGAATCATTGTTTAGTCAAAAATTTATTTTGTAAATCATGTGTTTGTTGGTATCTTTTTTGTTTTTTGTTACTAGTCCAAAATTTTAGATGATTGAATCATTGTTTAGAATTTTTTGACTTATTTTGTTTAGATGATTGGATCATTCAAATTCAATGAGAAACAACAATATCGTTTAGTATATAAATTTGTTTAGTATAAATATAGTAATTTGGTTGATTTATTTTATATTTTTATACATAGAATGTTAGTATAGTAGAAAAGGATATTTATCAATTTAAATTCATAATATGCGTCACATAGCATCTGTTATGTGACTTTTTGCATTTGCATATCATTTTTTATAACATTAAAACCTTTAGACCCATTTGAGAGTTTGTAAGACTAAATAGTCTTACAAATTCTTAAAATTTTTTCGTCCATTATAGAGTGTTTACTATTTAATTTTTGAGTTATTTTATTTATAGTAGTAGTTATTTTTGTTCTTCTTATTGTTGTTGTTGTTGTTGATTTTAGAGTGTTTACTATTTAATTTTTGAATTAATTTTTTTGTAGGAAGAAATCTTAACGTCGCACATTGTTATCCACCCAGGAAGATGGCTCAGAAAGTGAAAATATTATTGAGGGTGATATCGTTGATGACATTCTTGATACACATTCCTAGCTATTGCAAAGGTTATGGATCGATTCCTATAATGAAGGCATCAAAGAGACCTTGACATAGTAGTTCTGCCTCTACCTTTAGTGGGGATGCATCACAGTCAACTCTTGTTGTTGATGCTCTACGTGAGCAATATGTCAGGAATAAATAATCCATGGATTAATTGCTATACTTGCTACTGCTGGGTTTAATGTTCATATTCCTTCTTCACATGATATACCATCAAGTTCAGCATCGGCTTCAGCCAATACTACGCAGCCTTCACCACATTCATTGTCGTCTCTGTTGGAAGATTATTGAAAAATCATATGACCCAATCCTTTTGATTTTGATGATTACTAAAAGCCATTGAGTTCATTAAAAGATATAATGAGTTTATTTAAATGTGCAATAAATTTATTTTGAACAATGAATGAGAATGTTAAAGTTTGACTTTAATCAATTTTGAAAGTAACTTTAAGCTCAATGTTTAAACTTTCAAAAAGAAATTTTATAATTCATGTTTTATTCAATGAGTTTTTGGAATAGTTCTTGAATCAATTCTTAATGTCAATTTTATTGAATTCAAGTCAAAACAATGAATTAAAATGAATCTGGAACGATTTTAATGTCAATCAGAAAAGTTTTTAATTTTTGATACGTTCCGGAGCCGACTCTTGAGTTTCAGAGTCGACTCCGCTCAGTGTACAGAAATGTGCATCTGTCTCGAGTCGACCCACAAAATTTGTCGAGTCGACCCCTGATTCTCTCGAGCCGACTCCTTGACTGTGCGAGTCGACTCCGCTCAGACACCAGAAGAGTATTTTTCTGAGCACTTCGCGAGTCGACCCCAACCTTTCATGAGTCGACCCCCGACTTTCAGGAGTCGACACTTAACTTTTCGTGAGTCGACCCTCTAAGGTTTAAAATATTTCTATTTTTGGTAAGATGAGCTCGAGCCGACTCGGGAAAAGCATGAGTCGACTCCAGCAAATCTGGGCGAAATTTTTACGGATACCAACTCAGCTCCAACGGTTAGTTTTTTAATTAACGGCTATTTTTCCTTGTCTCTAACGGCTATATTTTGCAGAATCTATAAATAGAGGAGCTCTTTTCAAATCAAACAATAGAGATATCAAAAAGAGAGAAAAGAATATCTTTCAAAAAGAGGGAAAAACAGAGCTTCATTTGGAAAAATCATTTGAGTCAAGAAAAGAGATTCAAAAGGAGTGAAATCAAAGAGAGAGATTCGTGTGCTCCTGAGCTACAATCTACAAAAGTTCAGAGGAGATCCCAAAGCAACCAAGAGCAAATCAAGATCTTCCAACCTAGAAAGAAGAAGAAAAGCTTCAACCAACTCCAAAAGCTCCAAAGCTGAAGAATCTGTGCTGAGGCCTGATTCACACTTCAAGAGGAGTTGGAGAAGAAGAAAAGAACCCAAGCCTACAAGCTCATTTTATCAGGCTTTTCTAAACCTAAGCTTTATTTTGATTATTCTGCTCAGAGGAGCTTTTGTATTTAAAACTCTTTATTTTCTTGTGTACTGATTCAAAGTGGATTGAATCAGTGGAGGTAGTTGTACCTCGTTGTAAGCTTGGGATAGCTTGTTTTGGGTTAGTTGTGAGCCCGTTAAAACAACGTGTTGGGTTTTGTGCTGGTAAGCCCGTGTAAAACCGGCTGGGTTCGTTGTGATCCCGGAAAAACAACAAGTTTGAGTTGTGAGCTTGTAAAACAACTCGGCTGTAATCTAGAGAGATTATAGTGTGGACCCAAGTGAATCTTGGGAGTGGACGTAGGTGCTGGTTGCACCGAACCACTATAAAACCTTGTGTTTGCCGTGCTATTTGTCTCTACTCTATCTCTCTTATATTTCTGTTTGTGCATTGCTTAAGTTAATTTCTCTCACTTGCACATCTTGCTAAAATTTAAAACATTTAAAAAGTCTTAAATTTTTAAGAACCCAATTCACCCCCCCCCCCTCTTGGGTTGCCATCTGGGCCAACAATTGGTATCAGAGCAAGTGCTCATTTAGAATTGATCTCACGATCAAGGGCTAAAGATCCTTATGGCAACACAAAGTGGTTCATGTTTTGCTGAAGGTCATTCTACGAATAGACCTCCTTTATTTAATGGAACCAACTATTCATATTGGAAAGCTAGAATGAGAATATTCATTCAAGCTTCTGACTATGAATTGTGGGGAGTAATAATAATGGACCTAGTACACCCACACACCTTATTGATGGCACTATTGTTCCTAAGCCCGAAAGGGATTGGAATGATAATGATAGGAGAATGGCACAACTAAATGCTAAAGCCATTAATATTTTGTATTGTTCCTTAGACTCAAATGAATTCAACCGAATCTCAACTTGTAATTCCGCAAAAGAAATTTGGGATAGGTTGGAAATAACACATGAAGGAACAAACCAAGTAAAAGAATCAAAGATAAATATTTGGTTCATAAATATGAATTATTTACATGGAACAAACTGAAACCATCACATGCATGTTCACTAGATTCACTGATATTGTGAATGGTTTGAAAAGTCTTGGAAAAGTTTATACTAATGCTGATCTTGTTCGCAAAATTCTTAGGTCACTTCCAAGATCGTGGGAAGCAAGGTCACAGCCATCCAAGAAGCCAAAGACCTCAACATCCTACCTTGGAGGAGCTTCTAGGATCGCTATGACCCATGAGCTTCAATGAAACAACATGTTGAGGAGGAGTCAAAAAGAAGAAAACCATTGCCCTCAAAGCTGCGAAAAGGAAGAAGCAGCAGCGATGATGATGAAGATGATGATGATGATGAGACTGCTCTCTTGGCAAGAAATTCAGAAATTTATGAAAAAGGAGGCCCTTCCACAAAAGAATTTGGAGCAAAAATGGAAGGAGAAAAAGAAAAGGAAAGAAAAAGGAAAAGGACAAAGAGAAAGAGCCCTTAGTATGTTATGAGTGTAAAAAGCCAGGGCATTTTAGATATGACTGTCCTTTACTGAAGAAGGCCTACAAGAAAAAGAAAAAGGCCTACATGGCAACATGGACTGACAGTGAAGAGTCTTCTTCCGAAGAAGAAGAACAAAAAGAAGTTGCAAATATTTGCTTCATGGCGGACGACAACGACAATGAGGTAAGTACCGAAACCCCGATGATGAATTTACTTTTGATGAAATGTTTGAAGCTTTCAATGAATTGATGATTGATTTTAAATTTGAAAAAGAAACACAAATCTTTGAAAACTGAAAACTTAAATTAATTAAAGAAAAAAAATGAATAAATCTTGTAGTTAAAGATTTAAAGATAAAATGAAAACTTCTTAATGAAAAGAATGATTTAATCATAAGATTGATTTGAAAATCTGAAAATGAAAATCTAATTAAAGAAAAAGAATCAATCTCTAATGAAAATGATTTTCTAAAGAAAGATGTTAAAAAATATAAAGACATTGTTGAGAAATTTACTTAAGCTCAACTAAACTAAACATGATTTTAGATAGTCAAAAAGCTGTTTTTGACAAAGCAGGTTTAGGGTATAACACATTAAGAAAACAAAAATCATTAAAGAATATTTTTGTAAAAGCTAACCAAAGTAATATTACTTGTTTTAAATGTAATCAAAAAGGACATAAATCCTTTGAATGCAAAATTAAAATAAAAATTAAATATTAAAGGAAAGAAAATATGGGTTCCGAAAGGAACAATTTTTATTGCTACTAACCATGAAGGACCCAAGAAAGCTTGGGTACCTAAACATAAAGTTTAAATTATGTTGCAGGAATGTCTTGTAGCCAAAAGATCAAAGAAAAAGTGGTACCTTGATAGTGGCTGCTCAAGACATATGACGGGTGACAAAGATGAATTCATCACCCTGGAAGAAAAGAAAGGTGGAGTTGTGACGTTTGGCGATAACGGTAAAGGTCAAATTATGGGCCTTGGTAAAGTTCGCATAACTCCATCTACATTTATTGATAATGTACTTTATGTTGATGGTTTGAAGCATAATCTAATTAGCATAAGTCAATTATGTGATAAAAACTTTAATGTTTCATTTAAATCTTCTATATGCACTGTAACTAATTCTATTGATGATAGCATTGTATTTACTGGTTATAGACATGGCAATGTTTACTTAGTTGATCTAGAAAAATTATCTTTGAGTGATCATTGCTTAATTGCTGACAATGCTAACATAAATGAAATTAGTTGGTTGTGGCATCGTAGATTAGGTCATGCAAGCACACACCTTATTTCAAAACTAATTAAAATGGATTTAGTTAAAGGTTTACCTAAACTAGATTTTGAAAATAATAAAATATGTGATGCATGTCAATTTGGAAAACAAACTAGAAGTTCTTTCAAATCTAAAAACGTTGTTTCAACTTCTAGGGCTTAGAGCTACTTCACATGGACCTTTTGGACCAACTAGAACCACAAGTCTAGGAGGAAAGAAATATGGTCTAGTGATTGTAGATGATTATTCTAGATATACTTGGGTAATGTTTTTAGCTCACAAAGATGAGACTTTCTCGATATTCCTGAAATTCTTCAAGAAAGTCACAAATGAGAAAAACACTACTATAGTATCTCTAAGAAGTGATCATGGAACAGAATTTGAAAATCACTTATTTGAAAGTTTCTGCACTGAAAATGGAATTAATCATAATTTTTCAGCCCCTAGGACTCCACAGCAAAATGGTGTAGTTGAAAGAAAAAATAGGACTCTAGAAGACATGGCCCGTACCATGCTATGCGAAAGCAACTTACCAAAGTATTTTGGGCGGAAGCAATTAACACAGCATGTTACATCTTAAATAGAGCTTTAATAAGACCAATATTAAAGAAAACACCTTATGAATTATGGAATGAAAGAAAACCAATATAAAATACTTTCATGCATTTGGATGTAAATGTTTCATTCATAATAATGGTAAAAACAATTTAGGAAAATTTGATGCTAAATCTGATGAAGGAATTTTTAGGTATTCAACAACTAGTAAAGCTTATAGAGTATTTAACAAGAAAACCTTAGTAGTTGAAGAATCCATTCATGTAGTTTTCGATGAGTCTTTAGCAACTGTTCTGAAAAGCTTGATGATGAGGAAGATACAAACATAATTGAAAAAGATCTTGAAAAACTTAATATTGAAGTATCTTCTGATCATGAACAAGAAGCTAAAGATGATGATTCACATAAGGACGATGATGTCAATATTGATCATAATGATATAGATCTTCCAAGAGACTGGAGATATGCTCATAGTCATCCCAAGGAATTGATTATAGGTGATCCATCTCAAGGAATAAGAACTAGATCATACATGAGAAATATTAGTAATCATCTTGCATTTGTATCACAAATTGAACCTAAAACTATAGAAGAAGCTGAAAAAGATAATAATTGGATGTTAGCAATGCAAGAAGAATTAAATCAATTTACAAGAAATAATGTTTGGACTTTAGTTGAAAGACCTAAAAATCATTCAGTAATAGGATCAAAATGGATTTTTAGAAATAAACTAGATGAAAATGGCATAGTAATTAGAAACAAAGCTAGATTGGTTGCTAAAGGATATAATCAAGAGGAAGGTATTGATTTTGATGAAACCTTTGCACCAGTAGCTAGATTAGAAGCCATTAGGCTATTACTTGCATTTGCATGTCATATGAACATTAACTTATTTCAAATGGATGTTAAAAGCGCATTTTTAAATGGATTTATAAATGAAGAAGTTTATGTAGAACAACCACCAGGTTTTGAAGATCACGAATTTTCAAATCACGTTTTTAAATTGCACAAAGCTTTATATGGTTTGAAACAAGCACCTAGAGCTTGGTATGATAGGTTAAGTAAATTTTAATAGAAAATGATTTTACAAGAGGAAATGTTGATAAAACTTTGTTTTTGAAAAGAAAAAGTAAAGATTTACTTGTAGTACAAATATACGTAGATGACATTATTTTTGGTGCTACTAACGATTCTCTTGTCAAGAATTTGCAAAGTTGATGCAGGGAGAATTCGAGATGAGCATGATGGGAGAACTCAACTTCTTCCTTGGACTCCAGATCAAACAAAGCAAAGAGGGAATCTTCATCAACCAAACAAAATACACAAGAGAACTACTCAAAAAGTTTGGTATGGAAACAATGAAACCCCTCGGAACACCAATGAGTCCTTCATGCAAGCTGGACAAAGATGAAGAAGGTAAAAAGGTTGATCAAAAGTATTATCGAGGTATATCGGATCCCTTCTTTATTTAACAGCAAGTAGACCAGATATTATGTTTTCAGTATGTTTATGTGCTAGATTTCAATCTGAACCTAAAGAATCACATTTAATAGCTGTTAAAAGAATTTAAGATATCTAAATGGAACAAAAAATGTAGGTTTATGGTATTCTAGAGACTCCACATTAAACCTAATTGCATATTCAGATTCTGATTATGCTGGATGTAAATTAGATAGAAAAAGCACAAGTGGTGCATGCCAATTCTTAGGTAACTTAATCACATGGTTTAGCAAAAAGCAAAATTCAGTTGCATTATCAACTACTGAAGCTGAATATGTAGCAGCTGGAAGTTGCTGTGCGCAAATCCTATGGATTAAGCGACAACTTGAAGACTATGGTATCACACTTGATAAACACCCATAAGATGTGATAACACTAGCGCAATCAATTAACTAAAAATCCAATTCAACACTCAAGAACAAACACATAGAAATTAGATATCATTTTATAAGAGAACATGTAGCTAATAATGAAATTGTCTTGATTATGTAACACTGAAGAACAATTAGCTGACATATTTACTAAACCTTTAAATGAAGAAAGATTTGTTATCTTAGAGGAGAGTTAGGATTTGTGATCCTTTTGAATAATTTGAAACCCCTAAGGAAATTTATCTAAGATTCTTTCAAATCCTTGAATCTTAAGGAAATCTTATCTAGAACTCATATCTAATTGATCCACTCATATTCAATGATTATTTATCAATTTTTATCATATTCCGGACACATTTCAGAAAATTCTTATTTTTTCTCTGAAATGGTCTCGGAGCCGACTCGGTGTATCGGAGTCGACTCGGTTTCGCTGAAACTCTCGGGTCGACCCCTCTTCGGCGCGAGTCGACTCCAAGTCGGGATGTTTTCTGTGTCTGTCCGGAGTCGACCCCTGGATTTGCGCGAGCCGACTCGAAGTGGTTTGATTTATCTAGGGCAGAGTCGACTCGCCGTTCATTTTAAACTTTTCAATCCTTCAAATACTCTCTCCAAAACTCTTCCAAACCTTCCAAACTTCCTAGAATCCCTTATTACACTTCCAATCGATCAATGGCCCCCAAAACCGTGGTTCCAACCTCTGTGGGCCGGCATCAAGAGGAAGCGAGCCGTTAGAGAAACCGTGATCCCGTGCGAGCCGTCACCCAGCTCTGATTCTTCATCTTCCTCTTCTACTCCTGCTTCACCTGCTCTTCTACTCAGGTAGATAGATTAGCGGATAGGATCATAACAACGGGTAGAAAGGTGATTTTGAATATTTGAAGCTGAGGGATTTTTCTTGGGAGACAACTAATTGAGATGGGATGGGAGAAATATGTTCCTTGGATTGCCCGACCTATCCCTCACTAGTAAAGGAATTTTACAAAAATTGTCTAGAGGAGATCATGGCCTTGTTAGCAATGTGAGAGGACATAGGCTCTGTTACTGTTGAATTCTTTCTAGACTGTTGGATTTACCTTTATCTGGCACTTCCACCTTTTCTTCAGAAGATAGTCCCGCGCTTGCCAGGTTATTAAACGGGATGTAGGGATTTGAAGAAGTTTTTGCCAATCAGCTTTCATTAGAATGAGATTATTACATAATATTTGCAGTAGGATACTCTTTCCCAAGACTGGAAGATTTGACTATGTATCGGAAAGAGATATCTTTGTGATGGATGCCATTGTGTCAGGCAAACCTATAAATCTTCCCAGCATGATACTTGGTACATTGCAGACTGTGGAGGAAAAAGAAATCAAGTCTGCCCTATGGCATGATTTAACAAAGATTTTTCTGAGCCAAGGGTTATGATTTCAGATAATGAGCCAATGAGGAATTTGCGACATACTGATTCTATAGCTTGGCCACCATTCATCGAATGGGTTTTATCAAGAAAATGGAAAATGGGAGAGGAAAGGACTGATAAAAGAAAGAGCTAGATGTTGAGGCTGCAGGACCTTCAGTCAGACATCCTTCACCTGCACCTCCGAGCCCTTCTACTTCTGCCCCTGCTCCAGCCCCCGCTCCATCTTTTGATCAAGCTTCAACATCTTCTGCCGGTTTTCAGATCAACAGTTATGCAACTCAAAGTTCTATTTGATGATCAATCTGAAAAACTTAAATCTGAATTTGAGAATAAGTTATGAATTTGAGGGAGACTCTTTATTCATTGGATGATCGTATCTCTAAGATTGAGTCTACTCTCAGCTCTTCTTCGGTATCCTTAAGTGGTGATCTCAAAAATATTTTGAAGAACTTAAGGATATTTGCGGAGATGGGAGACTACTCAGATGCAACGCAGAGCTTCAAGACAAGATTTTGACTGCTTGCACTTTTGTTGATAAAAGATTAAAGAATATGTAAAATTCAATCTGAAGGAATGAAGAACATAGTAGATCATTTAACTAGGATTGTTAGAACTCATTTCTGATGTATTAGGCTTTCAATCCTTGCTATGTATTGAAATCTTGTAATGTTTAAATTTTGATATCACTGTATTAAACATTTGATGTATTAGACCTTTTGATGAAATGAATTCTCTATGTTGATTACTCAATGTATTTCCTTCTTTCAATGAATGAATGAAATTGTAAATCTTATCTTGATTGAATGAATGTTTATGCTCTCTACCTTTTTGTTGATAACAAAAAAGGGGGAGAGTTTTATAGTTTTATGATTGTAAATACATTTGAGAAAATCAAAGTAATTAATGAGATAAACAATGGGATATTTATTTAAGTTTCATAGGGGGAGCTACCTCATTGAGGGGGAGCCTAAGCCTAACTATGAAAACAAAATAAATTCACTAATCAATCATGCATAAACTCAATGTTTTTGTCATCATCAAAAAGGGGGAGATTGTTGAGAAATTATTGAAAAATATATGCCCCAACTTTTGATTTTGATGATTACTAAAAGCCATTGAGTTCATTAAAGATATAATGAGTTTATTTAAATCAAAATTTATTTTGAACAATGAATGAGAATGTTAAAGTTTGACTTTAATCAATTTTGAAAGTAACTTTAAGCTCAATGTTTAAACTTTCAAAAAGAAATTTTATAATTCATGTTTTATTCAATGAGTTTTTGGAATAGTTCTTGAATCAATTCTTAATGTCAATTTTATTGAATTCAAGTCAAAACAATGAATTAAAATGAATTGGAAAGATTTTAAAGTCAATCAGAAAAGTTTCTGATTTTTGATACGTTCCGGAGCCGACTCTTGAGTTTCAGAGTCGACTCCCTCAGTGTACAGAAATGTGCATCTGTCTCGAGTCGACCCACAAAATTTTCGAGTCGACCCCTGATTCTTCGAGCCGACTCCTGACTGTGCGAGTCGACTCCGCTCAGACACCAGAAGAGTATTTTTTGAGCACTTCTCGAGTCGACCCCAACCTTTCATCGAGTCGACTCCCGACTTTCAGGAGTCGACACTTAACTTTTCGCGAGTCGACCCTCTAACGTTTAAAATGTTTCTATTTTTGGTAATCGAGCTCGAGCCGACTCGGGAAAAGCATGAGTCGACTCCAGCAAATCTGGGCGATTTTTATGGATGACAATCAGCTCCAACGGTAAGTTTTTTAATTAACGGCTATTTTTCCTTGTCTCTAACGGATATATTTTTGCAGAATCTATAAATAGAGGAGCTCTTTTCAAATCAAAAATCAATAGAGATATCAAAAAGAGAGAAAAGAATATCTTTCAAAAAGAGGGAAAAACAGAGCTTATTTGGAAAAATCATTTGAGCTCAAGAAAAGAGATTCAAAAGGAGTGAAATCAAAGAGAGAGATTCGTGTGCTCCTGAGCTACAATCCACAAAAGTTCAGAGGAGATCCCAAAGCAACCAAGAGCAAATCAAGATTTCCAACCTAGAAAGAAAAGAAAAAGCTTCAACCAACTCCAAAAGCCCCAAAGCTAAGAATCTGTGCTGAGGCCTGATTCACACTTCAAAGGAGTTGGAGAAGAGAAGAAAGAACCCAAGCCTGCAATCAAGCTCATTTTATCAGGCTTTTCTAACCTAAGCTTTATTTGATTATTCTGCTCAAGGGAGCTGTTTGTATTTAAAACTCTGATTTATTTTCTTGTGTACTGATTCAAAGTGGATTGAATCAGTGGAGGTTGTTATACCTCGTTGTAAGCCGGATGCTTGTTTTGGGTTAGTTGTGAGCCCGTTAAAACAACGAGTAGGGTTTTGTGCTGGTAAGCCCGTGTAAAACCGGCTGGGTTCGTTGTGATCCCGAAAAACAACAAGTTTGAGTTGTGAGCTTGTAAAACAACTCGGCTGTAATCTAGGGAGATTATAGTGTGGACCCAAGTGAATCTTGGGAGTGGACGTAGGTGCTGGTTGCGCCGAACCACTATAAAACCTTGTGTTTGCCGTGCTCATTTCTCTCACTCTATCTCTCTTATATTTCTGTTTGTGCATTGCTTAAGTTAATTTCTCTCACTTGCACATCTTGAGTAAATTTATTTAAAACATTTCAAAAAGTCTTAAATTTTTAAGAACCCAATTCACCCCCCCCCCTCTTGGGTTGCCATCTGGGCCAACAGTCTCCTCCACGTCTACCTTCGACTTCGTCTCTGCCGCTGTCTTCACAATAGTATGTTTTATGTTAGTTGTGGATATTGTAATTGATATGATCTACTAACTATCATTTATTAGTTATTTTGATGTTTATCTTTTATTGCCATCATGTAAAAATTTTGTATATATAATGGATATTGTATGTAAAGAATCATATTATTTTTATTGATATGATTTCTAAAATTTTAAAAAAAAATATTAAAAAAATAAATTATATTCTACTTAAATAAAATATGCAAAATAGTAAAAAAAATAAAAATATAATATAATTTTAAAATATTAAAATATTATAAAATTTAAAATAGAATAAAGACCTTTACCTATGATTTCTAAACCTTCTCCTATGATTTTAGAGTTATTTCGTAGGAAAAAAAATTTGAACAAACTTTTTCCTATAATTTTTGCATTTTTTGTAGGCAAAGCTTTAGAATATATAATTTCTATCTAACTTTTTCCTTTCGATTTTAGGCATAGTTTGCAGGAAAAAATAAGAAAAAAAATGTTTATTTATTACTTTTTTTCCTATGATTTAATTTATTTTTGCAGGTAAAATGGTTAAAACATAATAATTTAATCACTTTTTCCTATGATTTTTTCTTTTCTTGTAGGTAAAGACTTTTAAAAAATATATACTTACTACTTTTTCCTATGATTTTAAGCACTCTCATAGGGAAAGATGTGGATTAAAAAAATCTTTATTTTTTCCTATGATTTTGATGTTTCTCGTAGGAAAAGAAATTATTAAAAAATATTACTAGGCAACTTTGGCCTATAAGATTTTTGTTTTTTGTAGAAAAAATTAATTAAAAATTTTATCTTTTTCTTTTTCCTACAACTTTTCATTTTCGTAGGCAAAAGTTTTCAAATTTTAAATTTAAATTTCAAATTCTGATCAATCTTTTATTATAAAAAATAAACTTTATTTATGAAAAAAAAGTCGTAAGAAAAAATTCTGCTCTTTACCTACGGTTTTATGAAAGCCGCAGGCAAAGGCTTTTCCGATGCACCTTTGCCTATGATTTTATCCAATTTTTATCGACAGCAGAAATTGTAGGGAAAGCCTTTCCCTACGATTTTACTATCTTTTCCTGTGAAAAAAATCCTAGGCAAAAGTTAATTTTTTTTAGTGAATAATGCTCGATGTGACCTTTGATTATGTCATGAAAGAACGATTAGTGTTATCCATTCTAGCATGTTACCGATTACCATGATTGATTCAGTCCTTAGGATATTATTGGGAAAGTGGTTAGCCTAGAGCCTAGTGATATGAGGTTGAAGAGAAGATTCTATTTGGTTACATCTATGCATTTTATTCATTTTTGACAAGTCATGGTACCTAAAGAAGCGGTGTGATCATGAATATAATGCAAAGTAAAAGAAAAGTTAAATATGACTCTTTGAGGTATTAAAGACGTTTCAGTTGAGTATGGGGCACCATTACAAGTCATTTATTTTACAAGGTTGATATCTATATGTTAATTTTGTTCGTTTCCAATATAAAACTTTTGAATTGCAGGTAGACTTATAGTCACACTATTTATTAGCTTATATGAATAGAGTCATGAGCAAAATAATGCAATGGATGTGAGTTCACTACTCATCACCTCACCATATGCGACTAAGAGATGTGGGCTATTCAGACTGGGATCCAGGGGCACCCATGCTTGTATCGACTTGACTAAAGAGCTTAGGATAAACTTGAATATCGGATAAAGATCACTTATCTATTGTTTGAAGGGCTTGGCTGTGGTACTCTAGACACTTATTTTATTATTTTTTATAACTATTTGTCTAACCATTGGATTTACTTCTAGTGCATTAGTTTATGAGATCAGATAGCCTATTTCAATGATGGTGCGGTTGGCTGGTGTACATAATTAAAACAAAAGGAAAAAATTTAAATATGAGATGTGGCTACAACAAATATTGTGAAGAAAAGAGAGAAGAAATATGTGGCATCTACTTATAGCTAGGTTAATTGATAAATAAAGTTCTCATGAATGAGGTTCCTCTTAGAAAAGGAAGACGACAATAAGTTTAATACCTAGGTCTTCTTTTCCTTTCTTTTCTTTTTAATGAATCTGTATTGATGACGCTCAATCGCCTCTCCTAGACGTCGGGAACGGAGTGCTTCTCCCGGCTCTTCTTCACTAGGTTACCTGCAGAAAAGTTTCGGGACCGGAGGGGGTCTTCAGTGGGACCCTCTGATGGCCAAGTTAGTGACTGAGGTCACAGCTGAAGAGAGGCTCGAGAGAGCCCTTTTTAGTATGAGAAAGGAGGTCTCAGGGAGGAAGGATTCCTTCCTGGACGCTGAGATGGCGATTTTGGGGGTTATCGTGCATACCTGTTTGTGAGTAGATTCACCTTTTTATAGGGGTTGACCCTGGCATGATCACATGGGATTGCGTGAGGAGGAGATGTCTGTGGAGTTCAGTTGCGTGAATCTGCGCTGGTTAGTGGCTCCTGTCCTATCGGAAAGGGAGAAAGTAGCGGTTGGTGGGCTAAGTCCCATCAGCCAGTGGGGCTATTGGGTTGTCGGATCTGGCACTGTCGGGCGGTGCGCATCAGAGAGGCGGTTTCTTGAACCACTGGAGCTGATCTGGTGGGAACTGGGAAATCCCGTCTTATCAGGGCCAAGCCGGGTCGACCCGAGATGGCTGGGGCCAATCCTGCTGGCAAGACAGTGCCGGGGCGGGGCCAAATCAACGGACTTGGAGGCATCGGGGCCGAGTCGGGCCGGTCGAGGATGGCCTTGGCCGACTCGGCAGAACTGGAGACGCCGGGGCCGAGTCGGGCCGGCCGGGGATGGCCTTGGCCGACTCGGTGGAACTGGAGATGCCGGGGCCGAGTCGAGCCGGCCGGGGAGGTGCCGGGGCCGCCTAGCTTGGACACGCCGGGGCCGGTTAGGAAGGTGCTGGGGCCGCCTGGGAGGTGCCGAGGCCGGCCAGGAAGATGCTAGGGCCGCCTAGCTTGGACACGCCGGGGCCGGCTGGGAAGATGTCGCGACCGGCTAGGAAGTGCTGGGGCAGCCTAGCTTGGAGACCTAGGGGGCTGGCTATGAAGATGTCGGGGCCAGCTGGGAGGTGTCGGGGCCGGCTAGGAAGTACTGGGGCCGGGAGGTGCCGGGGCCGCCGAGCTTGGACATGCTGGGGCTGGCTGGGAAGATGCCGGGGGCGCCTAGGAGGTGCCGGGCCGCCTAGCTTGGACACGCCAGGGCCGGCTAGGAAGATGTCGGGGCCGCCTGAGAGGTGCCGGGGCCGTCTAGCTTGGACATGTCGGGGCCGCTTAGGAAGGTGCCGGAGCCGCCTAGCTTGGACACGCCGGGGCCGGTTAGGAAGGTGTTGGGGCCGCCTAGCTTGGACACGCCGAGGCCGGTTAGGAAGGTGTCGGGGCCGCCTGGGAGGTGCCGGGGCCGGCAAGGAAGATGCTGGGGCCGCCTAGCTTGGACACGCCGGGGCCGGCTGGGAAGATGCTGGGGCCGGCTGGGAAGTGCCGGGGCTGCCTAGCTTGGAGATGTAGGGGGCTGACTAAGAAGATGTCGGGGCCGGCTGGGAAGTGCCGGGGGCGCCTAGCTTGGAGGTGCCGGCCTTGGAGGTGTCGGGCTTTGGGGCCATCGGCCTTGGAGGCGTCGATCTTGGAGGTGTCGGCCTTTGGGGCCATCGGCCTTGGAGCCGTCGGTCTTGGAGGTGTCGGCCTTGGAGGTGTCGGCCTTTGGGGCCATCGGTCTTCGAGGTGTCGGCCTTTGGGGCCGTCGGCCTTTGAGGTGTCGGCCTTTGGGGCCATCGGCCTTGGAGGTGTCGGCCTTTGGGGCCATCGGTCTTGGAGGCGTCAGTCTTGGAGGTGTCGGCCTTTAGGGCCGTCAGCCTTGGAGGTGTCGGCCTTTGGGGCTGTCGGCCTTGGAGCCGTCGGTCTTGGAGGTGTCAGCCTTTGGGGCCGTCGGTCTTGGAGGTGTTGGCCTTTGGGGCCGTCGGTCTTGGAGGTGTCGGCCTTTGGGGCCGTCGGCCTTAGAGCCGTCGGTCTTGAAGTTGTCGGCCTTTGGGGTCGTCGGTCTTGGAGCCGTTCAAAAATTTTATTTTTTATGGGGTCAACTGGCCCCATCAATGCCCCCCACACTCCTTGAGCTTGCGTGCCCCGCATCAGCTAAGCGAAAGGAGTGTCGAACTTTTACCTTGGCATCTGCTCTTTCATGTTAACTTCAACCATGATTCCTTCTAGGTGGGGAAACCCCTTTCCTCTTGCGCTGCCTTGTATGGACGTCTGCATGCCTTCTTTGGCTAACTGAGGGCGGCTAGTAATCCTCTCCCACCGCGGAGTCTGGAAGTCTTTTGAACCCCGGAGGGTGACCTGAGAGCTGAGAGTCGTCAGGTTCCTTTTGAACTGCCTCGGGGGTGTGGGAACCGCTGTGAGGGGCGACTCGCTGGGTACAAAGCCTTTAGGGTCTTAACCTACTCGGGAGCACCGTCGTGCCGGGGCCGAGTGGTGTCCCGTGGGCCGCGATGCCAGTGAGCTCCTTTTGAACCATCTTGGGGGTTTGTGTGCTGCCCAAGTGGCGACTCAGCCGGGTATGGAGCCTTTAGGGTCTTAACCTACTCGGGGCACCACCGTGCCAGGACCGAGTGGTGTCCCATGGGCCGCGATGCCAGTTAGCTCCTTTTGAACCATCTTGGGGGTTTGTGTGCCGCCCAAGTGGTGACTCAGCCGGGTACGGAGCCTTTAGAGTCTTAACCTACTCGGGGGCACCGCCGTGCCAGGGCCGAGAGGTGTTCCATGGGCCGCAATGCAAGTGAGCTCCTTTTGAACCATCTTGGGGGTTTATGTGCCACCCAAGTGGCAACTCAGCCGGGTACAGAGCCTTTAGGGTCTTAACCTACTCGGGGGCACCGCCGTGCCGGGGCCGAGTGATGTCCCATGGGCCGTGATGCCAGTGAGCTCCTTTTGAACCAACCTGGGGATTTGTATGCCGCCCAAGTGGCGACTCAGTCGGGTATGGAGCCTTTAGGGTCTTAACCTACTCGGGGGCATCGCCGTGCCGGGACCGAGTGGTGTCCTATGGGCCGTGATGCCGGTGAGCTCCTTTTGAACCATCTTAGGGGTTTGTGTGCCGCCCAAGTGGTGACTCAGCTGGGTACGGAGCCTTTAGGGTCTTAACCTACTCTGGGGCACTGCCATGCCGGGGCCGAGTGGTGTCCCATGGGCCGCGATGCCGGTGAGCTCCTTTTGAACCATCTTGGGGGTTTGTGTGCCACCCAAGTGGTGACTCAGCTAGGTACGGAGCCTTTAGGGTCTTAACCTACTCAGGGGCACCGCCGTGCCGGGGCCGAGAGGTGTTCTGTGGGCCGCGATGCCGAAGAGCTCCTTTTGAGAGACTTGGCGTAAGGGAGAACAAGCTGTGGCATCAGAAGGGGCCTTCTTTATTACTCATGCTTCTGGGAGTACATCATTGGTAATACTGGCGGAGGTTGTCCACGTTCCAGGTACATGGAACGGGTTTCCCATCGAGTTCCTCTAGTTTGTATGCCCCCCGATGGAGTGTTTCGGTGATGCGGTAGGGACCCTCTCAGGAAGTACATTACCCGGCAGCTCCTCCCCCCTTGGCCGTTTAGGTGCAGAAGCTGATCCCCAGGACACCATCCCGATCGCTCGCTCCGTGGGAGTGTTGTCGACGGTGGCTTGAGCTGGTGGAGGCCCCATGATGGCCGGCAGCAGCTGTTGCGTCTTCTGGACATACTTGCCGAGGTAGCCCCGCTGGATGAGTTCCTCGATGGCCCGCTTCAAGCTGTAGCAGTTGTCGGTGTCGTGGCCATAATCCCGGTGGAAACGGCAGTAGCGGTTCACATCGTGGGGAGGACCTTTCTTCATGGGAGGAGGACGTTAGAGATAAGGCTCACCCTCGATCTCCATCAGGATGTGGGATCGAGGGGCTAGAAGAGGCGTGAGCTTACTCTCGTCAGGGACGGGGCTCTGACACATGTTCTCGGAATAGTGAGGCGGGTCAGCTCGCCTGTGTTGAGGGGGCCCGCTGGAGTTTCTTGAAGATTCCCGACAGGTGAAGTCAGCTTCATCCGCGCGGATATATTTCTGAGCTCGGAGGAGAAGATCGGAATAAGAGCTTGGGGGCTTCTTATCCAAGGAGAAAGTGAAGCGGGATGGAAGGAGTCCCCGCTTCAACGCCAGTGCTGCCACCATGTCATTGAGATGATAGATCTCGAGGGCGGCGGCCTTGAACCGGGACACAAAGTCCCGCAAAGACTCTCCCTCCTTCTGACGGACGGAGAAAAGACTGTCGGCCACCCTTGGGATTCGCCGGCAGGCGTCGAAGTGTGCCAAAAAGGCTTTCTCCAGCTCCTGGAAGGAGTCAATGCTGTGAGGGGGCAGGCGTGAGTGCCATGCACGGGCGGCCTTCCGCAGGGTGGCGGGGAAGGCCTTGCAGAGAAGGGCGTCTGAGGCACCCTAGACTTGCATCATAGCCTTGTAACTCTCGAGGTGGTCGAGGGGTCGGTCGTACCATTGTACGGGTCCACCTGGGGGAAGCGGAACCTGGAGGGAACCAGTTCCTCCAGTATGCGGCGAGTGTAAGGAGGACGAGTGTCAAACTCTTCCTCTGGCGGATGGTTGATCTTCTTGACGAGCTCATCGAGGTTCCTGTTGTACTCCTCCAGGCATTCCTCCGCCTGGCGGCTGATCTTTGGGGCCCTCCGAGATGGCTTGGAGGAAGAAGAAGAAGAAGCAAAAGGAGATGGAGACGGAAGTCGAGACTTCCGCCTAGGTTCCTCATGATGATGCGGCTTGGGAGTAAATTTGTTGGGGCCGTGGTCAGGGTACCGTGGCTGCTTGGAGGACTCGAGTCGAGGCTTCCTAAGGGAAACCTGATGTCGACCGGTCTCTCACCGATCGGCCTCCCGCCGAGGAGAACCTCCCCTCGCCGACTGTTGACTGGCGGGGGGAGCAGTCTGATGCTGGGTGGCCACGGACAGTTGTTGCTAGAGCCCGTGGACCATGGCGGTGAGGTTCTGGACTTGCTGGGAAATAGTCGACAGCTGCTCCGCTGTTTGATCAATGGCCTCCGACGGCGGACAGGCGACTGGAGGGTTGGTAGCAGGGGGATTGGCCTCCTGCTGCCTAGCTGGTGGGAGGAGCCCCATCGGGCAGCTGACGGAGGCATCTCGAGCTCGCGTCACCACCATAGCTTCTTGAAGAGAAGAGGGGGAGAGAGATGTAGCTTAGGGAGAACGTTCGCTACTTTTTCTTATCCCCTTTCCTGGCGTGCCAATCTGATGACGCTCAATCACCTCTCCTAGACGTTGGGAACAGAGTGCTTCTCCTGGCTCTTCTTCATCAGGTTACCTGCAGAAAAGTCCCGGGACCGGAGGGGGTCTCTGGTGGGACCCTTCGATGGCCAAGTTAGTGACTGAGGTCACAACTGAAGAGGGGCTCGAGAGAGCCCTTTTTAGTATGAGAAAGGAGGTCTCAGGGAGGAAGGATTCCTTCCTGGACGCTGAGATGGCAATTTTGGGGGTTATCGCGCATACCTGTTTGGTGAGTGGATTCACCTTTTTATAGGGGTTGACCCTGGCATGATCACATGGGATTGCATGAGGAGGTGATGTCTGCGGAGTTCAGTTGCGTGAATTTGCGCTGGTTAGTGGGTCCTGTCCCATCGGAAAGGGAGAAAGCGGCGGTTGGTGGGCTAAGTCCCATCAGTCGGTGGAGCTGTTGGGTTGTCGGATCTGGCACTGTCAGGCGGTGCGCGTCAGAGAGGCAGTTTCTTGAACCGCTAGGGCTGATCTGGTGGGAACTGGGAAATCCCGTCTTATCAGGGCCGAGCCGGGTCGACCCGAGATGGCTGGGGCCAATCCCGCTGGCAAGACAGTACCGGGGCGGGACCGAATCAATGGACTTGGAGGCGTCGGGGCCGAGTCGGGCCGGCCGGGGATGGCCTTGGCTGACTCGGCAGAACTGGAGACGCCGGGACTGAGTCAGGCCAGCCGGGGATGGCCTTGGCCGACTTGGCGGAACTGAAGATGCCGGGGCCGAGTTGGGCCGGCCGGGGAGGTGTCGGGGCCGCCTAGCTTGGACATGCCGGGGCCGGTTAGGAAGGTGCCAGGGCCGCCTGGGAGGTGCCGGGGCCGGTTAGGAAGGTGCTGGGGCCGCCTGGGAGGTGCCGGGGCCGGCTAGAAAGATGCCGAGGCCGGTTGGGAAGTGCCGAGGCCGCCTAGCTTGGAGACGTAGGGGGCCGGCTAGGAAGATGTCGGGGCCAGCTGGGAGGTGCCGGGGCCAGCTGGGAAGTGCCGGGGCCGGGAGGTGCCGGGGCCGCCTAGATTGGACACACCGGGGCCAGCTGGAAAGATGCCGGGGGCGCCTGGGAGGTGCCAGGCCGCCTAGCTTGGACACGCCGGGGCTGGCTGAAAAGATGCCGGGGCCGCCTGAGAGGTGACGGGGCCGTCTAGCTTGGACACGCCGGGGCCGGTTAGGAAGGTGTCGGGGTCGCCTAGCTTGGACATGCCGGGGCCGGTTAGGAAGGTGCCGGGGCCGCCTAGCTTGGACATGCCGAGGCTGGTTAGGAAGGTGTCAGGGCCGCCTGGGAGGTGCCGGGGCCGACCAGGAAGATGCTGGGGCTGCCTAGTTTGGACACGCCGGGGCCGGCTGGGAAGATGTTGGGGCCGGCTGGGAAGTGCCGGGGGTGCCTAGCTTGGAGACGTAGGGGACCGGCTAGGAAGATGTTGGGGCCGGCTGGGAAGTGCCGGGGGCGCCTAGCTTGGAGGTGCCGGCCTTGGAGGTTTCGGCCTTTGGGGCCGTCGGCCTTGGAGGCGTCGGTCTTGGAGGTGTCGGCCTTTGGGGCCGTCGGCCTTGGAGCCATCGGTCTTGGAGGTGTCGGCCTTTGGGGCCGTCGGCCTTTGGGGCTGTCGGTCTTGAAGGTGTCGGCCTTTGGGGCCATCGGCCTTGGAGGTGTCTGCCTTTGGGGCCGTCGATCTGGAGGCATCGGTCTTGGAAGTATCGCCTTTGGGGCCGTCGGCCTTGGAGGTGTCAGCCTTTAGGGCTGTCGGCCTTGGAGCCATCGGTCTTGGAGGTGTCGGCCTTTGGGGCCGTCGGTCTTGGAGGTGTTGGCCTTTGGGGCCATCGGCCTTTGGAGCCGTCGGTCTTGGAGGTGTCGGCCTTTGGGGCCATCGGCCTTGGAGCCGTCGGTCTTGGAGGTGTCGGCCTTTGGGGCCGTCGGTCTTGGAGCCGTCCAATAATTTTATTTTTCATGGGGTCAACTGACCCCATCATGTATAGTGAAGGAAAGGGATAAGGAATGCATAGCGTCTGCTTATATGTCAATTGATAAATAAATTTTCTGTGAATAAAGTTCCTTTCTTTTAGAAAAGAAAGACAATAACAAGCTAAATACCTCTTGGTCTTCGGATGGGATAGGGAAGGAAACAATTTCTTTGGGCAAGGAAGGAGCAGGGCCGAGAGTAAGGCTCTATTTCGATGAGTGCTATTGGAACTATTAATTTATTGGATACAATACCATAAATAACCTTACTTTAATGAAAGGCTTAGATGACTTTAAAAATAGTGTTGAAGTATTGTAGCAAAAGCCTTTTTTTTTTAAATATGGAAAAGTCTTTGTACACCGCCCCCGGTGCAGCAAGTCTTACGTGGGCTGCACCGCCTCTCCTGATTGGTCCACGTGGATCCTACGTGGCTAACATGCCAGACGGTATGGCTCTACTACGATATTACGTTCTGATTGTGACGGCCATGAAAAGCGCTTCGCCTTTTTTAAAAAAATTAGCGTACAGACGAAAATGCCCTTTCCCTCCAGCCTACTTCTACCGCCATTTTTTCTTGGATTTCATCTGTACAAGAAAAACTCTTTCTTCCCCCTCGCTCTGGCTTTCAGATGCTAAGGAATCAGTCAAAGGTTTGAGCACGATCCTACGCCCTCGCTCTGAGAGTCCGATCGAAAGAAAATATTTCAACTACTGGAGTCATTGTACAAAAACCTCTGGAGAAAATGTCATCTACAACAGGAAGTAAAAAGTCCTTGCTCCCACTTTTTTGTAAAGCTCCTTTATTATCCCAACTATTTTTTATCGTTAGAGGAAGTTAATGTGTGACCAAACCGTTTAATGCATGGGTAACTTCCTTAGAGTTTAGTGTTTTGTAGCACGAATGTCGTACTCTTTTAACTAGGATGTTATAACATATGAACTGGGTCAGAGCGTTTCAATCGCCATAAAAGCTATGACACCCCAGATTTACTGTTAAGACACCGTGGAGAAAAGCCTATGACACCCGTGCTTAAAACTGACCATGGAGAGAAGCCCCGCGACAACCCTGGAGGAATTCGGCCAAAAATACTTCGCGACACCCCAGTTGAAACCTTATGATACCCTAGCACCAATGCTACGACACCCATGCTTATAACTGACCACGGAGAGAATCCCCACGACACCCTAGGAGGAATTCAGCCAAAAATCCTTCGCAACACCCCAGTTGAAACCTCACGACACCCTAGCACCAATGCTATGACACTCGTGCTTAAAACTAACCATGGAGAGAAGCCCCGCGATACCGCAGGAGAAATTCTGCCGAATATCCTTCATGACACCCAAGTTTAACCCTTAAGACACCTTAGCACAAATGCTACGACACCCTAGCACCAATGCTACGACACCCGTGCTTATATCTGACCATGGAGAGAATCCCCTCAGTTCAAACATCACGACACCCCAGCGACAACTCCTACAACACCAGTGCTTATAACCTTACGACACCCAAGGAGGAATTCGGCTAGAAATTATTCGTGACACCGCAGTTGAAACATTATGACACCCTAGCGGCAACGCTACGACACCCATGCTTATAACCTTCGCGATCTTTGTTTGTTGCTTTCCGGGGTGTCATAGTTTGTTCTCTAGGGTGTCTTTAACTGCTAAATGCTGTGTCGCAAGGTTTTAACTGACCCTAGAGAGAAGGCCCATGACCCCCCAAGAGGAATTCGCCCAAAAATCTTTGCGACACCCTAGTTGAAATGTGACAACACCCTAGCGACAATGCTACGACACCTGTGATTATAACTTTTGCGATCTTCATTTGTTGCTTTTCGGGGTGTCATAGGTTGTTCTCTGGGGTGTCTTTAACTGCTAAGGGGGGTGTTGTTATTTTTTATATGGGGTGTCGAAAGTTGTTTCATGGGGTGTCGTTAGTTCCTGCCTGAACATTTTCAGCTACAGTGTCGTAATATCTGAACCTTGGTGTCGTTAGGCCCTTCCTCAATGTGTTATGAATTGGTGTCGTAATTTTACAGCTTCGGTGTCGTTTTTTGTAAACTAGGGTGTCATGACTTCTGAATTCAGATCATAGATGGCATGTATTCCTGGTATCTGAGGTTTAATCATAATTATATTTCTTCAAGTGAGGTGTCGTATTGTTTTAACCTTCGTGTCCTAATCCTTTGTCAGGATATATTGACAACTAAATCTATGGATATCATTGTTCATAACTGTGTGCCTATATTTCCACAGACGATGCTGAAATTATAGATCAGAAAGAAATCGATAACACTCCCGGCTGTGCACCTTCACCCATCGCTCCAAATGCAGGGGATGATACCGTAGTTCCTCAAACTGGAATGGAATTCAATTCAGCAGATGATGTATATACTTTCTACAATTGATACACGAAAAGAGTTGGTTTTGGAATCACAACAGTGTGTAGCAGGGCCAACAATAAAAAACAACTTTGCTTCAAGTACCTAGCGTGTTGGAGGCAAGGAAAATCTAGAAAAACAGAGAAGAGTATGAATCATAGGAATACTGGGAAAGTTGATTGTATGACATCCATAAAAGCAAGATTGAATGCTACAAGTGGTAAGTGGATATTGGTTGAGGTTTCTCTAGAACATAACCATGGGATGTCCATAACATCAACTGGTTATCTACGGTCACATAGGAGGATCAGCACACTGAGAAGGCAGAGATCAGCAATTTACATGTCATGAATATTTTGACAACTCAGATATACTCTGCCATAGAAAGGAGAAAAGGGGGCAGAAGACAATTGGATTTCACCGAGACGGATGCTCATAATTTCATTTGTCACGAACGTCAGTTTAAGCTGAAAGAATGAGATGCTCGGTCGATGGTAATTCATTTCACCGGAATGCAACTCAGAAATCCTAATTTCTTCTATACCTTAGACCTCAATGATAATGGTCATCTGAGGTCTGTCTTCTGGATTCATCCAAGGTCAAGATTGGCATGCACATACTTCAGTGATGTTCTAAGCTTTGACTCAACCTACTTGACAAACAGATATCAAATGCCTTTTTGTCCATTCGTCGGGGTCAACCATCATGGATAGTCCACCTTGCTTGGTTGTGCATTGTTGTTTGATGAGAGTACTGAGACATATAAATGGGTTTTTTAGGCATGGCTGGATGCAAATGGTGGTCAAGCACCTATTGCCATAATAACTGACCAAGATAAGGCAATCGAGGCTGCTGTCAAAGAAGTTTTTCCTAACACACGACATCGATTTTATCTTTGGCATATATTGAAGAAGAAATCTGAAAAGATTGGCCACATTTGCACAGCAAATCCTAAGTTTATGGTTGATTTTGATGAGGCGATATATGATTCATTGACCATACAGTCATTCAAGGAAAGGTGGGCACATGTTATGGAGAAATATAAAGAATGCAAGTCTATAGATTGGTTCAATGTCCTTTATGAATGTCGGGTTAAATGGGTCCCAGTTTACCTAAAGGATACATTCTTCACAGGTTTGTATGTCATTGTCTTTGGTTCATGTTCGCGTTCAATGCTTTTTTTTGTTGACAAAATTATGAATAGGGATGTCATCTTAACAAAGGAGCGAGGGCATAAATCACTTCTTCGATGGGTTTATAAATTCGAAGACTACACTAACGGAGTTCATAGGTAAGTACGAAGATACCTTGGAAAAAAGGTATGAGACCAAAAATGAGGAAGATAATAGGACATTGCAAATGATTGCTTTCCTAAAGATATCATCACCTTTTGAGAGAAGCTGTAGGAAGGTATACAAGGCATATTTTCAAAAAATTCAGAATGAGATCCTTGAAATGGCTGCATCAAATACTAAATTGATCAAGGAAGCTAGCAACTATTGTGTATATTATGTCAAGTCGTACGAAAGGACTGAAGTCGATGGAATCGGCAAGGAGATGATCAAAGATTATATCATGTCATACGATAGAAATATTAAGGATGTCCAATGCCAGTGCCGATCCTTTCAGTTCAAGGGGTACCTGTGTAGGCATGCCGCGACGACACCCCAGCTCTGGGCTAACAACTCCCTAGCTCTATCGCGGCGATGCCCTAAAGGTGAAATCCTACGACATCCCAGTACTCACGAAAGGACACCAAAACTTTTAGCGTGATGACACCCCAACTCTGGGCTAACGACTCCCTAGCTCTACCGCGGCGACACCCGAAATGCGGAAGGCAAAATCATACGACACCAAAGCTTTTAGCACGACGACACCCCAGCTCTGGGCTAACGACTCCCTAGCTCTACCGCGGCGACTTCCTAAAGGCAAAATCCTACGACATCCTAGTACTCACGAAAGGACACCAAAGCTTTTAGCGGGACGACATCCTAGCTATGGGCTAACGACTCCCTAGCTCTACCACGACGACACCCGAAAGGCGGAAGGCAAAATCATACGACACCGAAGCTTTTAGCGCGACGACACCCCAGCTATGGGCTATTGACTCCCTAACTTTACCGCGACGATACCCGAAAGACGGAAGGCAAAATCGTATGACACCGAAGCTTTTAGCGCGACGACATCCAGCTCTGGGCTAATGACTCCCTAGCTCTACCGCAGCGACACCCGAAAGGTGAAATCCTATGACATCCCAGTACTCACGAAAGGACACCGAAGCTTTAAGCACGATGACACCCAAGCTCTGGGCTAACGACTCCCTAGTTCTACCGCGACGACACCCGAAAGGCGGAAGGCAAAATCGTACAACACCGAAGCTTTTAGTGCGATGACACCCCAGCTCTAGGCTAACGACTCCCTAGCTCTACCACGATGACACTCGAAAGGCGGAAGGCAAAATCGTATGATACCGAAGCTTTTAGTGCGACGACACCCCAGCTCTAGGCTAATGACTCCCTAGCTCTACCGTGGCGACACCCTAAAGGCAAAATCCTACGACATCCAGTACTCATGAAAGGACACCGAAGCTTTTAGTGCGACGACACCCTAGCTCTGGGCTAACGACTCCCTAGCTCTACCGCGGCGACACCCTAAAGGCAAAATCCTACATCATCCCAGTACTCACGAAAGGACACCAAAACGTTTAGCGTGACGACACCCCAGCTCTGGGCTAACGACTCCCTAGCTCTACCGCGACGATACCCGAAAGGCGGAAGGCAAAATCTTATGACACCGAAGCTTTTAGCACGACGACACCCAGTGCTCAATTTATGACATTCTAGTGTTCAATTTACGACATCATATATGAAAACTTAAGAAATTATGAAGTAAAAAAGGCATAAATACGAATAAATCGAGGACACCCCTGTTCTCAATATAAAATTTTTGCATTTTGCATTAAATCTGAAACAGTGTTAATATGAATAAATTACATTATATTTTCATTCAAAGAATAAATAAAAAATTAAGAACATTTTTTGATAAGGTCGCTGATCTTTTGGTTCAAGCCCTCTCTCAATATCGTCGCAGCTAATTGTCGCCGGTAATCTCTGACTTCCTCATCCATGAAATCCATCTTCATATCAGGATTGTCCCGTCGAGCAAGACATTCCATGTATCTCAGACAGTATAGGCCGCAATCCAGCGATCCGACCGGTTGGCTTGGGCAATCCAAAATCTCTTCCATCGGCCAAGTCATCGCATCCTCCTTATCGCAGTAGATATGGAATATGTGGCCAAGAATTGTATGCCATTTCTTTGCATTGGCCTTGTACTTGGTGTTGCATTTTAATGAATTCAGGTGCATGAACACCTTTCTTTCCATGTCGACAGCAACCAAATACCAGTGCGAGTTATTGGAGTTTATTATGGTGAAAAGAAACTGGAATTGGGCCTTATCTTCATCGGATACATTATCAAATATCGAGACCCCTGATGTTCCAGCGAGTTCATGAGCAGGTGATGAAGAAGTCAGACACAGAACGGATATGAAAACTAATGCAAATATGCACTTATGGCATCGGTGCGAATGCTCTGTCTAGTTGCGCATCAGAAACTCCTGGCCGGCATTAATTATCTGCCAATGAAATGTAAACCGATTAATATAATTCTAAAATCAACAACTAGAAAAGGTTTCTTGATATACTTACATCATATATTATCATTTCATTGTTAATGAGATCTTGAAGACTTTTCCTTGTTACAACGCCACCTAACATATTGGTGTAGACGATCTCATCGGTTAGTCATTCGCTCAAAAAAATTTTATAATAATTTGGTCATCTTCGACCGTTGTGTTGGGCTTTGACGTTCCCACTATCTTCGCCGACTTTTTAGGACGGGTTGTATCATAACAATCTCCGACGACCTTGGATGCCTTACGCTTCCTCAGCTCTTTTTTAACCCTCCTAACAAGCGAAGGCACTCCAACGATTTCTATGTCCATATCATCACCCTTTGGCGCAGGGTGCCAAGTTTATTATCGGATTTGGACTCCTCTTGGCCCTCCGTAGAATGCCCCTCCCCCCTCTTCTTCTCCTCTTTATTTTCATTCACATGCTTTGTTTTATCATCCAATGAATCCCCCTCCAATCTCTTCTCCTCTGTTTTTGCATTTCCCGTCTCAGTTGGACACTCGGATGAATGGTCCTCCTCTATCTTCTTCTCCTCAGTATTTCCATTACCAGGCTCGCGAAGGATCAACTCCAGGGAATGCCCCTCCTCTGTTTTTCCATCTCCCTTGTCCTCCTCATTTCTTGCATTACTTTTCTTTCTGAGCAGTGAACTGAGGAGGCTCTCAGCAATGGACAGCCTGTGCCTGACATCGTCGAGTTGATCCTTAACGCACTCCAATTCAGTCCTCAACTCGGCACATCCTGCGCAGCTATCTGTTGGTTGAGGGGATGCTACTGTCTGCTGAGTGAGAAGCCAACGCTCTTCTGACAGTGGTACAGTAGCTCCCTCCATCTGCAAAGCAAGATGATAACAAATTAATATTAAGTAAAATATTGGCACATTAAGTTAAAAAATATGATTAGAGCAATGGAGCAATGTACTAGATTACCAAGTCGTGAGGCTGCAAGTTGGCAACTCGAACCAACTGGATCTTCATTTGGTGGTCATACCACTTCAACAGCCAGGGCAGTTTATCGAGATATGCTGGTACTCGCATTGATGTATGCTCGAGGAACCACGCCTGAACATGATATTTTTTGGATATTAAATAATGTAATATTAACAAAGAAATTATACTAAGAATACTATTTCTACATCTCAATAATCCTTACCATCAGTGCTGCCGAGCATCCGAATAGGGTAGGCTGCCTCCTAACATTTTTTGCATTCTTTGAGTGGACCGGCTCCTCGAAATGCAAGCAAGCAGCTATTTCTGGGAGAGCCAGACCAATCAACTCCTTCAATGCCGAAGCCCAGTCGATGCTATCCAGTTGACTTAAGTCATCCAAGTGCTGGATGAGATACCGTGGACATCTCTGATTAGACTTTGGAGCCAAAAACATGGCCAACATATAGGCGATCCAAAGTCGGACGGTGTCCTCGACATCCTCCTGCGCCTTAGATTATCAGAGTTGAAATATTAACTTCTCCAAACCTTCTTGATGAAGATCTAAACCCTGGCCAAAACGTCTGAACAACCTTCTGTTGAATAATTGGCTGGATGTGTCGATCTTCTTCCTATGAGCTGGAAGACCCAGAATGAGTGCGACTTCGTCAGCACTGAATAAAACTAGCTTTCCACAGAAAATGAACTCGTCGCCTCCATTGTGACATCTTATGATGTCTGCTAGCAGTCGCCCATCGACTGTGAACGTCTGCATGTCGACGAAGGCACCAAATGGGTTCCGTCAAATAAGTTTTGTATGTCGTCTAGTGAACCACATCTTCCAAACCTTCTAAACGTATACGGCCGGCCTGCAACTATTTTTAAACAGCTGGGAAGCCTTCACTGGGGGGACTGGAACAATTTTCATGTCAACTGAAACAGGGGGTAAGACATAAGACATACTTGTCAACTTGGTGCCATTATGTATGTAACTAGGGTGTCATGAAATTTTAAGAGAGGATGTCATAATATTTTAACATAGGGATAAACATACCTGAAGGAGCCACATCCTCATTCAAATGAAGAATGATGTCCTTGCTTTATTCCGCCATTTTCTCCTTCTAGTTCTTCCTTATTCACGGTCTTCGTCCACAAACAAAAGCACTCATCTCCATGAATGAAGTAGATGGAAGAAAGAACTATAAAAGAAATTTAGGACACTAGTGGCTTCTCGAGCAAGAAACGAAGGATGCTTCTCGAGCAACAAACGAAGGACCTCTAGGGTTTAGAAATTTTTTTATGCCGACCTCAGAGAAATATGAAAGGACACCAGGATTGTCATGATCACATCACACTGATACGCAAACCCGTAGGAACTGGCCACGTTTTGCAACTTTTTTCGAAAAGATGGCATAGCTGAGTTACTAGGGTGTCGTCGAATTACAACTAGGGTGACGTCAAAATTCCCTCCTTATTCAAATATATCGTAGTGGTGTCATAAGTTTATAACAAGGGTGTCGTGAAGTTTTAACTGGGGTGTCGAGAACGGGTGTCGCAGGGATTCTCTCCGTGGTCAGTTATAAGCACGAGTATCGTAAGCACGGGTGTCGTAGCATTGGTGCTAGGGTGTCATGAGGTTTCAACTGAAATGTCGCGAAGTATTTTCGGCCAAATTCCTCTTAGGGTGTCGCGGGGATTCTCTCCATGGTCAGTTATAAGCACATGTGTTGTCACCTTAAAGCTAGGGTGTCGTGAGATTTCAACTAAGGTGTCGCGAAGGATTTTTGGCCGAATTCAACTGGGGTGTCGCGAAGCATTGGTACTAGGGTGTCGCAGTATTTGGCTTCCCCACACTCTCTTTAGTAATGGTTTCTGTTCACGAGGGGGGCGAATTCCTCCTGGGGTGTTGCGGGGATTCTCTCCGTGGTCAGTTATAAGCACATGTGTCATCGCCTTAAAGCTAGGGTGTTGTGAGATTTCAACTAGGGTGTCACGAAAGATTTTCGACCGAATTCAACTGGTGTATCGCGAAGCATTGATACTAGGGTGTCGCAGTATTTGGCTTCTCCACACTCTCTTCAGTAATGATTTCTTTTCACGAGGGGGACGAATTCCTCCTGGGATGTCGTGGGGATTCTTTCCATAGCAGTTTTAAGCACGGGTGTCGTAGCATTGGTGCTAGGATGTCGTAAGATTTCAACTGGGGTATCGTAAAGCATTGGTACTATGGTGTCATAGTATTTGGTTTCCCCACACTCTCTTCAGTAATGGTTTCTGTTCACGAGGGGGGCGCAACCTTTCGTTTTCTATGAGCGCCCACTGAGATGGTGGCACGTGGCGAGTTTCCACGATGGGGGCTCCGAAGCTGAAGGCTCGGGAAATCGAAACACCCGCCAGGAGTAGCTTAAATATGGATGGGGAATGCCATCGTTAATCACCTTTTCAACTATTCTTTAAAATTTTTGGATACTGAGATGGCTTCTGGAGGCGAGGGCCGATCAACTGGCCCCCATGGGAGCCGCCGCACAACGGTCACCGTCGATGCGGAGGTCTTCGCATTGTCGCTCGCAAACCGCGAGCAACTCCAAAAGGCGGCCGAGCAATATCTGGCCGTTTCAATAAGAGAGATCGAGCTCCTGCGTCGGGCCAACAGCCGGCTGGAAGGGCAAGTAGCATCCCTCCAGCGGAAGATTGCCGAATTAGCCCCGCAGCGTGGGGGGAGCTCGGCAGCGCCCGGAGAAGATGACAAGCCTCAGTGAGGGCTCCTGTACTTTTTTCTTTTCTTTTCTTCTTTTCTTTTCTTTATGTGATGAATAAAAATAAATTTAGTAAATTTTGTGTTTGCTGTCATTCGCTCTTATCATGTGAGCCTTACCAAACGGACCATCCTCTTGGGGGGTCTTTGGTGATCTTGACGAGACTAAGGTGTAGCATCCCTAAGATAAGTGAAACTCATAGGTTTCAACCAGAGTGCGGTATATTGCTCAGACTCGCCGAAGCATGATGAGTGTCCCGTTAGCATCGGTTGAGACCGAAGGATAAGGGAGCTCAGCTTAGTTCGAAACCCACGACACCCTAGTTCAAAACCTATGACACCCATTCAAAAAACGTTAAGACAAATCATTAGTTCAAAACCCACAACACCCTAGTTCAAAACTTACGACACCCATTCAGAAAATGTTAAGACAAAACATTAGTTCAAAACCCATGACACCCTAGTTCAAAACCCATGACACCCTAGTTGAAAACCCATGACACCCTAGTTTAAAACCTACGACACCCTTTCAGAAAACGTTAAGACAAAGCATTAGTTCAAAACCCATGACATCCTAGTTCAAAACCGACGACACCCTAGTTCAAAACCTACGACACCCATTCAGAAAACGTTAAGACAAAGCATTAGTTCAAAACCCACGACACCCTAGTTGAAAACCCATGACACCCTAGTTTAAAACCTACAACACCCATTCAGAAAATGTTAAGACAAAGCATTAGTTCAAAACCTACAACACCCTAGTTGAAAACCTACGACACCCTAGTTCAAAACCCACGACACCCATTCAGAAAACGTTAAGACAAAGCATTAGTTGAAAACCCATGACACCCTAGTTGAAAACCCATGACACCCTAGTTCAAAACCTACGATACCATAGTTCGACACCCTACTTCTACCCACCATCTTATCTGGTAGATGATCCTGAAAGCCATCGTCAAGCTCATAAACGACAACCTCAACCCTAGACTCCCGCTCCGCGGCACCATCATCCACAGGAAGAATGTTTTACAATCAGAAAGAGTTTTTTATCGTCAAGCTCATAAACCACAATAGCCTCATAATGAAAGAATGTTTCGTGCTGCGGATGACATTTCCTCTGAAAGTTTTTGTACAAAGACTTTAGTAGCCAGGTATTCCAGCCTCGAAGCTGAAATATTTTCTTTCGATCGGACTCTCAGAGCGAGGGCGTAGGATCGTGCTCAAACCTTTGACTGATTCCTTAGCATTCGAAAGCCAGAGCGAGGGGGAAGAAAGAGTTTTTCTTGCACAGATGAAATCCAAGAAAAAATGGCAGTAGAAGTAGGCTGGAGGGAAAGAGCATTTTCGTCTGCACGCTAATTTTTAAAAAAAGGCAAAGCACTTTTTATGGCCGTCACGATCAGAATGTAACATCGTAGCAGAGTCATACCGTTCGGCATATCAGCCACGTAGGATCCACGTGGACCAATCAGGAGAGGCGGTACAGCCCACGTAGGACTTACTGCACCGGGGGCGGTGTACAAAGACTTTTCCTTGAAATATACATAAGGATCAGTTTTAAAAGGCCTACCTAACAAAAGGACTATTGTGAAAGAGACCTATATAGAAAAAGCCCACTAACGATAAAATCTATCTATATATAGATAGGCCCTATCTACTTATGGGACGCATGGGGATGTATGAGTTCTCCCTACGAAAGAGCAAGAGAGGGAAGTTGGTTTGTGTAGTCATGAAGCAGGCTTCAAAGGAGATGCATAAAATTTCATGAAGATTTTTGAAAATGCTTCAAAGAAGATACGTGAAATTTAACGAGTTTGATGTCTGTTTAATATTGACTCATGTATGTATAATATTGGTTCATCATGAATATCTATGCTTCCATTGCGTTAACCTACAATATTAACTCCATCACTCCCATAGTTACAATATGAAGACAGAGCCAATTTGATTAATTTGATTAAAGTTGAAATTTGAAAATAGGATGCCGAAAAACCTTTACCTCTCGGATTGTTCATCAGCTTGCATCTTTTCGGGTGAATGCGTATTGTTGATAAGACACAGTCCCACTGGTTCTAGAAATGAAATCACATGGCAATATAGATGGAAAGATGGGAAGGAGCTGGGTCTGATTTCTCTAAAATCGTGGCTGTAGATGTTCCATAGGCTGTAGCGAGTGCATGCCAAGACCTCTTATTGGATGGAAAGTTGGCATAACTTAATCATGGTCGGGAGATTTGAACTTCTGGAGGAGAAAAAGGAATTAATTGTAACTCGCTTTATTTGTCATCTATTTTTTACCTGTAAATTGTAATGGCCATGACAGTGTCATTCCGACCACCACCGATGCTCTTGGATTCCTTCACGCGCCCCTGGCAATTAAACTCGTACAAGAGAGCCGACAACTCAACTGAACGGGAAAACTGGAAATCACCATGAAAGTTCCTATGCACTTCCCCTGTCCTCTGGTACCGTAAAAATGCAGCCCAGTTCATCCACAAGCAAAGGAAGCAGATAAGTATGTTCCACGTTTCCCCTCCTTTTCCCTTCACCTGAGCAACAAAACAGTGTAATTCAAGCCTATATATAACATCTCCATCATTCCACCTTAATCATTAGAGCTTCCAATCAAACCCTAGAGATGCATCTGAACCTCAGTCACTTCTCCTCTCTTATTCACGCACCCATTCTGCTGTTTATCTTCACTTCTCCCTACTTCTCGGCGGCATCATCCATCCCCTACTCATTTAAACTGCAACAAGTTCCCGCCACAAACGTCAGCCTGGAGTTCTTCGACCCCACCCTCCCCCCGGCCCTCCCCAGAGAGGCCACCCCCAAGTGCTCTGTCCTCGTCATCGAGCGCGACTTCGCCGACACCGTCGGTTCTCCCCCCGCCACCGCCAACTACACCCAGCCTCCCGACTGTCTCGGCCCCTGGACCCGCGTTGTCCTCGAGCTCTCTCTTTCCGTCTCTGACATCCAGAAGGACCGTGTCGCCGCCGTCTGGATCAACGGCGCCGAGGTCCTCCGCACCACCACCCCGATCCCCACTTCCCCCAGCGGCGCCTTCTGGAGGGTGCACAAGGATGTCACCCGCTACACAGCCGTCCTCCGCCAGCTCGGTGACAATGGCACCGTCTCCATGAGGCTGGAGAACACCAACAGCGCCTCCTTCCCCGGCGTCTTCTCCGCCAACGTCTCCCTCCACTTCTACCGTGGCGCCGTCCCCGTTGCCCGTCCATCAGCCATCGGCACCGCCCATCCAACCGTCAAAGGCCTTTACCGCGAGCCGGCCGACCTCATTATCCCCATTTCTTGTGAAAACGCCGCCCAAGGCGGCGGATTCTGGCTCCTGGTCAACAACGACTCCCATGTGCCTGCGGCGTTGGTTACTATTCCAAGAAACACCTACCGCGCTGTGATCGAGATCTTCAGCTCGTACCACGCCGACGACGAGTTCTGGTACACAAACCCGCTTCGATCCTCATTCCAGGGAGAGCTCGGCACGTCCCGAGCCAATGGCGGTTTCCGCCACTTATACGCGACCGTCGACGGAAAGTTTGTTGGCGGCCACATTCCGATCGCCGTTATATACCCTGGCTCGCTCAACCCTTACTTCTGGTCCCCGGTGACCGCCATTGGCGTCTTCGACATCCCGTCTTACGACCTCGATATAACGCCATTCTTGGGGCTATTGTTGGACGGGCAGCCACATGAAATCGGGCTAGGGGTGAGGGATAGCCAACCTTACTGGCTGCTGAGTGGAAACCTCCATCTGTGGGTGGATGCATGGTCCGACATAGTGGAAGCTGGCCTGGTGGACTACTCTGCACCGCCGCTCAAAATTAACCGGCAAGCCGAGTGGCGGAACCAGGACGGGCAGTCGGAGGTAGACGCCGAGGGGATGATACGGTTCTCCGGATGGGTGAGCTCATCCAAGGGAAACATCACCACCATGGTGAGGCAGAAGGTGAAGTTCAAAAGCCAGGTGGAGGTCCAGAACCGGGGAGCGGTGAAACAGGTGGAGTTGATAAACAAGGAGAGGATGACAGTGGGAGTGGCCAAGGGGAACCAGGCAGTGGGGAGGGTGCAGCTCCTGATCGAGGCGCCGCTCCAGATGCAGACGTCGAGCGTGAACGCTGTCGGCGGGGCGGTGTTCCAGAAGACGAGGCTGTCCCACCAGCTGCAGGAGGTTCTGAACTTGAATGAGAACATGGTATTGAGCACCAGCACGCTGACCGACCGGCAGGACGCCGAGGGGTCGGCGCTGATGCGAGACGGAGCGCCGGTGTGGGGAAGTGGGAGCACGAGGTCGTCGTACAAGTACAGGGATGAGAATACTTGCTATCTCCGAACGGTGAATGCAGCCGGTGGCGTGGTCAAGTTCGATGTCGCCAGTCCCCAGTGCTCTGCATTGGCCGTGGCTTAGGATTTAGGTCGCTAGATTTTCGATTCCCCAGCTTGCTCTGGTGGCTCGATTATACGATCCTTAATTAGGACTTGTAAGCAGCCGTGTCGGTGTAATAAGTGGATGGGTGGAGAAAAGAATTTTATAGTCGTGTTATCGTAAACGCTTTGTTTTGCAACAATCTACAATTATCACCTTTGCAGTGGCGCATCAATCGGATTCATGCAGCCATACCGAACTAAGATAGGTTGCTTACATGCGATGAACGTGCTCTCTCCTCTCGACCACTACCGTTCTAACATGTACCGGAGCAATTTATAAGTAATTAATTAAGTCTTCTTTTCTGAATTTTGAAAAACAAGTATGATTGATGCTTAGAGATGTTTGTAAATAAGTGGGTGCGACTTAGTTGCAATTATGCTTAGGAGCTGTTTAGCTGGTGATGGTATATCTGGATAACTTAAAATTACCAAGATTTAGCTATTAGACGTAGTAATTTGAATGGTAATATTAGATTCTCAATAATACAAGATTATCATAAAATATGGTAATCTAATTCTCTTTCAAAATATGGATATATAAGATAACCAAAGAATCATAACATCAGATTACCCTCTTGACTTTTATGAAAATATTTTATAATATTTAATTTAATTTTATGTTTAATATGCACTTAGTAATATTTATATTAAATATTATTTTTATATCTAATATTAAATATATAATATTATTAACATTAAATTTATATAATAATATAAAATATTACATTTAAAATTATTGATATTTTTTACCTTTGTATATATTAAATTATTATATTTAAATAATATTATTTAGATTATAAATATTATTAAACATATATTAGTAAATATTATAATATTATGAAATATAAAATATATTAGTATATATTATAGATAATATATCAAATATTTAAATATATTTAAAATATATATATTTATAAAATTTTTTTATAAGGAATCCTTTCGTTTTACTAGAATATTTTTATTTGATGGGGAGAAAAAAAATAACTGCTTAAAAATAAAAAAAAGATTTATAAAAAATATAAATAAAATTTAAGAATATTGTATTATAAAATATTTCATTCTTAAAAATCTTAACTAATATTATTAAGGCAAACTAAACATTATAATCTTGCATTCCTAGTTGTTTAATTATTGTATGCCAAATTATCAGAAACGTAAGATTCCTAGGAATATTATATTTTTATAGACTAAATGCTTTATATTTTAGGTAGTATTATATTCCTACAAACGAACGTCATCTTAAGGTCATTTGCTAGGCAAATTGAATCATTAGAGATGTGGCTTAGGAGATGAGTTGTTGGCTCTAGCCAAATTTGACTAGGTGATGTATTACAATACTTGAATTAATTTCTTTTCTTCGTATATAGGTTCTGTTTGGCATCATTTTCACTTTTGTTTAAATTAAAAAAATATTTTTTTTATTTTTATTGTTTCTAAATATTTAATAATAGAATCAAGTTTGATCATCACTATTGTTTCTTATTTTTATATTTAAAAATTAAAATACATTAGTTAAGTAAATATTTAAAAAAAATTAAAATGAATGATTATACCTTTCCTTTAGCTAGCAAGATGATGCCATGAGCTTACTTCAGAGCCTCTTCACAAGAGACATTGGGTTTCTTCTTCTCATAGGTGATTCTTCTTAAAATGGTTGAAATTTGATTGGTAGCTTCTGGAATTAAAAATCTAAAATGAATTGTTATACCTTTCTCTTAGCTAGTAAGATGATGCCATGAGCCAACTTCAGAGCCTCCTCACAAGAGATATTGGGTTTCTCCTTCTCATAGATGATTCTTCTTTGAATGGTTGAAATTGGATTGGTAACTGATGGAGGGTTGAGATCATAAAAGAGGAGTAAATATTCACATGGAGAAAGCTAGAATCCTAGGAGGGGCATAGTGAGAGCAAAGAGAAAAAGTGAAATGAATGAATAAAAAGAGTTAGCATGATATTGCTAATGTTGCCATATAAATGCGAAGGGAGATTTAGCAAGAGTAAAAAGTGAGAAATAAATGATGGGAGCTAGGATGAAGTTCATTTCATGATTTAAAAATTATTTTTTTAAAATAAAAGAAGTAAGAAATTTTCACTTTAATTTTTTCATAAATTCTAAAGATAATTTTAAAAATAAAAATAAAATAAGAAGATAAATTATTTTTTGTATTAGATTTCATATTTTCACTTGTAAAAATAAATAAAGTGATATCAGATAGGGTCTTGATTTCTTTTTTCTTTTTCTTTTTTTTTTTCCTTTTTCAAATCAACTTTGGACAGGGATATGGTATGAATTTGATTCAAGTCTGACCTACTTACAACCTTATAAAAAATGTAACATATTTTATAATTGTTACAAGGTTTTCTTTTAAAAGTGTGCAATAGCCAATTCATCCATTCGTTGCACGGTAACTATAAGGATATGGCAATTAGGTAAAAACCATCTGCAAGTGCTAGATCTTTCCTGTTATATTTCTTGATTATGTTTTTTTATTATGTCTTTTTCATTCATATCGTTGCTTCTATAATCTTATTAGTTGAGAAGAAATCATTGATATTGCATAAGCGTATAAACATATTTGAAGAAACATGGAGCAATTGAGTTTGCCCCTTGCTTTGAAGGTAGATACCTTTTATCTTGTATAGCTTTATACTTCATAATATCTTATGGTTTGACAACTGGACAAAAAGTCTAAAGCTTCATAGTTATATATGCAAGGGTTTGTATCCTTATGAATATCAAAGAACCTCTGATTCCTTGGGTGGATCTTCAAGAAGTAGGGGAAGAAATAGTATAGCGCAAATGTTTATTTATAAGTGAATCCCAATTTATGGCTATGCATATTGAAGAGTAGTCATGCGGTCTTCTGCCAAAAGAGAGATCCATAGCTTCTAGTAATTTTATTAAAGGGGATACTCCCAATATTTTAAATCTAGAGAAAATAAGACACCTTGGCTAACTTCTAGCAAATCTGAAAGAAGAACAGTGGCTATCCAGAAGAAAAGAGGAAATAAACCTGATCAGTTAACTTATTTATAAGTGAATCGTCCGGAGTTGAGCAGGTACTTGTTAACTCCAAGTCCACCCAGCCTTAGACTGGGTGGATCCTAGTAATTAGAAGATGTGCTAATATAGGTAGAAAATGCACTATGTGGGATGGTTCTGATGGAAGTCGGTTATTAAATATCACCAATTCAAATTATGATTTAGATATCATAATCCAACTATCAAAAATAGGATCTAGATTTGTAGTCTTGTTTAAAAATGTGGAGCAAAATTAAAGGGATCAGGAGCAATCAGAATTTATGCATATAGATTATTCATAATTGAAAGTGCAATGAAGGTGGAATTTTAAAGAAAAGAGCCTGGGCCTCAATCTCACATAGTTTCTGTTGTCGCCAGAACATCCTTCTCGAACATCCATGAGTGTCCAGTCGCCTTCTCCAGCGAGTTCGAGATCTTTCGGCGAGCTTCTCGCATTTGGAAGCCTGCAAAAAGTCTCAGAGACCAAAGATTTCGACGAAAACCCTTCAACGCTCAAGCCAATGCTCTATGTAATGGCCGTGAGCTTGAGTAAGCTCAAAAGAGAGAAAGAGAGACTTAGAGAAGTACTTTCTCTACAAGCGGTGGGCATGTAGGAGTTGTTTTGTGTTACCTGGTCAGGGGTCCCTCTTACCCATTTTAATGTTTGAAGTCTGTGAGATTTGGCGCATGATCACTTGTCAGAACATTTCTGATAGGTGGCAGCATAATGGGGCTTGTCTCCTTGTGGCATACCAGAGCTGTAAGCCATGTTCCGCCAAATATGGATGGTTGTAGCTGATTGGTGGGTCAAGTTCCGTTAGAGTGGGTGGCCACTTGATTCAGATGTCAGCTGTAGGTTGTTGGAGGATTGTAGGGCAAGAGTGGCCATTACGGTACTTGCCAGATATGTTTTCCATGTCATGCATCTATTGTCTTGTGCCGATAGTATTGGTGGAGCCAGGCATATAGGGGCCGCAGGCAGTAGGTGCGGCCACGTGGCAGCCATAGGCGGTAACGGGCCACGTGGGGGCCACTGATGCTGGGGTCAGTGCCAGGAGCTGGGTCGGTGAGGTCGACGCTGGAGTCGGCGAGGCCGACGCTGAAGTCGATGCCGAGGACGACTTTGGAGTTGATACTGGGGCCGACGATGGAGTCGGTGCTGGGGCCGATGCTGGAGTCGGTGAGGCCAAAATTGGAGTTGATATTGGGGCCAACTGTGGAGTTGGTGCTGGAGTCGATGAGGCTGACTTTTGAGTCGGTACTGGGCCCGACACTAGAGTTGGTGAGGCCGATACTGGAGCCAGTACTGGGGCCAATTATGGAGTCGGTGCTGGGGCCGACAATGGAGTCGGTGAGGCCAAGTAGAGGAGGCCGGCTCCGGGGGCCAAGTAGAGGAGGCTGACTCTAGATATCAAAGCCACCTTGGGAAGTCAGGTCCGACTCCGGAGACTGAGGCTGCCTTGGAAAGGCTGGGGCCAACTTCAGAGACTAAGGCCACCTTGGGAAGGTCGGAGCTAACTTCGGAGGATGGGGCTATCTTGGGAAGGCTGGGGATACCTTAAGAGATCGAGGCTGCCTTGGGAAGGCCGGGGCCGACTCCGAAGACTGAGGCTGCCTTGGGAAGGCTGGGGCTAACTTTGAAGATCGAGGCCACTTTGGAAAGGCTAGGGCCAAGTTTGAAGGTTGGGGCCACCTTGGGAAGGCCGAGGCCAGCTTTGGAGATCGAGGCTACCTTGGGAAGGTGGGGCTGACTCCGAAGACTAAGGTCGCCTTGGGAAGGCCGGGGCTGAGTCCGGAGACTGAGGTCGCCTTGGAAAGGCCAGGGATGACTTTGGAGATCAAGGCTGCTTTGAAAAGGCTGGGGCCAACTAGGATGGGCTGACTGGGGAGTCCGGCCCCATTTGATGCCCCCACACTCCTGAGCTTGTGCAACTGCATGCCTTGCATCCGCCAATCAAAAGAAGTGTAGAATTCTTCATCTTTGCTCTTGTCTTTTCATGCTAGCTTTGGCTTTGCTTCCTTCTAGAGGGATCTTTTTCTTTTGCATTACTTTGGATAATTTTTGTCTGCCTTGTGTGGACATTTGCATGCTCTCTGGAGATGTACATTTGCCTGCTCAAAAAATTTTAAGCAACGTTGGAGATAAGTTGATTACCTTTGATTGGTTGAGGGCAGCCAGTAATTCTCTTCTGATGCGGGGTCTGAAAGTGGATGCCCATCAACTGTGAGTTGAGAGTTGACCTCTCCCAGCTATAAGCTGGTTGGGTCTTCTAATTGGCTGGCTGAGAGTGGCCAACAACATCAACTATAAGCTGACTTTGTCAATTTTTCTGTAATGCATTCAAACATTAACGAAAAGAAACTTTTTGTCAAAGTATAGTGTACCTAGCTTTTGTAGCTTTTTGCCTTTACATCGTGTTTGATGCCGATGCCGATTAGAGGGTTCAAAGCTTTTTCCTTGGAACCACCTTAGGGGTTTCTTCGGCCGGCCCAAGTGGTGACCTAAAGCCACCTGGGCTTTCGGGGTCCTTTTGGAACCGCTTTCTTCGGTCTACCTGAGTGGTGATCCAAAGCCGCCTGGACTGTTGGGGTTATTTTGGAACCACCTCGGAGATTTCTTCGGCCAGCTCGAGTGGTGACCCGAAGCCGCTTGGGCTACTGGGGTCCTTTTGGACCTGCCTCGGGGGTTTCTTCGGTCAGTCCAAGTAGTGACCCGAGAGCTGCTGAAGTTGTCGGAGTCTTTTTTCTTTGTAACCGTGTTGGGGGTTTCTTCGGCCAGCCCGAGTGGTGACCCAAGAGCTACTGAAGTTGTTGGGGTCCTTTTTCTTTGTAATTGCCTTGGAAGTTTCTTTGGCCAGTCCGAGTGGTTGTTGGATAATTAACCTTCAACTTTTGAAGTGAGTCAATTGAGAAGGCAGAGTGTTGAAAGCTCTTTTTTTTTCTTTTTTTCATTAGCTAAGTGCGTATATCATTGGTAATATCAGCCCCTGGGAAGAAGAGTCTGCCCTCAGGAAATCATCCCAATTGTCTTCTCGGTTGGGGCATTGTCAATGTTGGATTGCGGGGATGGAGGCCCCATCAGGCATGAAGCAGCTAGGGGGCCTCCTGGATGAACTTTTTAAGGTAGCCTCGCTAAATAAGGTCCTCGATGGCCCGCTTCAGGTTACAGTAATCCTCCATGTCATGGTCGTAGTCCCGATAAAAATGTTAGTACAAGTTCTTGTCATGGGGAATTCCACTACAAGAGATTTTAAATATTGCGACGGCCAAATGCGTCGCAATTGCGTCGCTAAACATGATATTGCGACGCAATAGCGACGCAACGAGGGCGTCGCTCAACTGTCCGTCGCAATACCCTTTTGTCGCAATTGCGTCGCAATATTGCGACTCTCTGCGACGCTCTTGCGACGCCACATTGCGTCGCAATATTGCGACGCATGAAAATGCGTCGCTAAATTTAAAAATAAATTTAGTTAAAAAAAATTATTATTAAATATTGCGACGCAAAATTTGCGTCGCAATATTTAATAATTAATTTTTAAAAAAATTATTAATAAATATTGCGACGCACTAAATTGCGTCGCAATATTTAAAATTAATTTTAAAAAAATTATTATTAAATATTGCGACGCACTAATTGCGTCGCAATATTTAATAATAATAATTTTAAAAAAAATTATTATTAAATATTGCGACGCAATTTGCGCAATATTGCTAAATCGCAAATAAAAATTATTTTAAAATATTGCGACGCAAGGTAATTGCGTCGCAATATTTTAAAATAATTTTTAAGATAAAATAGCGACTCAATTTTAGTCGCTAATGCGTCGCTATTAAATTTATTTTTAAATTATTGCGATGCCAGGTCATTGCGTCGCAATATTTAATAATAATATTTAAAAATATTAGCGATCCAATATCAGTCGCAAGCGTCGAAATTTTTTTTTAAAAATATTTAAATGATTAAAAATTAAAACGGTTAATAAATTTCGCTAAATCTAAATATTGATACAAACATTTTTCACTCAATCCAAACAATAATAAATTTCAAAAAATAATTTATATATTAAAATTTAAAAGTTTTTACAACATAAAAAAAAAATACATCAAGAATCTGAATGATCACGTGAGGCTGTGGAGGCTGTGGAGGCTGAAGACTCTGCGACAAGCGTCTAACCATATCCCGCAAATAATGCATCTCATCTCGCATGTCAGCAACCTCCTGATCCCGGCCTCGCATACGATCCTCAAAATCCTGCTCGACCTCCTGGCGAATCCTCCTCTGCAATAGATCTGCGAAGCTCCTCTAAACGCTCGGGAGGAAGATCAGCAGGAACTCGCGAGCTGGAGGCCTGATGGGGAAAAAATGTAGAAGCTCTAGTGCCCATACCATAGACCCTGCGGTCTCGTGGCTGGGCACCAACAGCCTCCAAAAACACACGTCGACTCTCATCTGCTGAGAGTTCGACGGGCGTCTCCCCATCAGTAGAGTCGACCTGTGATGCCTGGGATCGAAGCTCGTCGACTCGTGCCTTGAAATTATGAAATCAATAATAAATGAGTTAATAAATTTCTAGAAATAAAATTTTAAAAATTAAACAGATACTACATAAATCTAATTTCTTACCGCAACCTCCCGTGATCGCGTATCGACCCAGGAGCCGTCCCTCCTGGTGTGTGTCGCCCTGAATAGACGAAACTCACCAGGATCTCCGCCCTCCTGCTCAGTCTATAACAATAAAAAAATGATATTAATAAAAATATTTGTAAAGAACTAAAATAGTAATTAAAATATTTATGTTTTCTTACCATACGCCGTCTGTGCTCCTGAATCGAAATGGAGCCCGATGTATGACAGGAGAGACCCGTGCCACGACCGCCCTTCTCAGATCGGCGGTTCGTGCTGGCTGATGCGGACCTCCTGCGCCAGCCATCGGACTCCCAGGCCTGCTGCCACTCGTGCCAAATACCCTCTGGCACGTGCGCAGGACGCTGACCCGACGACCTCCAACGATGAAGCATGTCGGAGTATCGGCGTCGCGTCAGAGCCTCCCATGCTGCCCTAATGGCATCATGGGTGGCAGGATCCCACGTAAATTTTTTCTGCATTAAAATAAACAGTTAGTTTCTGAATTTATTAACTTTAAAGAATTATATATCACTGCTAAATTGTATTTAATAAGTTTACCTGAAACTCGGAAAAATAAAACTCCCTCGTGGCCGGCGATACGTGGCGCCAATCGTAGCCACTGGGATCTGCACGCCTCTGAAAAACGGCGCTGATGTGGCTGGAGACATGATGCTGCTCAATGAATCTGTTAAAAAAATGCAAGTTTATAAGTTAATGACTTAAAAACATTAACAAATATTTGTAATTAGTATATACTTACATCCCCTGAGCATCAAGTCTAAGTAAAGTGCGGCCGAAGGCGGAAGAACTCTCGGAGGTCTGTGCCGATCGGGTAGATGGTAATACTGGTGCAGAGGTCGAAGGCTGCGCCTCTGCTGGAGATCCAAACTCTCCATCTCCGACGCTCATGTGATCTGATGTCGAAGGATCCAAACTACGTCTCTGCTCACCCAATCTATCGTCGGTAGATCTACCTCTGCCCCTCATACTGAAAATACTAAGGATTCACACAATTAAATTACGATTAATGATTGACTATGTACGAATTTAACACTTATAAAAAAAAGTTAAATTTTAAAAAACCTTTATGTTTAATCGTTGTCATTTGTTTCGTGAAATGTTGGTTCAACATCCGATGCCGTATCGGATTGCGAATCAGTTTCATTATCGGAAGGAAACCGAACATTTGCATCCGCAATTTCTTGGACATCACCACTTGGATCGATAAGTGATGTTTCAGGAGCTCTTGTGTCGTCCTCAATTGCATGCAGTTCCATCTCATCCTCTTGAAATGCAGGGCACTCGGCGATTGACTTGATGAACTCTCCTCTAATACGATTGTTGAACGTGGGACGATTTTAGAAACGGCCCACCAATCTCGCTTGTCGTTGCGCAAACTTGGATATCCGCAGTAAAAGACTTGCTGAGCTTGGGATGCAAGGATGAATGGGTCATATTTCTGTAATCTTCGTCGATGGTTCACTTCAACCAAATTATAGTCGTTATGAACCCTTTTGCCCACAGGAATTATCGGATCGAACCAATCACAACGAAACAATACGGTTCGTTTTAAAGGCCAACCGGGATATTCAACTTCAACCACCTCTACTAACTTTCCATAATAATCCTGCATATTTGCTCCAACACTTTCTCCTTTTACACACACGCCCCAGTTCTGAGTGCCTCTTGAAGCTGCTAATCGTTCAATCTGAAATTTGTACCCATTTACAAAATAGCCAGTAGAGGTTGTTACGGTCTTCAATGGCCATTGCGATAGACATTTAATGAAAATATTGTCGGTTGTCGACCATGGACCGTTGACCTATAAATTAATAAGCTATTGACATCCAATTCAAAAAATAATTGCCATTATCGAAATTGATTGAGTGATACTACTCACAAATTCATAAAACCAGTAAGCAAACTCCGTTTCTAATTTCTGCCCAATTGCAACTTGACTGATGTCGGGATTCATCTGTCGTTGTCTATCACAAAACATCCTTATGGGATGAAAAGGATGAAAACTACTGTTAGAAATTAAATATTATGGTATATTATTATATAAATTTAAATTTTCAATTTAGCATTGAAGTATACACTTACTCAATATATGGATCGACTTCTCGACAGTTCATTAGGATGTAATAATGTGCTGCATTATACTCCATATCGCTAAGATTTCTTGACTTCTGCCCACCAAATGAACGGCCGATAGCTTTAAAAATTGATATTCTACCGTCATTAGCTTCTGCTTCGTCCACACATACGTCATCGTTACGACCATGATTTCGGCTCCTCGTGTGGACGTGACCCTCAAAGTAATGCGAGGCAAAAGCTGAAACTTCTTCGACCAAGTGTGCATTGCATATAGAACCTTCAACCCTTGCCTTATTACGCACATTATTTTTTAACTTCTTAAGATACCTATATGTAAAGTTGCAACAAAAAATTAACGAATTTTTCAAGCAATGAAATAATATTTCAAATGTCAACATATCTTAATGATGTATATATTTACCTCTCGAATGGATACATCCAGCGATACTGCACAGGACCAGCTATGCTCGCTTCGTATGGCAAGTGAACCGGTAAATGCTCCATTGAGTCAAAAAAACTGGGAGGAAATATTCGCTCAAGCTTGCATAAAATAATTGGAATTTCCTCCTCAAGCCTTGCCATTGATGCAGAAGTAATGACTGCGGCAGATAACTCCTTGAAGAATAAGCTGAGCTCCGTAATTGCCTTCCAGACATGTTGCGGAAGCAACTCACGAAAAGCTATAGGTAATAATCGTTGCATGAAAACATGGCAGTCATGGCTCTTCATGCCGAACAACTTGAGCTTATGCATGTCCACACACCTACCGATATTTGAGGCATAACCATCTGGAAATTTTAACCCTCTAAGCCAGTTACATAAAACTTCTCGTGAATTTCTGTCAAGAGTGTAACATGCTTTAGGATAGGTCCCATCGGCACTCCTTCTCAAATCACCTCTTCTACAGTACTGATTAAGTTCTTCTCTTGACTTTGCAGTATCTTTTGTTTTTCCCGGGATGTTTAGCACCGTGTTAAATATGTTATCAAAGAAATTTTTCTCTATATGCATGACATCCAAGTTGTGCCGGATGAGATTTGTGCTCCAATAAGGCAAATCCCAAAATATACTTCGTTTCTTCCAGTTATGTTCTTTACATATACGGCTATTTATTCTATCTGCATCTGGTTCCCATGCATACATCAACCCCAAATTCTCTATAGAATCAAATAGATCCGTGCCGGACCTAACCGGTTCGGCAAATTTTGTGACTGCTTTGTTCTTCCGGAAGGCGATCAAGTTACGCCTGTAAGGATGATTTGGTGGCAAGAACTTCCTATGGTTATCAAACCATGACTGCTTACCACTCTTCTGCAATGTAAATGCATCCGAATCATACATGCAATGAGGGCATGCCAGACGTCCAGCAGTGCTCCAACCAGACAACATTGCATATGCCGGAAAATCACTTATTGTCCACATCAAAGCAGCTCTCATTAAGAAATTTTGTTTCATAGAAATGTCGTAGGCTACCACTCCTGTTTCCCACAACATTTTCAATTCGGCCACCAACGGTTGCAGAAAGACATCAATCTTTTCCTTAGGATTTGATGGTCCTGGAACCAAAACGGTTAAAAACATTGCAGGATCTTTCATGCACTTCCACGGAGGAAGGTTATATACAGTCAGTATCACAGGCCAACATGAATACTGTTGCCCCGCTTGACCAAATGGTTGGAAGCCATCGGTACAAAGACCTAATCTCACATTCCTTATATCTTCAGCGAAAACAGGATGATTTTCATTGAACTGCTTCCAAGCCTTTGAATCTGATGGATGCCGCATTTCATCCTCTTTAGATTCATGTTCGGCATGCCATCTCATATCAGCAGCTGTTGCCTCAGATCTATATAATCTCTGCAGGCGTGGGGTAAGAGGAAAGTAATGCATCCTCTTGTAAGGCACACTTTTCCTCCTACTTGTACCGGCTCCTCCTTCGGTGTTTTTGAACCGTGATTGCCCACAAATCTTACACCATCTCAGCTCTGAGTCTTCACCCCAAAATATCATACAATTGTTCAAGCAACAATCGATCTTATTAACTGGAAGCCCAAGCCCACGCAACAACTTCTTTGTTGCGTAAAAACTGTCTGCGGCAACATTATCATTTGGCAGAATTTCTTTGATTAACTCAGCTACAGAATTGAACGCCTTTTCTGATAATCGATGTTCTGCCTTAATATTCAACATTCGAGCAGCTGTAGAGAACTGGGAATGACCCTCACACCCAGGATACAATTCTTGATTGGCAGCACTCAACATATCGTAAAATTGTTGTGCTTCTGGGTTTGGTTCTTCCATAAATGTATTCTGATTGAAGTCATTACCCGATGCATTCATAACCATTTGTTCATATGTGTTTAAATTCACAAATGGTTCTTCTACGGGAATTGACTCTTGTTCGCCTATAACAACTGCTGGAATATCCTCTGGTTCACCATGACAGTACCAAACATAGTAATCAGGCACAAAACCCTTCTTACACAAATGCACCTTAACAGTTTCCACATCTCTGTAGGCTTTATTCTGACACCTGTGGAAGTTGCATGGGCACCTAATCCTAGGCCCATCCATCCATTCAGGTTGGCTACATGCAAATGCGATAAACTCTTCCAATCCATTCAGAAAATCTGGATTCAGCAAGCCATCTTTTATCCTTGCATACATCCATGAGCGAGTCCCGCTCATTTTTGTCCGACTTATACAAAGTCTGGTAAAGCATTAATTAAAACCAAAAAATAAAACTATATTAGTATTAATACATATATATCTAAATTATTTATTGGGCACAACTAATTAAGGTTAATTACAACCAATTAAATCATTTATAAGTACGCAAATAATTTAGATACTAATAATTAACCAATTGCTAGGAAGGACCGATGCATAGGTTAATGGCTAAAGAGAGGGCTTGAGTTTGTGTCGGGCCATAAGGCGGTGCGTTTAGTCATTAGACTTCACAAAATTCAAGTGTCTTAAATAATTCTACCTTACTCCATGTCTACAAGGTAAGGCCCTATCCCATTCAAGAATATTTTTTGTGATATGTTATTCTGCTATTAATTATCATCGATCGGCAACATTGAAATTTCGGCAGCATTTCCTCATATGTTCTCCTAGATGTGTGGTATATAAGCCACACTAGGAGAACGTATGAGGAAATGCAAACCGAAATCTCACCCCACGATGATTACTAGCAGACTAACATGTCACAAAAATATTCTCAAACTGTCCACCAGGACAATTTGAGAATTTGCAAGACTAAGGCTTACAAATTCTCAAACGGGTCTAAAGGTTAATTAAAGTGCTGTGATTATGAAAGTCCGAAGACAATCGAACTTATGCTTGTTATTCTTAACATCTTGCGAATACTAAAATGTAAATCATTGAAACTAGTAATTTGTTGCTGAAAATTAAATAATATAACAACAAAACATTTTATTTAGCATTTCAAAATGTAATGCATCATTAAATATAAATAATCAAGACATAACAAATGTAAATGAGTATAAATGCACAAATACTATTGCATTCTGCTTAAATTAATTATTGCATAAATATTATGTAAATTAAATTTTTCCCGGAAATTTTTTTTTTTTTTTCACAGTGGCCTGGCCACCGTGGCCAGGCCACTGCCGGCCACGGCATGGCCGGACAAGAAAAGAAAGGGGGGGGGGGGTTTCCCCCCTCCCCCTGTTAAAAAATTTTTTTTTTTTTTTTTTTACAGTGGCCAGGCCACTGCCGGCCACGGCAGCGGCCGTGGCCGGACAAGAAAAGAAAGGGGGGGCGGGGGGTTTCCCCCCTCCCCCTGTTAAAAAAATTTTTTTTTTTTTTTCACAGTGGCCTGGCCACCGTGGCCAGGCCACTGCCACGGCCGGCCGGCCGTGGCCGCCTTGTCCGGCCGCGGCCACGGCCGTGGCCGGGAAAACAAAGGGGGGGCGGGGGGGGTTTCCTCCCCTCCCCCCTGTTAAAAAAAAAATTTTTTTTTTTCAGTGGCCTGGCCACCACCGTGGCCAGGCCACTGCCGGCCACGGCAGCGGCCGTGGCCGGAGAAGACGGCCACGGCCGTGGCCGCCTTGTCCGGCCGCGGCCACGGCCGTGGCCGGGAAACAAAGGGGGGGCGGGGGGGTTTCCTCCCCTCCCCCCTGTTAAAAAAAAAATTTTTTTTACAGTGGCCTGGCCACCACCGTGGCCAGGCCACTGCCGGCCACGGCAGCGGCCGTGGCCGGAGAAGACGGCCACGGCCGTGGCCGCCTTGTCCGGCCGCGGCCACGGCCGTGGCCACGGCCGAAAACAAAGGGGGGGCGGGGGGGTTTCCTCCCCTCCCCCCTGTTTAAAAAAAAATTTTTTTTTTTTATTACAGTGGCCTGGCCACCACCGTGGCCAGGCCACTGCCGGCCACGGCAGCGGCCGTGGCCGGAGAAGACGGCCACGGCCGTGGCCGCCTTGTCCGGCCGCGGCCACGGCCGTGGCCACGGCCGAAAACAAAGGGGGGGGGGGGGGTTTCCTCCCCTCCCCCCTGTTAAAAAAAAAATTTTTTTTTTTTAACAGTGGCCTGGCCACCACCGTGGCCAGGCCACTGCCGGCCACGGCAGCGGCCGTGGCCGGAGAAGACGGCCACGGCAGCGGCCGTGGCCGCCTTGTCCGGCCGCGGCCACGGCCGTGGCGGCCGTGGAAACAAAGGGGGGGCGGGGGGGGTTTCCTCCCCTCCCCCCTGTTAAAAAAAAAATTTTTTTTTTTTAACAGTGGCCTGGCCACCACCGTGGCCAGGCCACTGCCGGCCACGGCAGCGGCCGTGGCCGGAGAAGACGGCCACGGCAGCGGCCGTGGCCGAGGGAAAAAAAAAAAAAAAATTTTTTTTTTTTTTTTTTGGAAATGGGTAGCCGGGTAGCCGGAGGGGGGATGCGCCGGAGATCGCCGGCGTTTCGGTCACGGCGGCGGCTAGGTCAGACCGGAAGGAGGAAAGAAGAAAGGGGGGTTTAAATATAGGCAATTAGCGACGCCAATTGCGTCGCATTGCAATTTTTTTTTTTTTCTTAGCGACGCACGTGGGCGTCGCTAATCCATCATTAATAAATGTAAAATAATTTTATGAAAATATAGCGACGCCAATAAATGCGTCGCTAACGCGTCGCTAACTTGGCGCCATCCCTGGCGGGAAAAATAATTTTATTTTCTAATAATTGCGTCGCTAAGGCGTCGCAATATTTTTTAATAATTTAAATTGATTAATAAAAAAAGTTATTACATATATTGCGACGCAATAAGTGCGTCGCAATTATTTTTAAATATTTTTAAATGAAAATATTTAAATTTATTATAATAATTGCGACGACAAATTGCGTCGCAAATATCAGCTAATATTTATTTTAATATTTATATATTTTTTAATAATCGCATATAATATTTATAATTTAATGTTAATAATTACGACGATAAATTGCATCACAATTTATTCTATAAAATTTTTAATGTCCGACGATCGGTTGCGATCGATCCAAGATCCCGATCGGCCCGATCTCGGTCCGATCGGCAATCCGAATCGATCCAAGATCGATCGGACGACCCGATCGGACGATCCGGCGATCGATCCAAGATCCCGATCGTTCTCGGACCAATCCGTCCGAGATCGGCGACGATCCGACGGTTGCGATCGATCCAAGCCCTGATCCGATCGGCGACGACCGATCGCGGACCTCGGTCCGATCGGTCCGCGATCGATCCAAGCCCTGATCCCGATCGGCGACGACCGATCGCGGACCGCGGCAATCGGTCCGATCGGCAAAGGTCCGACGGTTGCGATCGATCCAAGCCCTGATCCCGATCGGCCACGACCTATCTCGACAGTTGCAATCCGTCCGAGATCGACGACGATCCGACGTTGCGATCGATCCAAGCCCTGATCCCGATCGGCCACGACCGATCTCGGACCAATCCGAGATCGGCGATCCGACGGTTGCGATCGATCCAAGCCCTGATCCCGATCGGCCACGACCGATCTCGGACCGAATCCGTCCGAGATCGGCGACGATCCAACGGTTGCGATCGATCCAAGCCCTGATCCCGATCGGCGACGACCGATCGCGGACCGCGGCAATCGGTCCGATCGGCAAAGGTCCGACGGTTGCGATCGATCCAAGCCCTGATCCCGATCGGCCACGACCTATCTCGACAGTTGCAATCCGTCCGAGATCGACGACGATCCGACGGTTGCGATCGATCCAAGCCCTGATCCCGATCGGCACGACCGATCTCGGACCGTGGCATCCGTCCGAGATCGGCGACGATCCAACGGTTGCGATCGATCCAAGCCCTGATCCCGATCGGCGACGACCGATCGCGGACCGGGCAATCGGTCCGATCGGCAAAGATCCGACGGTTGCGATCGATCCAAGCCCTGATCCCGATCGGCCACGACCTATCTCGGACAGTTGCAATCCGTCCGAGATCGGCGACGATCCGACGGTTGCGATCGATCCAAGCCCTGATCCCGATCGGCGACGACCGATCGCGGACCGCGGCAATCGGTCCGATCGGCAAAGGTCCGACGGTTGCGATCGATCCAAGCCCTGATCCCGATCGGCCACGACCTATCTCGACAGTTGCAATCCGTCCGAGATCGACGACGATCCGACTGTTGCGATCGATCCAAGCCCTGATCCCGATCGGCTCTGCAATCGTCCGATCGGCGATCCGACGGTTGCGATCGATCCAAGCCCTGATCCCGATCGGCCACGACCGATCTCGGACCAATCCGTCCGAGATCGGCGACGATCCGACGGTTGCGATCGATCCAAGCCCTGATCCCGATCGGCGACGACCGATCGCGGACCGCGGCAATCGGTCCGATCGGCAAAGGTCCGACGGTTGCGATCGATCCAAGCCCTGATCCCGATCGGCCACGACCTATCTCGACAGTTGCAATCCGTCCGAGATCGACGACGATCCGACGGTTGCGATCGATCCAAGCCCTGATCCCGATCGGCCACGACCGATCTCGGACCGTGGCGATCCGTCCGAGATCGGCGACGATCCAACGGTTGCGATCGATCCAAGCCCTGATCCCGATCGGCGACGACCGATCGCGGACCGCGGCAATCGGTCCGATCGGCAAAGGTCCGACGGTTGCGATCGATCCAAGCCCTGATCCCGATCGGCCACGACCTATCTCGGACAGTTGCAATCCGTCCGATCGATCCGGATCGATCGATCCGATCGGTCACGATCGATCCGACGATCTTGCGATCGATCCAAGCCCTGATCCCGATCGGCCACGACCGATCTCGGACCAATCGTCCGATCGGCGAATCCGACGGTTGCGATCGATCCAAGCCCTGATCCCGATCGGCCACGACCGATCTCGACCAATCCGTCCGAGATCGGCGACGATCCGACGGTTGCGATCGATCCAAGCCCTGATCCCGATCGGCCACGACCGATCTCGGACCAATCCGTCCGAGATCGGCGACGATCCGACGGTTGCGATCGATCCAAGCCCTGATCCCGATCGGCCACGACCGATCTCGGACCGTGGCGATCCGTCCGAGATCGGCGACGATCCAACGGTTGCGATCGATCCAAGCCCTGATCCCGATCGGCGACGACCGATCGCGGATCGGATCGGCGAATCCGACGATCGATCCAAGCCCTTATTCTGATCGGTCACGATCGATTTTGGACCGATCGCTATTTAACATAATTAATTTTTTTAAATATATAACGACGCAAAGGGTTGCATCGTATTTTTTAATATGATAATTAATATATAAAAAATTAACTTTAATTCTAATAATTACGATGCAACAAGTACGTCGCTATATTAAAACATAATTTTCCAAATTAATATTTTGCTTATTACATCGCTAATGCGTCGCTATTTAACATAATTAATTTTTTAAAAACATTGCAACTCACTGTGTTACGTCGTAATTATTTTTTCTCATATTTATAATTTATAAAATTTAATTTTATTTAAAATAATTGCGACGCATTTATTGCGTCGCTAAATTAAAAATAATTTTAATTTATTTTCTGGTTTATTGCGTCGCTAATGCGTCGCTATTTAAAATATTTAATTTTTTCCAAAATATTGCGACGCACTGGGTGGCGTCGCAATATTTTTTAAAATATTATACTGTAAAAAATATAATTCCATTTAAATTATTTGCGATGCAATTGTTCGTCGCTAAATTAAAAATAATTTTTCTATTTTTCTAGTTTATTGCGTCGCTAAGGCGTCGCTATTTAAAATATTTAATTCTTTTCAAAATATTGCGACGCACTGGTTGGCGTCGCAATATTTTTTAAAATATTAATACTGTAAAAAATATAATTCCATTTAAATTATTTGCGACGCAATTGTTGCGTCGCTAAATTAAAAATAATTTTTTTATTTTCCAATTTTATTGCGTCGCTAAGGCGTCGCTATTTAAAATATTTAATTCTTTTCAAAACATTGCGACGCACTGTTATGCGTCGCAATATTTTGTAAACTATTTGTACTTTAAACAATATAATTTCATTTAAATTATTTGCGATGCATTTGTTGCGTCGCTAAATTAAAAATAATTTTTCTTATTTTCTAATTTATTGCATCGCTAATGCGTCGCTATTTAATATATTTAATTCTTTTAAAAACATTGCGATGCACTGTGATGCGTCGCAATATTTTTTTCCGATAATTAGATTTTATAAAATTTAATTTAATTTAATTATTTGCGATGCAATTGGTGCATCGCTAAATTAAAAATAATTTTTCTAATTATCTATTTTATTGCGTCGCTAATGCGTCGCTATTTAAAATATTTAATTCTGTTAAAAACATTGCGACGCAATATTGCGTCGCAATATTTTTATTGATATTTATATTTCATAAAAAATTAATTTAAAAATATTGCGATGCAATATTTGCGTCGCAATATTAAAAATTTAATTTTTTTGATTTTTTGGTTAATTGAGTCGCTAATGAGTCGCTAATGCGTCGCAATATTTTGTTGTCACAAAGGCGTCGCAAAGTGGTCGCAATTTAGCGACGCAATTTTGCGTCGCTAAATTTGCGTCGCTATTTCGGTATTTTCTTGTAGTGTTTCGACTTCTGGGGAACAGGGCAATGAAAGTAGGGCTCACCCTCGATCTCCATGGGTATGTGAGATCTGAGAGCAAGGAGAGGGGTAAGATTACCTTCCCTGGAGGCGAGACCTTGACACTGGTTGTCTAGTCTGTGCGGGGGCTCAGGCTTCATGGGGTGGGGACTGCTTGGCTTTGCACTGGCCAATTTCTTGCTATACCTTCCCTCAATCTTCCTTCGAGCGGAATCAGTTTCGTTCGCACAAATGTATTTCTGTGCATGGCTCATAAGATCGGAGTAGGAGCTGGGGGCTTCTTATCCAGGGAGTAAGTGAAACGGGAAGGATGGAGTCCTTGTTTTAGAGCCAGAGTTGCTACTGCATCATTCATGTGGTAGACTTTGTGGGCGATCATTTTGAAATGGGCAACAAATTCTTTAAGAGACTCTTCTTCCTTTTATCGGATGGAGAACATGCTGTCAGCAATCCGAGAAATCCTTTAGCAAGCATCGAAGTGCATCAGAAAGGTCTTTTTAGTTGCCGAAAGAAGTCAATACTGCATGGTGGTAAATGGAAGTACTAGGCACACACTGCCTTTCTAAGCATGGCTGAAAAGGCGATACAGAGAAGGGCATTAGTTGCCCCCTAGACTTGCATGAGAGCTTTGTAGCTCTCAAGGTGATCTAGTGGATCCATTGTACCATCATATGGATTCAACTAAGGGAGGAGAAACCTTGAAGGGACCGATTTCTCCATGACACAGCGAGTCAGGGGGAGATGGCTGTCATAGTCCACCTCTAACTAATTTGTGAATCTTTGGCTGAGCTCCTCCAACTATCGATGGTATTCGTCGAGGCGTCTCTCTGATCAATAGTTGATTCACTTGCCAATGGACTCCTCTCCTGAGGATCTCAAGGAGGAACGAGGGGAGGGGTAACATCGGTGATGGGGCCCCCATTCAGGTTCCTTCCTGGGTCGCCACCTAGGAGAGGGGCTACCCGAATAGCGGTTTGGGGATCGTTGCCTCTTGGGAACCTTCCGATGATGGCGCTTGGGCGAGGCATGATAGCGGTGAGCCTCCCTCTTGGGGGATCTTCTGCGGGTGGATTATTGACTGGGCTGAGTAACTACAACTCCTGGCAGAGGAGGAGGTGTTGGTTGCTGTTGCTTGGCCGCGGAGTGCCACTCTTGCAACTTGCGAACCACTGCCACTAGCGATTAGACTTGTTACGTAAGGGCAGCAAGTGGATTAGGCTGTTTAGCCTGAGGTGGTGGTGAATGTGAAGTGGGAAGGTTGGCCTTCCGTTGCTCAGCTTGTTGGGGATGCCCCTAGCATGGCCAGTGGATGCTTCTCGGGTGTGTGTCACCACCATCATTGCATATAGGGAAGTGGGGGCTTGCAACTCGGTGTATTGAAGCCTTCTATCTCCTAAGGTAACTCCGCAGTGCCCTCCCTTCCTGGCACACCAATATGTTATCGCCAGATCACCCTCCTCGAATGTCCATGAGCTTCTAATCGTCTTCTCAAGCGAGCCCAAGATCATTCGGCGAGCTTCTCGCATTCTGGAGCATGCAAAATTAAAAGTCCTACGGACCGAAGATTCCGGCGAGGACCCTTCAACACTCAAGTCAGTGCTCTGGGTAATGACCGTGAGCTTAAGTAAGCTCGAGAAAGAGAGAGACTTAGAGAAGTGCTCTCTTTATGAGCGTGTGAATGTGTAGGAGTTGTTGTGTGTTACCTGGTCGGGGGTCCCTCTTATCCATTTTATTGATGCTTGGAGTCTGTGAGACTTGAGGAATGATCACTTGTCAGAGCATTTATGATAGGGGCAGCATAGTGGGGCTTGCCTCCTTGTGGCATCTCAGAGCTGCAGGTCGTGTCCTGTCAAATGTGGGTAACTGCAGCTGGTAGGTGGACCAAGTCCTATCAGAGTGGGTGGCCACTTGATTTAGATGTCAGCTACAGGTTGTTGCAGGCTTACAGAGCATGGACGACCATTTACAGTGCTTGCCAAATATGTTTCCCACGTCGCATGTTTGTTGTCCTGTATGAACAGTGATGGAGTTAGGCATGTGGGGGCCACAAGCAGTAGGTATGGCCACGTGGCGGCCATAGGCGGTAGCGGGCCACATGAGGGCGCTGACGCTGGGGTCAGTGCCGGGAGCTGGAGTTGGCAAGGCCGATGCTGGAGCCGGTACTGGGGCCGACTGTGGAGTCGGTGTTGGAGCCGACGCTGGAGTCGGTGAGGCCAACTTTGGAGTCGGTACTATGGCCGATGCTAGAGTCGGTGAGGCCGATGCTAGAGCCAGTACTGGGGCCGATTGTGGAGTCGGTGCTGGGACTGATGCTAGAGTCGGTGCTGGGGCCGACGCTGGAGTTGGTGAGGCCGATGCTGGGGTCGGTTGGGCCGAAACTGGAGCCAGTATTGGGGCCGATGCTGGAGTCGGTGAGGCCAAGTAGAGGAGGCTGACTCTGGAGATCGAAGCCACCTTGGGAAGCCGAGGCCTACTCCGGAGACTAAGGCCGCCTTGGGAAGGCCGGTTCCGACATCGGAGGCTAGGGCCGCCTTGGGAAGGCTGAGGCCGACTTTAGAGATCGAGGCTGCTTTGGGAAGGCCGAGGCTGACTCCAGAGACTGAGGCCGCTTTGGGAAGGCTGGGGTCGACTAGGATAGGCCGATTGGGGAGTCCGGCAGCAGCACGATCACCGTTGCATGCCCAAGTCGGATCACTGGACCCATCAGTTCTGGCAAATTTAGCTAGATTGCAAGATTCAAATTGAAATCTATAGAGTTAGAAAACTAGCCTATGGAATAATAGGGACCAAGCTTAACTTAAAGCTTAACTTAAAAGGCTAACTTAAGGGAGCTGTTGTTGGACTATTGTTGGCCCATCTATGTTAGAGCATCATTTACTAAATGATGGCTACCAAAGTACCCCGTCAGAGATTGAGAAGAAAAAGGACACCTACCAATCAAGCTCTCCCAAACTAGAGAGGATCAAGGAGACATTTCTTACCTTAGCATAGAAATATAGGACAATGATGGAAGAAGTCCCCAAATTGTACAAAAGTCTTGGACCACATGTTGGAAACTAAACTTGATTATTGGAAATTGCTGCATAGGAAGTTGATATTATTTAATTACTGCATAGAAAATTGCTGTTATTTAATTACATAGGAAATTGCTGTTATTTAATTGCATAGGAAATTGTTGTTATTTAATTGCATAGGAAGTTGTTATTCTGAATTAAGTATTGTGGAAGATCAAGAGTCATTTTGTAATTATAAAAGGCCATGTATCCTTTCACGTTTCAGCATGAAAAAATAGAAAAAAAAATCAGAAATTTTTCCAAAAGAAAATATCTTCTCCTCTTCCAACAAATTTGGTATCAGAGCCATAAAAGATCCATGGCCTCCATGAACTTTGTTCAATCCCAAATACCCAAACTCACCAAAGACAACTATGACAACTGGAGTATCCAAATGAAGGCTTTGCTTGGATCCCTTGATGTTTAGGATCTTGTAGAAGATGGCTACATGGAGCCGATCAAAGGTGAAGCAATGCTCACACAAGAGCAAAGAAAGCAACATAAGGAGTCAAAAAAGAAAGACAAGAAGGCTCTCTACACACTATACCAAAGTGTAGATGAAGGCACATTCGAGATTATCGCTGGAGCTGCAATATCAAAGGAGGCATGGGACTTATTGCATAAGGCACATAAAGGAGCAGAAAAGGTGAAAAAGATTCGGCTACAATCTTTGAGGTCTGAATTTGAATCTTTCAAAATGGTAACTGGGGAGTCAATTTCTAATTATTTTTCAAGATTGATGTCTATAGTCAATCAATTGAAAAGAAATGGAGAAGAAATTACTAATGTTCGAATCATGGAGAAAATTTTGCACTCTTTAGATGCAAAATTTGACTTCATTGTTGTAGCCATTGAAGAATCAAAGGAATTAGAAGAGATGACTATAGAGCAACTCTTGGGCTCTTTACAAGCACATGAGCAAAAGCTGTCTAAAATGATGGAGGAGAAACCCATCGAGCAAGTACTTCAAACAAATCTTACACTACAAGAAAAAGGTGATCTTAAAGGTCAAACAAGTTTCCATGGTCGAGGCCGTGGAAGAAGAGGAAGAGGTGGAAGATTTCATCAAGATCAACCTCAAAGAAGTCAAGGAGACATAAGAGACCACCATGCCCGAGGTCGTGGTAGAGGAAGATTTTTTAATCCTAGAGGAAGAGGAAGGTATGGACAACAAGCACTACAATGTTTTATTTGCAAAAAATATGGGCACTATGCTAAAGATTGTTGGTACAAAGATAATGTTAATTATGTTGATGAGAAAATTCATTTTACAAAAGAACAAGAAGAAGAAGTAACTCTACTTTTGGCCTACAATAACATTTCTGGTGCTATCAAAAGAAGTACTTGGTATCTAGACACAGGTGCTAGCAATCATATGTGTGGGATAAAGGATATGTTTTTTAAGATAGATGAAAGCTTCAAAGGCTCGGTGATTTTGGAGACTTCTCTAAAAGGCCAGTTGAAGGGAAAGGTAAAATCCTTATCAAGCTTCAAAATGGCACTCAAAATTTTATTTCAGATGTCTATTATGTTCCAGACATTAAAAATAACATTCTTAGTTTGGGCCAATTGCTTGAAAAAGGCTATGACATTCACATGAAAGAATTGGGTCTTTCTATCAGAGACAACAACAATACTCTTATTGCACATGTTCCTATGTCAAAAAATAGAATGTTTGAGCTAAGTTTGCATGTTGATGGCTCCTCTTGTATGTTAACACAAAGTCTTGATGACTCTACTCTATGGCATCTTAGATATGGACATTTAAACTTTGATGGATTAAAACTTTTGTCTAGCAAGAATATGGTGACAGGAATGCCTTGGCTGAAAATGTCTAAGGAAAAATGTGAAACTTGCATAGTTGGAAAGCAACAAAGGAGAACCTTCATTTCAGGAAGATCAAGAAGAGCAACAAAACCATTGGAATTGATACATTCATATGTTTGTGGCCCAATCAAACCAACAACTATGGGAGGTAATGAATATTATCTTTCCTTCACTGATGATTATTCTGGAAAGACATGGGTTTATTTATTAAAAAAAAAGAGTGAAGTATTTCAGAAATTTAAGGAATTTAAGTTGCTTGTTGAAAAACAAAGTGGTTTTCAAATTAAAGCTTTGAGATCGGATCGTGATGGTGAGTATTTATCCAAAGAGTTTTCAAATTTTTTCAAAGCACAAGGAATTTTTCATCAGGTTACTATGCCTTATTCACCTCAGCAAAATGGGGTTTCGGAAAGAAAAAATCGAACTATTTTAAATATGGTTCGATGTATGTTGAAAGATAAAAATATGCCTAAAGAATTTTGGGGAGAAGCAATTGCTTGTGCAGTTTATTTGTTGAACAGATTTCCATCAAAAAGGCTTCACAATATGACACCTGAGCAAGCATGGAGTTCATACAAGCCTAAGGTTGATCATCTTCGCATTTTTGGAAGTGTTGCTTATGTCAAAGTGCCTGATGAGAAAAGGATCAAACTTGATGACAAAGGAGAAAAGTGTATTCTTTTAGGATATGCTGAAAATTCAAGTGGCTATAAGTTGTATAATCCTATTACAAAGAGAGTGATTTTTTCAAGAGATGTTGAATTTGATGAAAAGCAAATGTGGAGCTGACAAGATAACAATAAAATGCAAGAAAATAATGAAGAAGAAGAGTCACAACATCAAGAAGAAATTCCATCAACTCCACAACAAAGTCCAAGACATTCATCTCCATAAGAAAGTTCCAGTGGCTCATCCTCAAATAGAGCACACAAAACTCGGAGTGTGCAAGAATTGCTTGACGTCACAAGGCGTCTTGATGCTAATGATTATACTATGTTTTGTCTTTTTGCAGGTTATGATCCAATTGAGTTTTATGAAGCAAATAAAGAAGAAAAATGGAGATATGCCATGCATGAAGAAATTTCATCAATAGAGAAAAATGACACTTGGAAACTCACAAATCTTCCCCAAGGTCATCAAGCCATTGGAGTCAAATGGGTGTATAAAACAAAAACAAATGCAAGTGGAGAAATAGAAAAACACAAAGCCCGCTTGGTAGTAAAAGGCTACAAACAACAATATGGTATTGACTATGATGAAGTTTTCTCTCCTGTTGCTCGAATGGAAACGGTACGCCTTCTCATTTCCTTAGCAGCAAATGAAATAGAAAATTTTTCAAATGGATGTGAAATCAGCTTTTTTGAATGGATATTTGAATGAAGAAGTCTATGTAGAACAACCTTTGGGTTTCATTCAAAAAGGACAAGAAGACAAAGTCTACAAACTCAAACGAGCTCTTTATGGATTGAAACAGGCTCCACGAGCTTGGAATACAAGGATTGACAAGTATTTTGCTGAAAATGGTTTTCAAAAATGCCTTCTTGAACATTCTCTTTATATGAAGTCCAATCATATTGGTGATGTTCTATTTGTTTGTCTATATGTGGATGATTTGATATTCACAGGAAATAATCTTGCAATAATTGAAGTTTTCAAGACTTCAATGATCAAAGAATTTGAAATGACAGATTTTGGCTTAATGTCTTATTTTTTGGGTATTGAAGTAAATCAATCAGATGAAGGCATATTTATTTCACAAAGCAAATATGCAAAGGAAATTTTGGAGAAATTCAAGATGAAGAATTGCAATTCAAGCACCACTCCAATTGAATACAATACTAAATTAAGTAAAGATGGAGAAGGAGATCTTGTCAATCCAACATATTATAAAAGTTTGGTTGGAAGCTTAAGATATCTTACAAATACAAGGCCGGATATTGCTTATAGTGTTGGAGTTATAAGTCGTTACATGGAGAAGCCAAGAATGGATCATTTAATTGTTGCAAAAAGAATCCTTCGATATATCAAAGGTACGCAAGATTATGGTATTTTCTATTCATCTACTAATCCAATAAAATTAGTTGGTTGTTGTGATAGCAATTGGGCAGGAGATATTGATGATAGAAAAAGTACGAGTGGATTTGCCTTTTATATTGGAAGTGGAGCATTTACATGGTCTTCAAAGAAACAACAAATTGTTACACTTTCATCATGTGAAGCAGAGTATGTTGCTGCAGCAAATTGTGTTTGTCATGCACTTTGGCTTCAAAGACTACTACAAGAAATGAAGATTTCACATGAAGAGCCAACCAACATTTTTATTGATAATAAATCTGCTATACAACTTGCAAAAAATTCAGTCTTCCATGATCGAAGTAAGCATATTGATACAATATTTCACTTCATTCGAGATTGTATCAAAAATCAAGAAGTGCAACTTCTCCACATTTCAACAAAAGATCAGGTAGCTGATATCTTCACAAAAGCCCTCAAGGAAGAAGAGTTCAAGAAGTTGAGAAGCATGCTTGGAGTCATGAAGAATCAAGTTTAAAGGGGGGTGTTGGAAACTAAACTTGATTATTGAAAATTGCTGCATAGGAAGTTGATATTATTTAATTACTGCATAGGAAATTGCTGTTATTTAATTACATAGGAAATTGCTGTTATTAATTGCATAGGAAATTGCTGTTATTTAATTGCATAGGAAGTTGTTATTCTGAATTAAGTATTGTGGAAGACCAAGAGTCATTTTGTAATTATAAAAGGCCATGTATCCTTTCACGTTTCAGCATAAAAAAATAGAAAAAAAAACCAGAAATTTTTCCAAAAGAAAATATCTTCTCCTCTTCCAACACCACAGAGGCTAATCCAGTGATAAAATTGACTCCATCACAAGCGAAAGGAGAAACTAGAGGTTTTGAATCTCTAGCCGAATCTCACCATTCCATGGTTCAACCTGTCTTACATACAGCAAGCAAAAGCTAAAGAAGAAGGAAATACAATACCTAGAAGCTTTCATGGCATGTCCAACACTTACTAAGGTGAACGAATAAGGCGAAGCTACTTTTCTTAATCATCTCACTTTCAAGCCCTTTGCAACGGAGAGCTATGAGGGCTGCATAATAGTAGTAGATGGGGCATGACCTGATGAAAGAAGACTTTAACCGGGTTGTGATGGACAGAAGAGATTTCTTTGGGTTGAATAAAGGAAAGGTTGATGCTTTAGATGGGGATGATCAGATCTAACATGAGGCACCAATCAGCAAGCAGGCACCCAACATCAAATACATAGAAGACTGAAATTTTACTATAAGTAAGATGATCATTAAAGTATAAAAGATTAATTAATAATCATAAAGCTGATGTTTGCATTCGCTTGGAAAGTAGATTGTTTAGTAATTCAGTAAATAAAACTCATAGAAAATTTTAATAATTCTGAAACATCAAAGCAGTCGATTTATTAAGTCTTCTTGGTGAAATTATTGCGAATTTTTTTCTGATATGAATAACAGTCACTGGATATCATCTTTGGTTTGTGTGAGTATTAATGGTTTTGTTAGAAGACAACCGTGGGAGGAATTGCAAGGTATCATTGAACTTTAATTGCCTACTGCTAGGGATTTTCATACTACCAAAGCCATATAGATTTGAGAACGTATGGTCCACCTTTGAGGAGTCCTTTAGTATTGTCTTAAAAGCCGGTCATTCTGTTGCACCAAGATCTCCAATTTATATGCTGTCCAAACAACTCAAGTCCACAAAAATGGCCCTTAAACAATGGAATAAGGATAATGTGGGTCATATCAATCTTCACATTAAATCTCTGAAGAAAGATATTAAGAAATTACAAATAAAAAATATATCTGTTGAGGGGCAAAACAACTCCAACCTGCAATTCCTGAGAAATAAAGGAATTTTATCAACTATTGCAAATTCCAAAAATCTTTTGCAAATAAAAATCAAGGATCCAATGGCTTTAGGCAGGTGACAGTAATACAAGTTTTTTCTATAAATATGTTATCATGAGGTGGTGTAGGAATAAAATTTTACTTTTGAAGAATATTGCAAGGGCATAAGTGAATTCAGAAAAGGAATTAGTCAGGAATTCTATAACTTCTTTAGAATAGATGGTCCTAGATAACTCAATGTGTGTCACATCCTTATCCCCTCCTTTATACAGACTAAATATGAAGGAAAGGAACATATTAGAAGCTCTAGTCACTAATAAGGAGAATATTATAACTCTTAAATTTATGGCGCTAGATAAGACCTGACAGGCCAAATGGATTTTTCCTTAGTTTTTACAAACATTATTGGCATATCCAATCCTCTTCTCGGCAACATTCGGACTGCTCTGCGAGGTTTTCACAGAGTCCACATCCGGCACATCTATCGGGAAGCTAATTCATCGGTTGACTGGGTAGCGATGGCTGTAGCCCATCATGTGGAATTTTGGACATGGAATCAGGGTAACCCCTGTCCCTTAGCTCTTAAGCAAATTTTGTACTCTAATATTTCTGGGCTAACTCGTACGAGGTTAGTGTGATCGTCCGTCTTTATCACAAAAAAAAAAAATAAAACAAATAAAATAAAACATTATTGGCATTTCATAAAGAGGGATATATGCTAAGCTGTCAAACACTTCTTTTCAATGGGAAGATGTCAAATGCTTAGAAAGCCATTTTTATCACTTTGATCCCAAATGCAGCGACCCTAGTCTTCTCAACCATTTCGAACTAATTAGTTTGTTCAATACCACATACAAAGTAGTAGCTAAGATTATCACATTAAAGATAAAGAGAGTTATTCATAGCTAGTTGGCATTTATTTTAGGCTGCATGATTGCAGATAATATTATCATTGTATAGGAGGCTATTCATTTCTTACATAGTTACTGAGAACAACCCTTTAAAGCTATCAAATTAGTATACAGAGGGCCTGTGATAGGGTTACTGAGATTTCCCATCTACAATGCCTAGTCACTTGAATTTCCTTGAGAAAATGACCAGTTGGATCAATGGTTGAATTAGATCTCCCTTATTCTGTTAGTGGAACTTCTATAAAATTTTTCTGTTTCATGATCGTTATTTGTTAGGGTTGCCCTTTTCACCCTTTTTTAATTTTATGTTCTAAGATGATGCCTAGAAATGTGTTGCTACAGGGATTGGTTTTGTTGAGGCAATAAGACTCTTGCTGGACCAAAAAAAAAGTGTAATTTTTTTTTTTTATAATATTGTCTATAGCCTTCTGTTCGTATTTGTTTTGGTCGGGAACTCTTCATCGGTCAAGAAGATTGATATGACAACGAAAACAAACCAAGAAACATTCTTAAGTTCTAACAAATTCCCGCTATTATTCATTTTTTTTTGTTTTTTTTATTAATTTAAGTTGTTTTGGTCATGCAGCTGATCAATGCTTTCTACATTATATAAAAATGAAAAAGTCTTTATACACTACTTTCAATGCAGGATAATCTACATTAGATGCGATGATTTGCCCGCATATAGCTCCATAAATTTACGGTAGGGGACCTACAAGCAGACCTTTCAGTACGGGCTTATGCGCGTCCGATGTATGCCATTCTGTATTGAAGGTGATATACAAAATTTTTTTCTATAAAATAAGCCCATGTAAATGTTCCTTTCGTAGGAAAGGCCTTAGTCAAGCTGGGCATTGGCCCAGTGCATAAGGTCTCTAATAGGCTAAGATCCAAAATTGGCTCAAAATAAATTGAAGGTATAGCCAATAAATAAAAGAAAAAGTCTTTGTTGTACCAAACAGCATACTATAAGTGCGATGCCTGTGCGCGAATGTTATTTTTTATTTTATTTTTTTTTGATATATGTGCGTATATATACTGCGATTCAATCGTTGAGCATCATGCGTGCGATTTGCATCGCATCATGTGCATAAAGATTTTTTTTTTAAATAAAATATATCTCTACGACGTCCTTGCCATCTCCATCTTCTTGTCTTCTTGTTCTGCCTTCCTTGTCCCCTTGTGTTGATGACGTCAAGATGGGCCTCATTATTACCTGGCTGATGGTTCCACAGAGACCCTTAGGCCTAAAGTTCAGCCTAGACTCATCTTTAGAACCCGGCCGGCTTGTTTACCGGGGCTTGGCTAGGCCTTTTGCCAGTCCTGTGCCTGCATCATTCTCTCTTCAGCTGGATTGTTGTTTGTGCTGAAGTGGAGGGAACAGGAATGGTTCTCCCCTTCAATTTATAATGATATAATAGGAAATTCCGGAATCAGTTTGACCAAGTACATTCTTCCTCGGTGATAATGGAATAATACCACAATATGATCTAAATTTTAAGATGGAAGATGTCTTGAAAAAAGAAAAGAAAAGAGAATATAGCAAGAGGCCTACGCGGCGGAGACCGCTGTGCACGATGGGCTTGTGACGTCGTATTTGACCACACCGCCGGCGGCGTCCACCGTCCGGAGATAGCAAGTGTTCCCATCCCTATACTTGTAGAATGACTTGGTGCTCCCACCACCCCACACCGGCATGCCATCGTGCATCAACACCGTCCCCTCTGCGTCCTGCCGATCCGTCAGCAGGCTCGTGCTCACCGCCATGTTATCGTTCAAGTTCAGCACCTCCTCGAGCTGGTGGTAGAGCCTCGAGTTCTGGAGCACCGCCCCTCCGGCCGCATTCACCGTCGACGTCTGCACCTGGAGCGGCGCGTCTGTGAAGAGCTGCACCCGCCCCACCACCTGGTTTTTTCCTTTGTGCACACCCACTGTCATGGCCTCCTTGTTTACCATCTCCACTTGTGTTACTGTTCCCCTATTCTGGACCACCACTTGGCTCTTGAACGTCACCTTCTGCCTCACCATGGTGGTGACGTTCCCTTTGGATGAGCTCACCCACCCAATGAATCTGAGGAGCCCCTCGGCGTCGATCTCCGAGCTGCCGTCCTGGTCCCTCCACTCTGCGTGGGGGTTCACTCTGAGCGGCGGCGCTCGGTAGTCCACCAGACTCGCCTCCACGGCGTCCGACCACCGGTCGACCCACAGGTGGAGGTTAGCGGTGAGGAGCCAGTAGGACTGGCTGTGCTTGACACCAAGCCCGATTTCATGTGGCTGGCCGTCGAGCACAAGTCCGAGGAATGGAGTCATCTCGAGGTCGTAAGTGGGCATATCGAAGGCTCCGATGGCTGCGACTGGGGACCAGAAGTAGGGGTTGATGGATCCTGGGTATATGACAGCGAACGGAATGTGACCACCGACGAATTTACCATCAATGGTCGCGTACAGCTGGCGTAAACCGCCGTTGGCCCTCGGCTTGCCGAGGTCGCCCCGCATGTACTCGGACTGGAGCGGGTTGGCATACCAGAACTCGTCGTCGGCGTGGTAGGACGCAAAGATCTCCAGCACTGCACGGTACGTGTTCCTGGGAATTAAGACAGAGGCCGTTGGCATATCGGAGTTGCCGTTGATCTGGAACCAAAAGCTGCTGCCATTGGTCGCCTTCCCTTGCGAGATGGGGACGATAAGGTCCGCAGGCTCGCGGTAGAGACCTTTGACGCTCGGGTGAGCAGCGTTGATGGACTTAGAAGACAGCGGTCCACGGTAGAAGTGGAGGGAGACGTTGGCGGTGAAGACGCCGGAGGGGTTGGAATTGGAGTTTCCAAGCATCATGGAGACGGTACCGCCGCCACTGAGCCGGCGGAGGAGGGCGGTGTAGCGGGTGATGTCCTTGTGGACCATCCAAAAGGCACTGGGGTTCATGCTGACTGGAGTACTGGTCCGGAGGATCTCGGCTCCATCGATCCAGATAGCGGCGGTGCGGTCCTTCTGGATGTGGCTATCAGAGGTAGAGAAGGAGAGCTCCAGCACGACGCGGGTCCATGGCGCGGGGCAGTCCCCGGGGTGGTTGTAGTTGGTGGTGACAGGGGAAGAAGAGCCAACCGCGCCGGCGAAATCCTGCTGGAGGACCAGAACAGAGCACTTCGGGCTCTGGCCCGGGAGCGCAGGAGGGAGTGTTGGGTCCAAGAACTCAAGGCCAGCCTCAGTTGCCAAGGTGCTGTGGATAGAGGCATATTGGAGGAACAAAGGAAGGATTAAGGAGGCGATGAAGAATTGGCTGGGTTTGATATGCATCTCTTATTCTTTCCTTTGGGAGGTTTATTGGCAAAATAATAATGGCTTGTTGCTGCGAGGCAGCTCGCTGTGAGACAGCTCACTTTGAGGGTCGTATATAGTGGAGACTGCATTACCCGTTGATTGGCGTTTCAGAGAGGAGAGGGGACGAAATGTGCATCATGTTCATTTGTTCCTTGCTTTCCAAGGAACAGAGAAGGGTAGCCTTGGGATTCTTCAGTGTGATTTCGTTCCGTTCGGTTTCATCAAGCTTCCTTTAGCGTGTACGGGAAGCGGGCAGCAGAATCCAAGTGAAAGAATTGAAGAAAGAGAATCGATGATAGACTATTGTTGCGCCTTCTACTGGAGCCGCCGGCGGGCAGCGACCCGGGCAAGCAGAGAGGAAAGGAGGCAGAAAAGAGAAGGAGGGGGAAGACAAGGCAAACGGGGAAAAGAGAGAGAGAGAGAGAGAGACACAGAGAGAGATAGAGACAGATAGAGAGATAGAGAGAGAGAGATAGAGAGATATAGAGATAGATAGATAGAGAGATATAGATATATATACACACACACATACATACATACACACATACAGACACATACATACATACATACATATATATACATATACATACATATATATATATATATATATATATACATATATACATATAATATAATAAACATAAATAATAATATAATTTTAATATAAAATATTATTAATATAATATTAATATATGAATATATTTAGCTTAATATAATATAATAATAATAATTAGTAATGTAGCAGCAGAGTACTACCATATAGCAATAATTGAGTTCTACACTTTTTTAAGGCTCAATAATATTAATATTAATAATAGTATATGATTCCGTGCTTACCTAAAATATCTCAATTATTGATCCTTTTTAAACGTTTTGCGTCGCTTTTAAGCCATGGTCACTCTAGACACTCGATATGATAAATAATGGAAAGAGCGATCAATTTATGGAAACCCCACCAATATTTTATCAATACTCATTCTTGTTGCTGCTCTTTTATTTATTTATTTGTATGTTTCGGTAAATTAATGCTCTTTATTCGATTACCAATTTACACGTCACTCTACATTAGCAGCACATGAAAAGTGTACAATGATTAGCCGATTGCAAGAGCCTTGTGTCCTTTAATGAGACCAACCATCTACTGCTTGACAGCAGCTGACATTTGACGTGAACCATAGTATTCATGTCTGCGGCGAGGAACTTTCATTGGTTCTGTGAGAACTTAGATAAATGTGTTGCGCAAGTCTCGAATACATTGTGGACCACACGGAGACAGCTGGAGATCTGATTATTTTTTACCGTGAGGCGAGTTAACTTGCATTCAAAGAAATACGCACGGCTTGAATAATGGCCATGGTTTTCATCTATGCGAAAGATATTGGTTGGAAAAACGACATTTATTACAAGTATCATGCCAACCACAAATAATCAGGATTGAAAAACTCTCTAGTTTACATCCAAACAAGAGGCAATCTAAAGTTGATGCAGCAGCTGTTGACCTAGGAACGAACTCCTTGCTGGTTGCACTAATGGCCTCCTATAATATTGAATGCTAAACTTAACTGTGCTTCCACAAATTCCATTGGTTTATATCCAACAAGGTTACACTTATGAGTGTCGCAACCCTCAATCTGTAGCTCAATTCAGAAACATCACAATATCACAATATGATCGCATATTTTTAAAATGAACTCTAAGAACACACAAAGCTTTCTAAATGAACAATATAATCACAATTAAAATATTGACTGAAATTAAATTCATAGGCCTCATAATACTGTCACAAATCATCAACTAATATATAAATATTTATATGTCAATCTCAATATATATATATATATATATACTACAAGAAAAATGACTAGTTATTACGAATTAATTCATCGCAATACGTACAAAAGTCATCGTAATAAGTTATTACGATGATAAAAAGTTCATCGTAATACGTTCTCAAATCGTCGTAATAAGTTATTGTCGTAATAACTTATTACGACGTAAATAATTTCATCATAATAAATAACATACACTACAAGAGAACAAAAATATAGCGACGTCCAAATGCATCGCTAATGCATTGCTAAACATACTATTGCGATGCATTAGCGACGCAATGACGGCGTAGCTATGATGATCGTTGCAATATCAATTTGTCGCAATTGCGTCGCTTAACAGCGACTATCTGCGATGCACTAAATGCGTCGCAATATTACGACGCATCCTAAATGCGTCGCTAATTTTAAAACTAATTTTTAATATTTAATAATATTATTAAATATTACGATGCATTCAATTGCGTTGCAATATTGCGATGCATTTAGTTGCATCGCAATATTTAATAATAATATTTTAGATATATTAGCGACGCAATTTGAGTCGTTAATGCGTCACTAAATAATTTTTTTAAAAAATATTACGATGCCAGATCATTGCGTCGCAATATTTAATAATAATATTTTAGATATATTAGCGACACAATTTGAGTCACTAATGCATCGCTAATTAATTTTTTTTTAAAATATTGCGACGCCAGGTCATTGCACCGCAATATTTAATAATAATATTTTAGAAATATTAGCGATGCAATTTCAATCGCTAATGCATCGCTAATTAATTTTTTTTTTAAAAATAAAATATTAAAAATTAAAACGGTTAATACAATTTTATTACATTTAAATATTGATCGAAACATTCATAACTCATTGATCCAAACATTCATCATTCAATTTCCAAAAATAATTAATATATTAAAATTTTGAAGTTTTCATGTACAAAATATAAAAAGTAAAGAAAAAAATACATCAAGAATCTGCATGTTCATATGGATCTGGAAACCCTGCGGCATGCGGCTAACCATATCCTGCAATTGACGCATCTGCTCTCGCACGTCTGCAAGCTCCTACTGAAGGCCTCCCGTATGCTGCTCGAACTCGTGCTCAACCTCCTGTCGAACCTCCTGCCGAATGCCTTGTCGAACCTCCTGACGAACCTCCTCCGTGATAGATCTCCGAATGTCATCTAAACGCTCGGCAGGAATATCGCAAGCTGGAGGCCTGATGGGAAAAATATGAAGAAGCTCTAGTGCCCAGACCATAGACCCTGCGGTCTCGCGGCTGGGCACCAACAGCCTCCAAAAACACACGTCGACTCTCCTCCGCTGAGAGTTCGACAGGCGTCCCCCCATCAGTGGAGTCGACCTGCGATGCCTGGGAGCGAAGCTCCTCGACTCGTGTCTTTGAATTATAAAATCAATAATAAATGAATCAATAAATTTCTCTAAATAAAATTTTAAAATTTAAACAGATACAACATAAAGCTAATTTCTTACCGCAACCTCTCGTAATCGTGTATCAACCCAGGAACGTCCCTCCTGGTGTGTGTCGCCTTGAATAGACGAAACTCACCAGGATCTCCGCCCTCCTGCTCAGACTATAACAATAGAAAAATTGATATTAAAGTAAATATTTGTAAATAACTAAATTAGTAATTAAATTATTTATATTTTCTTACCATACGACGTCTGTGCTCCTGAATCAAAATGGAGCCCGAAGTATGGCGGGAGAGACCCGTGCCAGGACCGCCCCTCTCGGATTGGCGGTTCGTGCTGGCTGATGCAGACCTCCTGCGCCAGCCATCAGACTGTCATACCTGCTGCCACTCGTGCCAAATACCCTCTGGCACATGTACAGGACGGTGACCCGATGACCTCCATTGATGAAGCATGTCGAAGTATTGGCGTTCCGTAAGAGCTTCCCATGCTGCCCTAATGGCATCATGGCTAGCAGGGTCCCACGTAAACTTTTTCTGGATTAAAATAAACAGTTAGTTTCAGAATTTATTAAGATTAAGAAATTTTATATCAGTGATAAATTATATTTAATAAGTTTACCTGAAACTCTAAAAAATAAAACTCCCTCGTGGCTGCAGATACATGGCGCCAATCGTAGCCACTGGGATCCGCACACCTCTGAAATATGGAGCTGATATGGCTCGATACATGATGCTGCTCAATAAATCTATTAAAAAAATGCATGTTTATAAGTAATTGACTTAAAAACATAAACATATATTTTTAATTAGTATATACTTACAACCCATGAGTATCCAGTCAAAGTACGGTGCGGCCGATGGTGGAAGAACTCTCGAAGGTCTGTGCCGATCGGCTGGATAATAATAGTAATGCAGGATCACCACCGACTGCTAGAGAGATTGGAGGCTGTGCGATGTGTGGAGATCGAAACTCTCCATCTCCAAAGCTCATGTGATCAGATGCTGCAGGGCTACGTCCCTACTCACTTCGTCCGTCGTCGATAGATCTACCTCGGCCCATCATACTGAAAATACTAAAGATTCATGAATGTAATTACGATTAATGATTGAATATGTAAAAATATAACATTTATAAAAATAAATTGTATTAAAAAAAACCTCTATGTTTAGTCGGTTTCATTTGTTTCATGAAATCTTGGTTCAAAATCCGATGCCGTATCGGACTGCGATTCAGTTTCATTATCATCGGAAGGAAACCGAACATTTACATCTGCTATTTCTTGGACATCACCATTTGGATCTCTAAGTGATGTTTCAGGAGCCCTTGTGTCATCCTCAATTGCATGCATTTCCATCTCATCCTCTTGAAATGCAGGGCACTCGGCTGATTGATTTGATGAACTCTCGTCTAATACGATTGTTGAACGTAGGACAATTTTAGAAACAACCCATCAATCTCGCTTGTCGTTCACAAACTTGGATATCCATAGTAAAACACTTGCTGAGCTTGGGATGCAAGGATGAATGGTTCATATTTTTGCAATCTTCGTCGATGGTTCACTTCAACTAAATTGTAGTCGTTATGAACCCTTTTGCCCACAGGAACTGTTGGATCGAACCAATCGCAACGAAATAATACGGTTCGTTTCATAGGCCAATCGAGATATTCAACTTCAACCACCTCTACTAACTTTCCGTAATAATCCTGTATATTTGCTCCAACACTTTCTCCTTTAACACAAACGTCCCAATTCTGCGTGCCTCTTGAAGCTGCTAATCGTTCAATCTGAAATTTGTACCCTTTAACAAAATAGCTAGTAGAGGTTGTTATGGTCTCCAATGGCCATTGCGATAGACATTTAATGAAAATATTATCGGTTGTGGACCATGGACCGTTTACCTATAAATTAATAAGCTATTCACAACCAATTCAAAAATAAAAGCCATGATTGAAATTGATTGAGTGATACTACTCATAAATTCATAAAACCAGTAAGCGAACTCCGTTTCTAACTTCTGCCGAATTGCAACTTGACTGATGTCGGGATTCATCTGTCGTTGTCTATCACAATACATCCTTATGGGATGATAATGATTAAAACTTATGTTAGCAATTAAATATTATGGTATATTGTAATTTAAATTAGAAGTTCCAATTAAGCATTGAAGTATACACTTACTCAATATATGGATCGACTTCTCTACAGTTCATTAGGATGTAATAATGTGCTGCATTATACTCCATATCGCTAAGATTTCTTGACTTATGCCCCCCAAATGAACGGCCGATACCTTTAAAAATTGATATTCTACCGTCATCAGGTTCTCCTTCGTCCACACATACGTCATCGTTACGACCAAGATTACGGCTCCTTGTGTGGACGTGTCCCTCAAAGTAATGCGAGGCAAAAGTTAAAACTTCTTCGACCAAGTGTGCATTGCATATAGAACCTTCAACCCTTGCCTTATTACGCACATTATTTTTTAACTTCTTAAGGTACCTATATGTAAAGTTGAGACAAAAAATGAACCAATTTTCTCGCAATGAAATAATATTTGAAATGTCAACATGTTGGTCCAGATAGCAACCCAAGAGGGGGGGAGGGGTGAATTGGGTTTTAAAATTTAAACTCTTTTGAAAATAACCCCCAACGGAAATAAAAACTTAGATTCACACAAATTAAAACAGAATATGCACAAATAGAGAGTTAAAGATAAAGAGACAATCACAGCAAACACAGGAGATTTTATAGTGGTTCGGTGTACCTACACCTACATCCACTCCCAAGTATCTCTTGGGTCTACACTATAATCAATCTGATTACAGCAGAGTTATTTTGCAAGCTCACAACTCGAACTTGTTGTTTTCCTGGGTGCACAACGAACCCAGTTGGTTTTCAAGGCTCACCAGCATAAAACCTAACACCACAAGCTAATGCTTGCACAAGGCTAACAGCCTCAACTGAATCAATCACCAGATTGACCCAGCAACCAATATTTATTTTACAAGATAAACAGCTCCTCCTATGAGCAAATATACAATAATGAAACAAGAATAAAAGGATAGGAATCAAAGCCTAATTCGCAGATCTTGGTGGCTTCTTCCTTCTCTTCCTTTGAGTAGATCTTCCTTCAAGGTGCTCTTGAGACTCAGAAGATCAGAAAACTAGGGCTTCCTTCTTCCCTTGAGATTTCTTCAAAATAGAACAACAAAAGCTTGGAATCTCTCTCTTTTCTTTTGGGAATCAATATGATCTTTCCTTTCGAGTTTTCCCTCTTTTCTCTTTTGATTTTCTGATGGATTTCACAGATTTCTCTCTATTCTTTTCTTTTTGTCTCTCTCATTTCGGATGCAGCAAACCCTCTTCTTATAGATCCCGATTAATCCATAAATAGTTTAAAACTATCCGTTAGAAACAAGTGTAAGAAGGATTAGAACCAAAAATAGCAATAGCCGTTGGGATTAAAAAAGATAAAGATAAGGTTTAGAGTCATTCTGACAGTTCTAGAGTCGCGTCTGACATTCTGGAGTCGGCTCTAACTTTTCTGGAGTCGGCTCTAACTCGAAAATCTTTAACCCGCTTGAACTGGAGTCGTCTCTGACTTTTCTAGGGTCGATACAAAAATCTTCTGGAGTCGACTCTAACAGTCTAGGAGTCGACTCTAAGTCATGGCCTGAAAAGCATCGTTCTATCTTTTCTGTTGGAGTCAGCTCTAATAGTCCTGGAGTCGACTCTAAGTCCGTGCCAATTTTCAGAGTCGACTCTGCGATTCCATGTGTCGACTCTAATGTCTACAAACTTACCTTGACATTAGATTCGAACCAGAACTTGATTTGACTCATGATTTTGATTATTAAATCGACTTATAAGCTGAAAAAATTAATCAAAATCATTAGTAACTTCAAATATTATACTCAAATAGTTTTGTTAATAATCAAAATCCTCAATTGGGTCAACAATCTCCCCCTTTTTGATGATAACAAAAACTTTGAGTATATGCATCAAAAATTCATTTGAACTAAGAGTTGTAGTCACTGTTAAAGCTTTGAAACTTCCTAACATAGAATTTGATGCCAATTTTCAAAATGAACTTTTAACAAATATTCTTGAGTTCTATAATAAACATCAATCAAGATGATTTAACTTTTATATGAAAAAATTATTAAGCTCCCCCTGCATTGAATAACTCCCCCTATGTAGATAAACTGAATTCAATTGAACATTTTTGATTAGAATCTCAAAATTTTTTCTCCCCCTTTGTAGATATGCAAAAAAAATCTTATATTCTTTCATTCTTTTTCTTTCTCTTTTATGCATATACAATTATCTCTCCTCCTTTTTTGTTATCAGCAATAAGATAAATTTTAAATACAATAAAAAGGTTATCAGAGCGGGGTTGTTGGTTCAATTAATCATAGAGATAGTAAACTCATTCATTGAATTCAATCAATCAATCATAGATAAATTTGCAATAAAAGTGTAATTGTATTCCAATGCAAGATTCATTACATATGTCAATTCAAGTACATTCACAGTAAAGTGACATATTTAAGTATGTTAAAGAAAACTCAGAAATCCTAAGATACAAAATAGGATAAGACAGGATATCAAAATCAAACATGCTTATACATAATTTTCTTCAAATGTCCAATCATTTCCATAATATCATCTTTTTGAGTCTTCTTAAAACTTTCAAGACAAGCTTCAATTTGAGAAACGGCGAGGTCGAAATCTTTCTTTAGTTGACTGGTAGCATGAAGATAAGTTCTAGAACCATCTGCAATGCCTTCCATCCTTTCAAAAATCTTATGAAGATCAGCACTAAAGGATTCTACCGAGTTGCCAATGGAAAAAGAAATCACGTCAAGCCTTGAATTGATCTCTTCCTTCAACTGATTGAACTCCTCTCTCAACTGACACATATCATTTGTCCTTTGACTATCATACTCAGCCAGTAAAGCTCTAAGCTGACCTATTTGCTCCTCAGAAAATCTTTCAGATGCCAAAGCTGACTGATGTGGAGGGTGAGTGCTTGGTCCAGCCACTAAGGGTCTAGCAGTAGATGGTCCAACAGTAGATGGTCCAGGAATGTCCTCTCCTCTGACCTCCTCAATTCTAACTTTTTCTGATCTGGTCTCTTGTCCTCTTTTTATCCAATTTTTATTCTCTTTTCTGAAGCCCATGTGGTAAATTGTAGAGACACTATAGTAATCAGTATGCCTTAATTTTTTTAGTGGCTCATTATCCATTATTAGCACACCTTGGCTTCTAAAGACTAAGGTTAGTATCATACCATACGGCAGTGTTGATCTCTTCTTAGTTGCTGCTTCTGCCATATAACCAATCATCATACTGGCAAGATTAACAGGTCTTCCAGTGAGAATACAGTCCATCAACAAGATGTCTCGCTCCGAGACATACTCAAACCTTCCAATTTTAGGAAATAAAATTCTTCCACAAATATTGTGAAGTAACCTGAGTTCCAAATTAAGTTGATTGGCCATGATTTCTTCAAACTCAGAAACTTCTCTCCCTAACATCCTAGATAGGGCACCTCCTCTGTCATCATGTTGATATTCAACTAGACCAATAGTAGGCATCTCCAATAGATTTCCAAGAGTCTCGGCCGTGATAATCACTTTAGTTCCTCTTACAAAACTCACTAAGCCTCCCTCTCCTCTACATAAATCATTGTAAAATTCTCTCACAAGGGCAGGGTATGTAGGGACATCCAAAGAACAGACTTTCTCCAATCCCATTTCTTCAACAAACGTCCAATAGCGAAGCCCTCCGAAGCAAAAAAGTCAAAATCTACTTTTCTTCCGGTAGTAATGGTCTTACCCGCTAATTGGTCTACCCGTGGAGAAGATGGTGAGGGTGGAGAGACATCTTGAGTGGCAGATGAAGAAGATGACGTCGCTTGCCTCCTAATCATCCTTTTTTTCGTGGGAACGACCGAACCTCCAACAATCACATGCCTTTTAGGAGCCATGAGATTCGATTGGAATGAGTTATTGAGAGATTTGAGGGATTTGGAGGGATTGAAATCGGTTTGAAATGGTTTTGGAAGGGTTTAGGAGATGATAGGTTTCGTTTGGGGTCAACTCCGCCTTTTTTATTTTAACCTAGTTCCACTTAGAGTCGACTCCCAAAAATGAGGTGTCGGCTCCGAACCAGAAAATTTGTCAGCGCCCGAACTAGAGTCGGCTCTATAGAAGCCAGAGTCGGCTTAATTGCCCAGACAGAACATCAAAATATGAAGGTGTCGACTCCACAAACTGCAGGTGTCGACTCCACAATAGTTTCAGTGAAAAATTCGAATTTCAAGGATCTGAAACTAATCAAATTAATCATCAAACTCTAGATAAGTGTTCCTTAACAATTGGAGAAACAATGAATCAAATTTCTAGATAAATTTCCTTATTGGACATAGAGGAATTTCAAGAAATTAATGAAGTCTAGATAGTTGTTGTCCTTAAGAGTTTTAGAAAATCATTCTAAAGGATCACAAACTCCTAATTCTCCTCTAAGATAACAAAATCTTTCCTCACTCAAAGGTTTGGTAAAAATATCAGCTAATTGATCATTAGTATTAACATATTCAAGACAAACATCTTTGTTAGTTACATGTTCTCTAATAAAGTGATATCTAATTTCTATGTGTTTAGTTCTTGAATGTTGAATTGGATTCTTAGTTAGATTAATGGCACTAGTATTATCACATTTAATAGGAATTTTATCAAGTGTGATACCATAATCTTCAAGTTGTCACTTAATCCAAAGGATTTGAGCACAGCAACTTCCAGCTGCAACATACTCTGCCTCAGCAGTGGATAATGCAACCAAATTTTGCTTCTTGCTAAACCATGAGATTAAGTTACTTCCTAAAAGTTGGCATGCCCCACTTGTACTCTTTCTATCTAATTTACAACCAGCATAATCAGAATCAGAATAAGCAATCAATTTTAAGGTTGAGTCTCTAGAATACCATAATCCTACATTTTTAGTTCCATTTAAGTATATAAAGATTCTTTTAACAACAAATAAATGTGATTCCTTAGGATTAGATTGATATCTTGCACATAAGCAAACAGAAAACATGATATCTGGCCTACTTACCATTAGGTAAAGAAGTGATCCGATCATACCTCGGTAATGCTTCTGATCTACATTCTTACCTTCTTCATCCTTGTCCAGCTTGCATGAGGGACTCATTGGCGTACCAAGAGGTTTAGCAGATTCTATACCAAACTTCTTGAGTATTTTCTTTGTGTACTTTGTTTGGTTAATGAAAATTCTCGCTTTCTCTTGTTTGATTTGAAGTCCAAGGAAGAAGTTTAGTTCTTCCATCATGCTCATCTCGAATTCTCCCTGCATTAACTTAGCAAATTCTTGATAAACGAGATTGATAGTAGCACCAAATATAATGTCATCAATGTAAATTTGAACAATTAATAAATCCTTTCTTTCTTTTTAAAAACAAGGTTTTATCAACATTTTCTCTAGAAAAATTATTTTCAATTAAAAATTTACTTAATCTATCATACCAAGCTCTAGGTGCTTGCTTTAAACCATAAAGTGCTTTGTGTAGTTTGAAGACATGGTTTGAAAATTCATGATCTTCAAAACCAGGAGGTTGTTCAACATAAATTCCTCATTTATAAAACCATTTAGAAATGTACTTTTAACATCCATTTGAAATAAGTTGAAATTCATATGACATGCAAATGCAAGTAGTAGCCTAATGGCTTCTAATCTAGCAACAGGCGCAAAGGTTTCATCAAAATCTATACCTTCTTCTTGATTATATCCTTTTGCAACTAATCTAGCCTTATTTCTAATTACCAATCCATTTTTATCCAATTTATTTCTAAAAACCCATTTAGATCCTATTATAGGATGGTTTTTAGGTCTATCTACTAGGGTCCAAACTTGGTTATTAGTGAATTGGTTTAACTCTTCATGCATTGCTAACATCCAATAACTATCTTTCTCAGCTTCCTCTATAGTTTTAGGTTCTATATGAGATACAAATGCAAGATGATTATTGATATTTCTCATTGATGATCTAGTCCTTACACCTTGAGATGGATCACCTATAATTAGGTCCTTAGGATGACCATAAGCATATCTCCAATCTCTAGGTATATCTTTATCATTATGAGCAGTATCAATACCATCATCCTTAGGTGAGTCATCATCCTTAGCTTCAGGTTCTTGATCTGAAGATACATTTAATTTTTCAATACCTCTTTCAATCAAAGATGTATCTTCCTCATCATCAATTTTATCTGAACTTGATGCTAAAGACTCATCAAACACTATATGAATGGATTCTTCTACAACTAAGCTTCTCTTATTAAATACTCTATATACCTTGCTAAATGTAGAATATCCTAGGAAAATACCTTCATCAGACTTTGCATCAAACTTCCCAAGATTATCCTTACCATTGTTATGAATAAAACATTTACAACCAAATGCATGAAAATAACCTAAATTTGGTTTTCTATTATGCCATAGTTCATAGGGAGTCTTCTTAAGGATAGGTCTAATTAGGGCTCTATTTAGGATGTAACATGCTGTGTTTATAGCTTCCGCCCAAAAATATTTTGGAAGTTGGCTTTCACATAGCATGGTACGGGTCATGTCTTCTAAAGTCCTATTCTTTCTTTCTACAACTCCATTTTATTGCGGTATTCTAGGTGCTGAAAAGTTATGATGTATGCCTTTTTCAAAACAGAATTTTTCAAATAAGTGATTTTCAAATTCAGTTCCATGATCACTTCTAATAGACACTATGGTAGTGTTTTTCTCATTAGTGACTTTGTTAACGAATTTCAGGAATATTGAGAAAGTCTCATCTTTGTGAGCCAAAAACATTACCCAAGTGAATCTAGAGTAATCATCTACTATCACCAGACCATATTTCTTTCCTCCTAGACTTGTGGTTCTAGTAGGTCCAAAAAGGTCTATGTGTAGTAGCTCTAGTGGCCTAGTAGTTGAAATAACATTCTTAGATTTGAAAGAAGTTTTTGTTTGTTTTCCAAATTGACATGCATCACATATTCGATTATTTTCAAAATTTAAGCTAGGAATACCTTTAACTAGATCCATTTTCAATAGTTTAGAAATTAGGTATGTGCTTGCATGACCTAATCTACGGTGCCATAGCCAACCAATCTCATTCATCTTAGCATTATTAGCAACTAAGCAATGATTACTTGGAGATAAATTATTCAAATCAATTAAGTACACATTGCCATAACGTTTACCAACAAGAATAATGCTGGTATCAATGGGATTAGTAACAGTGCAAACAAAAGCTTCAAACAAAACTTTGAAACCTTTGTCACACAGTTGGCTAATACTTATCAAATTATGTTTAAATCCATCGACATATAAAACATTACCAATATGAGTAGACGGAGTAATTTGAATCTTACCAATACCCATGATATGGCCTTGACCATTATCACCAAAAGTAACTACTCCACATCTTTTTGATTCAAGGGTGATGAATTGATCTTTGTCACCCGTCATGTATCTTGAGCAACCACTATCCAGGTACCATTTTCTTTTCAGTCTGATGGCTGCAAGACACTCCTGCAAAACATTCATGTCTTAATTTTAGGTACCCAAGCCTTCTTGGGTCCTTCATGGTTAGATGCATTCAATATTGTTCCTTTGGGAACCCAAATCATCTTTCTCTTATTATGTGGAGATTTACACATATAAGATTTATGTCCTTTGTTTTCATATTTAAAACAAGTAATATTTGATGATTTTTCAGCATGTATAAAAATATTCTTAAAAGATTTTTGCTTTTTAAGTGGATTATATCCTAATCCAGCTTTATCAAAAATAACTTTTTGATTATCCAAAATCATATTAAGTTTGATAGAGCTTAGAGTGAATTTATCAACTATAGGTTTAAGTCTATCAACTTCATTTTTCAAGCTTTCATTTTCTTTTATTAAAAGTTCTTTATCTACAACATGCTTTTCATTTTCTAAGGATAGTTTTTGCATTTGATTTTTCAAATCTTTGTTCTTTAAACTTAAGTTTGCAAAATCATCCATTAATTCATAAAAAGTACTATGCAATTCATCGAAAGTAAAATCATCAAGAAAACTCGGACTTACCTCATCATTGTCTGCCATGAAGCATAGATTGGCCATTTCACTCTTTTCTTCCTCTTCGGAACTTGAGCTTTCCGAATCACTCCATGTGGCCATCATTGCCTTCTTTTTGAATTTCCGGGTCCCTTTTTTTAGTTGAGGGCATTCAGATTTAAAATGACCTGGCTTTTTACATTCAAAACAAATAACTTCTTTTTCTTTGCCCTTGTCCTCATCTTTTCTTGCAAAGGGCTTTTTCTTTTCAAATTTCTTCTTCTTCATGAATATTTTAAATTTCCTTGTGATGAGTGCCATGTCCTCATCATCACTTTCATCTTCAAATTTATGAGGCTCTTTCATATATTCAGAAATCTTAAGAGCCATAGTCCTCTTCTTCTTTGACTCATCATCATCAACATGTTGCTTAATTTGAAGCTCATGAGTCATCAAGGATCCCAATAATTCCTCTAGGGGTAGGGTACTTAGATCCTTTGCCTCTTGTATTGCAGTCACTTTAGCTTCTCAAGTCCTAGGAAAGGAACACAAAACCTTTCTCACAAGATTAGAATTATCATAAGATTTACCAAGACTTTTTAAACCATTAACTATATCAGTAAATCTTGTAAACATATCAGCAATAGATTCACATGCATCCATTTTAAACAATTCATACTTATGAACTAGCATGTTAATCTTGGATTCCTTGACTTGATTTGTTCCCTCATGGGTAACCTCAAGTCTATCCCAGATTTTCTTAGCAGAAATGCAAATAGATATACGATTGAATTCATTTGCATCTAATGAGCAGTATAAAATATTCATTGCTTTGGCATTAAGTTGTGCCAATTTTTTATCATGTTCATCCCATTCCGTTTCTGGTTTAGGAATCTCCATGCCATTAACTCTAGCAGTGAGTGTGTGTGGTCATTGACTATAATGCTCCATAGATCATAGTCAAGTGCTTGAATGAAAATTTTTATTCTAGCCTTCCAATAACCATAGTTTGAACCATTAAACAAGGGTGGTCTATTAGTAGATTGGCCTTCGAAAAAAGATGAACCAGCTTGAGTTGCCATGTGGATCTTTGACTCTTGATCATTAGATCAAATCAAATGAGCACTAGCTCTGATACCAACTGTTGGTCCAGATAGCAACCCAAGAGGGGGGAGGATGAATTGAATTTTTCAAAAATTTAAACTCTTTTGAAAATAACCCCCAGCAGAAATAAAAACTTAGATTCACACAAATTAAACCAGAATATGCACAAATAGAGAGTTAAAGATAAAGAGACAATCACGGCAAACACATGAGATTTTATAGTGGTTTGGTGTACCTACACCTACGTCCACTCCCAAGTATCTCTTGGGTCCACACTATAATCAATCTGATTACAGTAGAGTTGTTTTGCAAGCTCACAACTTGAACTTGTTGTTTTCCCGGATGCACAACGAACCTAGCTGGTTTTCAAGGCTCACCAGCACAAAACCTAACACCACAAGCTAATGCTTGCACAAGGCTAACAGCCTCAACTGAATCAATCACCAGATTGACCCAGCAACCAATATTTGTTTTACAAGATAAACATCTCCTTCTATGAGCAAATATACAATAATGAAACAAGAATAAAAGGATAGGAATTAAAGCCTGATTCGCAGATCTTGGTGGCTTCTTCCTTCTCTTCCTTTGAGTGGATCTTCCTTCAAGGTGCTCTTGAGACTCAGAAGATCAGAAAACTAGGGCTTCCTTCTTCCCTTGAGATTTCTTCGAAATAGAACAACAAAAGCTTGGAATCTCTCTCTTTTCTTTTGGGAATCAATATGATCTTTCCTTTCGAGTTTTCCTTCTTTTCTCTTTTGATTTTCTGATGGATTTCATAGATTTCTTTCTATTCTTTTCTTTTTGTCTCTCTCATTTCGGATGCAGCAAACCCTCTTCTTATAGATCCCGATTAATCCATAAATAGTTTAAAACTATCCGTTAGAAACAAGTGTAAGAAGGATTAGAACCAAAAATAGCAATAGCCGTTGGGATTAAAAAAGATAAAGATAAAGTTTAGAGTCATTCTGATAGTTCTGGAGTCGCGTTTGACATTCTGGAGTCGGCTCTAACTCGAAAATCTTTAACCCGCTTGAACTGGAGTCATCTCTAACTTTTCTGGGGTCGACATAAAAATCTTCTGGAGTCAACTCTAACAGTCCGGGAGTCGACTCTAAGTCGTGGCCTAAAAAACCATCGTTCTATCTTTTCTATTGGAGTCGGCTCTAACAGTCCTAAAGTCGACTCTAAGTCCGTGCCGATTTCTGGAGTCGACTCTACGATTCCATGTGTCGACTCTAATGTCTGCAAACTTACCTTGACATTAGATTCGAACCAGAACTTGATTTGACTCATGATTTTGATTATTAAATCGACTTATAAGCTGAAAAACTTAATCAAAATCATTAGTAACTTAATCAAAATCATTAGTAACTTCAAATATTATACTCAAATAGTTTTGTTAATCATTAAAATCCTCAATTGGGTCAACACAACATGTCTTAATGATGTACATATTTACCTCTCAAAAGGATACATCCAGCTTGCATAAAATAATTGAAATTTCCTCCTCAAGCCTTGCCATGGATGCAGAAGTAATGACTGTGGCAGACAACTCCTTGAAGAACAAGCTGAGCTTTGTCAATGCCTTCCAGACATGTTGCGGAAGCAACTCACGAAAAGCTATACGCAGTAACCATTGCTTGAAAACATGGCAGTCGTGACTCTTCATGCTGAACAACTTGAGCTTATGCATGTCCACACACCTACCAATATTTGAGGCATAACCATATGGAAATTTTAACCCTCTAAGCCAGTTACATAAAACTTCTTGTGAATTTTTGTCAAGAGTGTAACAGGCTTTAGGATAGGTCCCATCGGCACTCCTCCTCAAATTACCTCTTCTGCAATACTGATTAAGTTCTTCTCTTGACTTTGCAGTATCTTTGGTTTTTCTCGGGATATTTAGCACCGTGTTAAATATGTTATCGAAGAAATTTTTCTCGATATGCATAACATTCAAGTTGTGCCGAATAAGATTTGTGCTCCAATAAGGCAAATCCCAAAATATACTCCGCTTCTTTCAGTTATGTTCTTTACATATACAACCATTTATTCTATCTGCATCTGGTTCCCAAGCATACCTCAACCCCAAATGCTCTATAGTATCAAATATATCCGTGCCGGACCTAACCGGTTCGGCAAATTTTGTGACTGCTTTGTTCTTCCGGAAGGCGATCAAGTTACGCCTGTAAGGATGATTTGGAGGAAAGAACTTCCTATGATTATCAAACCATGACTGCTTACCACTCTTCTGCAATATAAATGCATCCGAATCATACATGCAATGAGGGCATGCCAGACGTTCAGCAGTGCTCCAACTAGACAACATTGCATATGCCGGGAAGTCACTTATTGTCCACATCAAAGCAACTCTCATGATGAAATTCTGTTTCATAGAAATGTCGTAGGCTACGACTCCTATTTCCTACAACATTTTCAATTCGGCCACCAATGGTTGCAGGAAGACATCAATCTTTTCCTTTGGATTTGATAGTCCTGGAACCAAAACTGTTAAAAATATTGCAGTATCTTTCATGCACTTCCATGGAGGAAGGTTATATACAGTCAGTATCACATGCCAACATGAATACTACTGCCCCGCTTGACCAAATGGTTGAAAGCCATCGGTACAAAGACCTAATCTCACATTCCTTATATCTTTAGCGAAATCAAGATGATTGTTGGCCCAGATGACAAACCAAGAGGGAGGGGGGGGGGTTGAATTGGGTTCTTTAAAAATTAGCCTTTTAAATTATTTGCCTTGAGATGAATGAAGGCAAATGCAAAGTAAATATAAATTGCAGTGAATAAAACAGAGATAGAGAAAGAGACAATAGAACACGGCAAACATAAAAGATTTTATAGTGGTTCGGTGTATCCAACACCTACGTCCACTCCCAAGATTCACTTGGGTCCACACTATAATCACCCTAGATTACAGCAGAGTTGTTTTACAAGCTCACAACTCAAACTTGTTGTTTTCCTGGGCGCACAACGAACCCAGCTGGTTTTCAAGGGCTCACCAGCACAAAACCCTTAACCCAAGCTTAACCAAGCTTGAACCAAGGTAAGACTACCTCAACTAGTTCAATCCCCTAGATTGAACTAGATACAAAGAATAAAAGTATGGTTTTTCAGTTACAAAGGCTCCTCAATGAGCAGATTAACAAATGTAAGAATAGAGTTTAGATAAGCCTGATTTGCAGTTAGTTGGCTTTGAGCTTTTCTTCTTTTCTTCAACTCCTTTGAAGTGTAGAACCAGGCCTCAGCTCGGATTCTTCACGGAATATGTGTTGGAGTTGATTTGGGCTTTTCCTTTTTTCTTTGAGTGTTGGAAATCTCTTGAGATGCTCTTGAATAGCACTTGGATTTTCTTCTGAAGCTTCCTTGGATTGTTGAGCTTGAGCACAGAAGGAGCTTCCTTGGATTTCACACTCTTTCTTTCACTCTATTTTGAATCACGGATTTTTTCAACTGATGCTCTGTTTTTCCAATTTTTTCTTTCTTTTTCTTTGAAATAAATATCTCTCTATCCGTCTCTCTTTGATTTGAAAATGGCTTCTCTATTTATAGATTCTGCAAAAATATAGCCGTTAGAGACAAAGAAAAATAGCGTTAATCAAAAATCTTACCGTTGACGCTGAGTTGGCATCCGAAAAAATCTCGCTCAGATTTGCTGGAGTCGACTCATGCTTTTTCTGAGTCGGCTCGAGGTCGTGATACTAAAAATAGAAATGTTTAGAAAGTCAAAGGGTCGACTCACTAAAAGTAAAGTGTCGACTCCTGAAAGTCGGGGGTCGACTCATGAAAAGTTGGGGTCGACTCGCGAAGTGCTCAGAAAAACACACCTCTGGTGTCTGAGCGGAGTCGACTCGCACAGTCATGGAGTCGGCTCGACAGAATCGGGGGTCGACTCGTGAAATTACGTGGGTCGACTCGAGACAGATAGTCATTTCTGTTCTCTGAGGGGAGTCGACTCTGAAACTCAAGAGTCGGCTCCGGAACGTATCAAAAATCAGAAAGTTTTCTGATTGACTTTAAAATCGTTCCAGATTCATTTTAAATCATTGTTTTGACTTGAATTCAATAAAATTGACATTAAGAATTAATTCAAGAAGTATTCCAAAAACTCATTGATTAATCTATGAATTATAAAATTTCTTTTTGAAAGCTTAAACATTGAGCTTAAAGTTACTTTCAAAATGATTAATGTCAAACTTTAACATTCTCATTGATTGTTCAAATAAATTCATTGCACATGTAAATAAACATATCACATCTTTTACAGTACTCATGGCTTTTGGTAATCATCAAAATCAAAAGGATTGGGGCATATAATTTTTCAATAATCTTCCAACAATCTCCCCCTTTTTGATGATGACAAAAACATTGAGTTTATGCATGATGATTTGTGAATTTATTTTGTTTTCATAGATAGGCTTAGGCTCCCCCTGAATGAGGTAGCTCCCCCTATGAAACTTAATCATATAATTAATTATCTCATTGATTAATTTGATTTTCTCATATGCATATTCAATCATAAAACTATAAAACTCTCCCCCTTTTTTGTTATCAACAAAAAGGTAGAGAAGCATAAACATTCATTCATTCGTTGATAGAAAGAAATACATTGAGTAAACAAAATTGACATTTCATTTCATCAAAGAGTCTAATACATCAAAGTGTCTAATACATTGATACCAAAATGTAAAACATAACAATAACTTCAATACATAGCAAGGATTGAGTATTTAATACATTAGAAATGAGTTCTAACAATCCTAGTCAAATGATCTATTATATTCTTTATTCCATCTGATTGGATTTTTACATAGTCTTTTAGCCTCTCATCCACAAAGGTGCAAGCAGTCAAAATTTTGTCTTGTAGCTCCGCATTGCACTTAGAGTAGGTTTCTCCATCTCCAGATATCTTTAAGCTCTTCAAATATGTTCTTGAGATCTCCACTTAAAGATTCTGAAGAAGTGCTGAGAGTAGACTCAATTTTAGTGATCGGTCATCCAAAGAATATAGAGTTCCTTAAGATTCATGAACTTATGTTCAAACTCTGACTTTAATTTCTCTGACTGATCATCCAAAAGTCCTTTGAGTTGCTTTAATATCTGAGAAGCCAGCAGAAGAAGATGAAGCTTGATCAAATAACTGAGCGGGGGTAGGAGCAGGTGCAGAAGTAGGAGGGCTCGGAGGTGCAGGTGAAGAGTGTCTAACTGATGGACCTGGTGCCTCATCATCCGTAGCTCTCTCTTCTACTAATCCTTTCCTCTCCCATCTCCCGTTTCTCTTAATAAAACCCATCCGATGAATGGTGGCCAAGCTGTAAAAGTCTGTGTGCCTCAGGTTCCTCATGGGCTCACTATCAGAAATAACAATCCCTTGCTCTGGAAGATTTTGGTGAGGATCATACCATAGGGCAAGCTTGATTTCCTCTTTCCTCCACAGTCAGCAATATACCAAAGAATCATACTGGGAAGGTTGATTGGTTTGCCCGTACAATAGCATCCATCACAAAAATATCCCTTTCAGATACATAATCGAATCTTCCTATTTTGGGAAAAAGAATCCTACTACATATGTTATGAAGCAATCTTAGTTCTAGGGATAATTGGTTGGCAAAAACTTCCTCAAAACCGACAACTTCTCGGTTAAGTAATCTAGACAGAGCAGGGCTTCGGTCTTCAGAAGAAAATGTAGCAGTTCCTGACATGGGTAGATCCAATAGTCTTGACAGTAGCTCTACAGTCACTGAGATCCTATTTCCTCTCACAGTGCTTATGAGACCATGATCTCCTCTAGACAAGTTCTTATAAAACTCCTTTACAAGAGCGGGATAAGTAGGGCAATCCAGGGAACAGATCTTCTCCCAACCCATTTCTATCAATTGTCTTCCCAAGAGAAATCCCTCTGCCTCAAATAACTCAAAATCCACTTTTCTTCCGTGGTAATGATTCTATCTGCTAATCTATCTACCTGAGAAGGAGCAGTGGCTGGAGAAGCATTTGGAGTTGAAGATGATGAAGTAGAATCCGTGCTTGGAGAAGGCTCACGAACCGGACGCCTCACCGTCTTCCTCACGGCTCTCTTCCTCTTCACACCGGCCGCAGCAAGATTGGAACCTCGAGTTTTGGGTGCCATTGGTCGATTGGAAGGATTAATCAGTGATTTTGGGAATTTGGAAGGTCTGGAGATATTTTGGAGAGAGTATTTTGAGAGATTGGGACGTTTGAAAAGAACGGCGAGTCGACTCTGCCCTAGATAAATCAACCTGGGACCACTTCGAGTCGGCTCGCGCAAAGCAAGGGGTCGACTCCGGACAGTCACAGAAAACCATCCCGAAGTGGAGTCGACTCGCGCCGAGAAGGGGTCGACCCGAGAGTTTCAGTCGAAACCAGGAGTCGACTCCGATACTCACCGAGTCGGCTCCGAGACCATTTCAGAGCAAAAACATGAAATTTCTGAAATGTGTCCGGAATTTGATCATGAAAATTGATAAAATAATCATTGAATATGAATGGATCAATTAGATATGAATTCTAGATAAGATTTCCTTAAAGATCAAGGATTTGAAAGAATCTTAGATAAAATTTCCTTAGGGGTTTCAAATTCATTCTAATGGATCACAAATCCCTAACTCTCCTCTAAGATAACAGAATCTTTCTTCACTTAAGGGTTTTGTAAATATGTCTGCTAATTGTTCTTCAGTGTTAACATAGTCAAGACAGATTTCATTATTTGCAACATGTTCTCTTATAAAATGATATCTAATTTCTATGTGTTTGGTTCTTGAATGTTGAATTGGATTCTTTGTTAGATTAATTGCACTTGTGTTATCACATCTTATAGGTGTTTTATCAAGTGTGATACCATAGTCTTCAAGTTGTCGCTTAATCCATAGGATTTGAGCACAGCAACTTCCAGCTGCTACATATTCAGCTTCAGTAGTTGATAATGCAACTGAATTTTGCTTTTTGCTAAACCATGAGATTAAGTTACTTCCTAAGAACTGGCATGCACCACTTGTGCTTTTTCTATCTAACTTACATCCAGCATAATCAGAATCAGTGTATGCAATCAGATTTAATGTGAGTCTCTAGAATACCATAAACCTACATTTTTTGTTCCACTTACATATCTTAGTATTCTTTTAACAGCAATTAAATGTGATTCTTTAGGTTCAGACTGAAATCTAGCACATAAGCAAACAGCAAACATTATATCTGGTCTACTTGCAGTTAAGTAAAGTAGGGATCCGATTATACCTCGATAATATTTCTGATCAATCTTCTTACCTTCTTCATCTTTGTCCAGCTTGCATGAAGGACTCATTGGTGTTCCGAGGGGTTTAATTGATTCCATACCAAACTTCTTTAGGATTTCTCTTGTGTATTTTGTTTGGTTGATGAAGATTCCCTCTTTGCTTTGTTTGATTTGGAGTCCAAGGAAGAAGTTGAGTTCTCCCATCATGCTCATTTCAAATTCTCCCTGCATCAACTTAGCAAACTCTTGACATAGAGTATTGTTAGTAGCACCGAAAATAATATCATCAACATATATTTGAACTACTAATAAATCTTTACCTTTTCTTTTCAAAAAGTGTTTTATCAACATTTCCTCTTAAAAATCATTTTCAATTAAGAATTTACTTAATCTATCATACCAAGCTCTAGGTGCTTGTTTCAAACCATACAATGCTTTGTGCAATTTAAAAACGTGATTTGAAAATTCGTGATCTTCAAAACCTGGTGGTTGTTCTACATATACTTCTTCATTTATAAATCCATTTAGAAATGCACTTTTTACATCCATTTGAAATAAGTTAAAATTCATATGACATGCAAATGCAAGTAATAGCCTAATGGCTTCTAATCTAGCTACTGGTGCAAAGGTTTCATCAAAATCAATACCTTCTTCTTGATTATATCCTTTTGCAACTAATCTAGCTTTGTTTCTAATTACTATGCCATTTTCATCTAGTTTATTTCTATATATCCATTTTGATCCTATAACAGAATGATTTTTAGGTCTTTCAACTAAGTCCATACATTATTTCTTGTGAATTGATTTAATTCTTCTTGCATTGCTAACATCCAATTATTATCTTTTTCAGCTTCTTCAATAGTTTTAGGTTCAATTTGTGATACAAATGCAAGATGATTACTAATATTTCTCATAGATGATCTAGTTCTTATTCCTTGAGATGGATCACCTATAATCAATTCCTTAGGGTGACTATAAGCATATCTCCAATCCCTAGGTAGATCTACATCATTATGATTAGTGTTAGTATCATCAACCTTAGGTGAATCATTATCTTTAGTGTCTTGATCTTGATCTAAATACATCAATATTTAATTTTTCAAGATCTTTCTCAATTATGTTTGTATCTTCATCATCATCAAATTTTTCAGAACGAGTAGCTAAAGATTCATCAAAAACTACATGAATTGATTCTTCAACAACTAAAGTTTTCTTGTTAAATACTCTATATGCTTTACTAGTTATTGAGTATCCTAAGAATATTCCTTCGTCAGATTTAGCATCAAATTTGCCTAAGTTATTTTTACCATTATTGTGAACAAAACATTTACAACCAAATGCATGAAAATATTTTATATTGGGTTTTCTATCATGCCATAATTCATAAGGTGTTTTCTTTAAAATAGGTCTTATTAAAGCTCTATTTAAGATGTAACATGCTGTGTTAATAGCTTCCGCCCAAAAGTATTTCGGGAGTTTACTTTCACATAGCATGGTACGGGCCATGTCTTCTAGAGTCCTATTTTTTTTTCAACTACACCATTTTGTTGTGGGGTCCTAGGTGCTGAAAAGTTATGATTAATACCATTTTCATTGCAAAAACTTTCAAATAAGTGATTTTCAAATTCAGTTCCATGATCACTTCTTAGAGACACTATGGTAGTGTTTTTCTCATTAGTTACTTTCTTGAAGAATTTCATGAATATCGAGAAAGTCTCATCTTTGTGAGCTAAAAACATTACCCAAGTGAATCTAGAGTAATCATCTACTATCACAAGACCATATTTCTTTCCTCCTAGACTTGTGGTTCTAGTTGGTCCAAAAAGGTCCATGTGAAGTAGCTCTAGTGGCCTAGAAGTTGAAACAATATTTTTAGATTTAAAAGAACTTCTTGTTTGTTTTCCAAACTGACATGCATCACATATTTTGTTATTTTCAAAATCTAATTTAGGTAAACCTTTTACTAAATCCATTTTAATTAGTTTTGAAATTAGGTGTGTGCTTGCGTGACCTAATCTTCGATGCCACAACCAACCAATCTCATTTATTAGCATTATTTGCAACTAAGCAATGATTATTAGTAGACAATTTATCTAAATCAATCATGTATACATTGCCATTTCTATTTCCAATAAAAACAATGCTATTATCAATGGGATTAGCTACAGTGCATAAAGAAGATTCAAAAGATACTTTAAAACCTTTGTCACA